>CM040405.1:19330329-19712810 GCA_022702515.1 Ilyophis sp. 1 JC-2022 | reverse complement strand
CGTAACGTGGATGCTGGTTCTTTATGTATCATTGAGAGAGACAGTACAGCTCATGCACACAACATCTAGCTACCTATACTTATACAGCCAGTAGGGGGAGCTCGTAGACTAATAACCTATGAAACTATTGTAATAATGTCAATACATTACACTCCTCCCCTTTAAATAAAAATCTGTTAAACTTGTTTTTTTAATAATGTAACTTAAACATGTACCATTTCTTTACTGTATAGGTACTCTATCAACTCTAGTATTTTATTTTCTTCTGCTTTACTTACTTTTGTTCAGCTTTGCAATCCACAGAACAACAATAACGATAATAACATTGCATCAACAAAAATGTTTTCCTATACTAAACAAGGGAAAGGTAGACTACTCAGAGGGGTTATTCTGCCCTTGTTCTAGACTTGGGTCCTAGGCTACTTTTTTAATCTGGCCGGTTTCATGTGCACTCATTCAGGTTAACGGCGCATTGCAGGACTGCTGTGTTTGACTGGCGTAGTCTGGCTGTCTCTGGGTTGAGCTGAACTCTGCAACAGCTGTGCAGGGCTGCCTCTGACAGGCGTCCTCGGAGTGTGAGTCGGTCCAGGAGTGGACTCACTGGTTCCATGAGCCTCCATAGTGACTCTGTTGGTAGATGGCTCTGTAAAGTCTCTTATCAGGGTTGGATCGTCACTTGCGTGTTGGTACTGCGTGGCTGCTTCTCTTGAGCATAGCTGTGGACGGAGCACTCTCTCCAACCATCGTGGATTAGATAAGTGACCGGTCCAAGGTGCTTCACCACCGTTGCTTTTAACCACTTATCCTTTCCCTCATGGAAATTGAACTGAGTCACCCTGAGATAAGTGTCTCAGTTTTGATGCTGCTTTGTCATGGTAAGTCTTTTGTTTCATTTGTTTTTCCTCAACAGTTCTCGCAAGACTTGGCTTGAGCTGACGCTTTAGGAACAGCTCCGCTGGTGGAAATCCTGTCACCGTGTGTGGGGTGCTCCTGTACATCAGCAGGAAATTTGCCAGTCTGTATTGCAGTGACACGGTCACCTGCTGAGCCTCTTCTCCAAGAACTTGCTTCATCAGTGCAGCTTTGACGGTCTTTGCTGATCTCTCAGCAGTGCCGTTCGATGCAGGATGGTACGCTGGCACGAGTGTCTGTTTGATACTGTCGCTCCTCAGAAACTGCTTGAATTCACTGGAAGTGAATTGTGGCCCGTTATTGTAAACAACTTCCTCGGGTAGGCCATGAGAAGCAAAGATGTTGCGGAGAACATCAATGGTCTTCACTGAAGTAGTGGTTGTCATGGGAACCACCTCCAACCATTTTGAGTGGCTGTTGATGAGCACTAAGAAGTACTGCTTGTCTTTCTCATAAAAGTCTATGTGTATTCTCTGCCATACATGGGCTGGCCACTTCCAACAGTGTAGCGGGGCTACTGCTGGCAGTTTTCTCTCTGATTGACAGGCGCCACAGTTCTCTACTGTTTTCTCAATGTCACTGTCCAAATGGGGCCACCACACATATGATCTAGCTAATGCTTTCATGCGGCAGATGCCCGGGTGTCTGCTGTGTAGGTCACTGAGTAGTTTTGCTCTGTGTGCTGTGGGAACAATGACCCTCATGCCCCATAGAACACGTCCTTGCTCTTCAGAATGAAAAATGGTCTGAGAGCCTCATCAGCAATCTGATTCGGCCATCCAAGTGAACTCTCTCACCTGGATCTTTGCGTGTGCTTTGTGCTATGTCACTTGCATGCACAGGAAGGTCATCAACGAATGAGAAGTAGAAGATACTATTCTCTTCAGCTGTTTTGTCCTTGTCTGGTCTCGGCAGCCTGGAAAGTGCATCCGTATTTGCATGCTCAGCTGACTTGCGATACTCTATGTCATAGCTGTAAGCCATGAGCATTAGTGCCCACCGCTGCATTCTCAGAGCAGCTAAGATGGGGATGGCTGACTTTGGCCCCAGGATTGCCGAGAGTGGCTTGTGGTCAGTGGTGAGAGTGAACTTTCTCCCGTAGAGATATTTGTGGAATTGTTTTACTCCGAAGATGATGGATAGAGCTTCCTTCTCTATTTGCGCATATTTATTTACTCTCTGCCTCAGTCAGAGTACGTGACGCAAAGGCAATTGGCTTTTCTTCGCTATTTTCCATGATGTGTTATATTACAGCTTCCACGCCGTAAGGGGATGCATCGCAGGCTAGCCTCACCTGCTTCTTTCTGTCGAAGTGCACAACTGTCATGGTTTGTGGGTTATTGTTTTCTTTTTCTACTGCGGTTCTCGTATTTTATCTCCCATTGAAAATCCATCAGATTTTTTCCTTGTTCCGTCCCGGGGTTTTGCTTCGCCTCGCTCATTATTCAGATCACCTGTGCTGCTACCTGCGGGGTATTTAAGTTCCTCACTTCCGCTTCTCCGGTGCGTTTTTGTCATTCATTTGTACATTGAGCCAGGTATAGCCAGGTTTAAGCGACCTTGTGATATTAACTTATTTATGTTCACGAGGGACTTGCTTTTAGCTTCTTCAGGTATAGGATTGTGTTCCTCCTGTTAGCATTCTGCGCTATTATTCCCCATTCTGTACACGTCTTAGTGTTACATTCCGAGGGTGTATTCTTTGCTTTTCTAAGTTCCCTGTTTGGGCTCTAGTATTGAGTTCGGGAGATTTAGATTTGTGTTTCACTCGTTCTATTCGAGTTCGCCCTATTTTCCTGGGTAGATTTCATTTTGCTGTTTAGCTGTGAGGAATTAGTTCCTGCTTTTCTTCTTTTCATGTTATATTTCCCTTATTGGTCCTCACCTGTGTGGGTGACTTGTTCTGATCTCCCTCACCTCTGCGTTTGATTCACCGCTACTAAACCAATCACAACAACTGCTTTGCTTTGTAGTAACTGTGTCTTTGTCTTTCTGAACGCTTTCTCACATTCAGCTGTCCATTTCCAGGAACTCTCCTTCTTTAGCAGCGCATGCAGGAGTTGTAGCAGGGTGGATAGATTTCTCATCAACCCGTCCATAGTAATTCAAAAGTCAGAGAAATGAATGGAGTTCAGAGACGTTGGCGGGACTTGGAGCATTCACTATAGCTTCCATCTTCTCCTCTGTGGGATCGAGCCCTTCACTGTCCACCATGTGTCCTAAGTACCCCACTCTGCCTTCCAGGAACTTACACTTGGCCCATTTCACTCAAGCACCATATTTCTCCAGACGATCGAGGACTTCATTCAGCTTTTTCAGGTGGTCTTCTCTTGACTCTGCTGTGATCAAAATGTGCTTGAGGAAGCAGGTCACATGGTCCAGTCCCTGCAGAATTTGGTCCATTGGAAAATAGATGGCGCACTGGATAGACTATAGGAGTGGCGGTGGTAGACATATAGCCCGCAGTAAGTGTTTACAGTGAGATACTTTTCTGAGTCTTTATCCAGTTCTAATTGCTGGTAAGCATGTGATAAGTCCAATTTTGTGAACAACTTGCCTCCAGCCAAAGTTGCGAACAAATCCTCAGTATTAGGCAGTGGGTATGTTTCCTCCGCTACACTTTGATTTATGGAAACCTTGTAATCGCCACATATTCTTATTGACTTATCGGCATTTGGGACTATGACTATCGGCGACGGCAAGTCACTTCTGTCTGTTTTGGATATGATACCCATGCTGTCTTTTTAAGGAAAAGGACAACTACTAGCCTATTTGAAGAACACATAATATAACTCATCATGGAACAAATTCATAGCACTATCTATCATAATATCATTAGGTTCTTTATGATGGTCATAAGCAGACATTTGACAAACTGCAAACTGCAAAAGATAACATACTGCATACTGTAATTATTTTGTGTTAAAGCCAGAAAATGCTTTACAATTCAAATTAAAGTCTGTACTACTGACAGGGGTGATTTCACTGAAATACTTTCAAGCATTTTCAGGTTCACAGCATCTACCTACTTCATAATGGAGTGGCTACAGAAGAGCACTTGACATTTAGACTCTAAAATGTCAGAGGCAATCCGTATAAAACATCAATGCAGCCAGAATGTTTTTATTGATGCATTCAAGATGCCGCTAAGAAAGCAACATTTCATCACAAAGATGATTAGTTCACAAGTGGATACTCTTCCTTTGTGCCTCACATCGCTGTAAAGAGGTATTGTGAAAACACACCACGGGAGGTAAAGAGTTCTCACTTTTAGAAGAGGGTTTTTTTTCCAGATGCAGAGATGCAAAGAATCCCCCCCCTTTCTGTTTCTCGCCATCACTCCCATCCTTCTCATTTTCTATTCTTTACAGTCATTTGAGGACAGCAATCCATACCGGCAACTTCTGTTTCATACCTGAGGATTTTGTTGATAATCCTACGATGAAAATTAGCATGTGCTCCTTTGTAATTACATGGACAGCATGACGCACGGCCAAATTACAGTGCTGGCAAGAACACTTGCCACGTGTGGCCCTCGAAATCTGCACGCACTTACAAATTCATAACTCTGTTATGCGTAAACTGTGACAGCAGCACATGCACAACTGCAGCCACACATGTATTGTCACTCACCTTTATACACACACGCACAGGATTCAGTAAAGTTGAGGACATCAATATGACATGAACACATCACTAACTGTACTATCTGCAAAACCGATGCACAGAGGAGAACGCGTGCCTCTTATCAGTAGCTTACTCTGCGCTCCTGTGATTTTCAGATTGCTCTGACAGACGTGAGACAGGGCGAGTATTTCTGATGAACTCATGCTGCCAGCCAACGTGGTGGGGAGCACCTGCTCATGTTGGATCGGGTCCCAGTGAGGTGCCAGCTGGGCAAAGGAGCCGGGCCATGGGCTGTGGGGGAAACCCGACACGCTCAGTCCATCTCTTTTCGCAAGAACGAGTCTCATTTTCAGCACTGTGACATCAGATGGCCTCTCCCTCAGTGATATCCACTATTCACTGGTCTCCCGGCCGCAATGTTCACAGTGCTTTCTAAACAAGCAAGGTTTACGGTACCGGTTATAGATCTCAACTTTTTAAGGTGTCATTATATTTAGATTGATTCATTGGAATCAAACCTCTTTATGTTGTCTGGGGTTTAATTTCATGGAGAATAACAGTTGACAAATTCAGTTGAGTTTTATTTGTATAGCGCTATTCACCAAGGAATAATATCTCAAAGCACTTTACAGACATTCTGGGCTCAGGCCCTCCAGAGCCAGCAAAGGGTGACAGTGCCAAAAAAAAAATCCCTAGAGGAAATCTGAAGAAAGCACTGCCATTGAAAATGCTAAACTTAATGTATCAACTGACAACTCTAAGTCCTCATAGATACAAACACTGCTTGCGTAAGTGGTTCAATCAGAGCCTTAATGCAGGGCCACAGGTAAGCTCACTGCTTTTCTCAATTCTGTCGAGAAATTATATTTCCCCTACTGCCTGGCCAGAAAAGCAAGAGTCTTTTTTTTTTAACGTAAATGGTTGTCCCATAATGACGACCATATTCTCATTTTCTGTTTTTCCGTACTGTTTGCAGGAATGTACAGTACAAAACTGAGTTGGAAGAATAATTTAGGTACTGTATTTATGGATTCCTTCAGCACATACATCATTCCTTGCTTACAACAGGCTTCAGCACATAAGTTATATATTCATAGCTGTGCTTTTCATTTATCAGACCAGTGTGTAATTGGTTCTCAGTAGAATCTACTCAAGCTGATGCCATGTGTTGTTTTCACTAAAAGGGGTGTGTGTGTGTGCCACTTTGTGTGTGTATACTGTATATGTGTTTGTGAAGCAGTTTTCTTACTGGCTTTATATTTACAATATTTCCTATGACTTCAGTTTTTGTTTCTTCATTTGCATGTGATGAACTAGCGAGCTACAAAGCTAGATAGTTGAATATACCACATCGGCACAGATTTTTCAAAATTAAGTTACAAGTTAGTCATAGATCAAATACTTTATTGTATTGCTGTTCTTTTGTGGTGTGACCCGATTGGTGCAAGCAGATTGAAGGATATGCTGCAGCGTGCATGATATATGACCCTAGCCTAAGAAATTAAATTTCTCCTGTGGAAAGGTTTAACAATAATTTTGTCCTCATTAAACTTCAAATACACTACTATTGCCGCTGACTGAATCACTCCCACATATCCCTTGGGTGACGTGAAGCTGATTGTGTGCCTCCCCCTGCAGGGGCTGCTGGCCACAGTTGGAACTGGCACAGGTCTGATTAGATCAGCGAGACCATGGTGCTCACTCATGAGACGTACTCTATTTCTAGCCTGCTAGATAACCGATTCAAACACTGCACATTCCTGTACACAAGTATTGGGACCATCTAGTCCGAACGTCAGAAAGTTTTAGGCTGGTCAATTTTCACTCACAAGACAGATTTTCCCCCATTTTTTCCCCCAATTTGGTAACCAATTATACCCTTATAGCTATTCAATTCCCCGTGAAGCAATTGCTTGACAATTTGTCGCTAAACAACCCCGTCAGTCGGTAGTAGGAAGGAGGGCGCCACATCCTCTTCAGGGCGCGACTATGGACATTTTTAGGGATTTTAATTTAAATTTTAGCACAGGGTGCAAAAATGGCTATACACCGCAGTATAATGGTACAACACAGTGCCTGTCATTCAAGAGTTCTGTGAAATATTATGTTTCATTGTGTGCAGAGAAGTTAATGAGGGGTGAATATGTTTTTGTTAAAAAGGTAGAACAGAGAAAATCCAACTTGTTCGATGGTTTGAGTGAGAAAAATATTTGTTTTGAGAACAGAGGTTTTGCTGATGGTTTAAAGACAAGATAAATGCTGCCAAATTACAATAGGGGAAAAAATAGGAGCTCAAGACTTCACAGCTTTGATGGAAAAATAACTCAAATTATTATTTTTTATTCATCTGTTTTGATCAAACCCAGCAGCTACGTGAAAATAGATATTTTTTTGAGAACTTTAAATCACATCCCCCTTCTTCTCACACTGGTTTTCAAACAGCAGATAAATAACCTAAACCAAGCACAGTTTCCTCAGTCAGACTGAAAAGGAGTACAATGAAAAAGAATGGGGCTCTCTTTGTGAATCAGCCTTAATGTAGCATCTGCCTCTGCCTAACACAAACAGCCCTTCTCTTTAACACTCGACGTCGCAAAGGTTGGTGTTGTGACGTCACAGGCGAACATGGCCACTCAAGTCCTGCTGTCGTTGTCAGGCCTGGAGAGGCTTTGAAGTGTGAGCTATAGATCTTGCAGCTGAGAGAAGCTAGGTGTCTGAGACCCTGTGTGTGCAGCATGTGGCTGGTCTGAATTGTGAAGCAGCCAGGAAAAGTGATTTGGACAGTTCTTAAGATCAGATAGACCTGATACTCTTGAAGAGAAACTCATTTCAGGGAGCAGAAAATCACTCGTACAGGCGCTACTCAAGCAGAGTCCTGGATATTTCATGATAGTGTCGGTAGATGCCAAAAAGTATTAAACTCAACAAGGGGCATATTTCTCCCCCAATCAAAATGCAGGATTAACATTTTGATGCATTAGAACTGCATTGGGCTGTCAGTTCATGCATGGGAGACCAGTTCACATTCCCACATTGGATATAAGCAAGCATGTAATGTAGCTTACATTGTACAAACGTGAATGTGAATGTGAATAAAGAAAGAATAAAGGAAATGGGCAGTGCGTTATCTTCACAGCTAATCAGTGCTAGATGGAGACTGGACTACATTGGTGGAAGGGAATCCTTTGCCTCAAAAGGTGGCAGATGGTGACAGTACATGTGTGTGTTCATTAGCTTACTTGCCCTAATGCCTCTGAAGTTCCCTTTTCCTTATTGCATAGTAGGACTTTGGTTACGATGTTGCAGGCGGGTCGAGGCTGCTAACATTGATAAATTAAGATATAAAAGCTAGTGAGAGTACCTCTGTCGCAGGTGGCCACTAATTTGAATAATGAGTCCATTCTCATCACAACAACACATTAGCTTCCAATGTGCAGATAGGATTTTAAAAGGACCGGTAGTTACCCCTGCCAAATCAATTAAGAGAAAATAATTAATAATGTTTTGAGGAAAAGTTATCCTCTAACATTACAGCTTGAGCTGGTAACAGCATGCACATGTTTTTCACCCATACGTATCAGACGTAAATAGCGGCGCCGTGAGGAGGGCGACGTGCTGGGAGCTCCATAAAATAGATTATTTAGGCCTAGGTAGCAGTTTAGTAACAGTTTAGTTTAGTTTTTAGGTATCACCAGATCAGATCGGATGCAGGATGACGATTGCTCAGAGCAATAAAACTGGCAGTATATCTAGCGCCAAACAGATTGCCTACAGCAAACAAATGCTTCTGAACATCAGAGAAGCATGTCAGACTCACCGATTATGTCCGGATCCCTTCTCCCTATTCCCCGAACTGAGGAGGACCCGACCGAGGCAGAGAGGCAGACGAGCCGGGACTCTGGTCCGGCTGAGGCGGCGCGCTCACAGAGCCCCACTCCCTAGCCTGTTGCTGGCTAATGTACAGTCTCTGGAGAATAAACTCTGTGAGCTACGGGCACGGGTCTTCTTCCAGCCCGACATTAGGAGATGCAATGTGATCTGTCTTACAGAGACCTGGCTATCGGCTGAAACACCAAGCCATGCCATTGAGCCCATGGGCTTCTCTGTTCATCGTGCCGATCGGGACACGGAGCTCTCGCAGAAGAAAACGGGTGGAGGCGTGTGTCTCATGGTGAACCGGGCCTGGTGTCATGAGGGAAACATCTCAACTGTTGACACGGCTTGCTCCCCGAACTTGGAGTGTCTCCTGCTGCAGTGTCGTCCCGTATGGCTCCCACGTGAATTTACATCCGTCACGATAGCCGCTGTTTACATTCCACCGCATGCAAACAAGGACGCAGCACTCGAGGAACTCCATGGGCTGATCAGCAGACAGGAGACGGCCCAGCCGGACACTGCGCTGGTCATAGCCGGGGACTTTAATCATGTTGATTACACCAAAATCATGCCCAAATTACACCAACATATTCCGTTTAAGACGCGAGGGGAAAACACACTCGACCACTGTTACACTCTCTTCCGGAATGGTTACAGAGCCCTCCCCCGCCCGGCTTTTGGCAAATCAGATCACTGCTCAATTCTCCTGCTCCGTGCCTATAGGCAGAGACTGAAGAGGGAGCCACCGGTCCACAAGAATGTCCGTCGCTGGTCTGACCAATCAGAGGCGATCTTGCAGGACTGCTTTGATCGAACGGACTGGGGGGCGTTCAAGGCAACTGGGAATCTGGATGTCTACACCAACAATGTAACCACCTACATCAGGGAGTGTACAGAGGCTGTTGTACCAGTCAGGAATATAAAGGTCATGCCAAACCAGAAGCCATGGATTAACGGTGAAATACGTGCAGCTCTCCACACACGATCTGTAGCCCATAAATCAGGCTCAGTGGAGGAATACAAAAACGCACGCTATGCACTTAGAGTGGCCATCAAACAGGCAAAGAAGGACTACAGTCAAAGAATGGAGTCAAAACTCATAACTAACAACCCGAGGCACCTATGGCAGGGGCTTCAAGCCATAACTGAATACAGGGGGAGCACACAGCAAACCCAACACACAACACCCACCTTTCCAGATGACTTTAACACCTTCTCTGCCAGGTTTGACCCCTCTGCTAGACCCTCTGGCATGGTTGGCTCCTCTTCCTCCCTCAACCCCACTGGTGAGCACCCACCTCTGCAACCCCCCCCTACTGGTATGGGGAGGGGGGAGCAGACCCCTCCATCTCCACGCCCCCACTCCACCTCTGGAGCTGACCAGGACTGCCCGCTCTCCATCAGCAGGGTTGATGTCTACCGCTCTTTCAAGCGGATCAACCCTCGGAAGGCGGCTGGTCCAGATGGCATCCCGGGACGTGTTCTGAAGGCGTGTGCTTACCAGTTGGCGGAGGTATTCACTGACATTTTCAACCAGTCCCTTTCCCTCAGCTCTGTCCCCACCTGCTATAAAACTAGCATCATCATTCCCATTCCCAAGCAGCAGAAGGCAACCAGCCTAAATGACTGGCGCCCCATAGCCCTCACTCCCAAAGTCAGCAAGTGCTTTGAGAGCCTGGTAAAAGGACTAATATGCCCCATGCTTCCCCCCACCCTCGACCCCTTGCAGTTTGCTTACCGAACCAACAGGAGCACAGAAGATGCCATCGCCCACGTCCTCCACACGGCCCTCTCCCACCTAGAGGGCAGGGGCACCTACGTGAGGATGCTGTTTGTGGATTACAGCTCGGCATTTAACACCATAGTGCCTTCCAGGCTCGATGGCAAGCTGCGGGACCTGGGCCTGAACACATCACTGTGCGACTGGATCCTGGACTTCCTGACGGACCGCCCCCAGTCAGTGAGAGTGGCTGGTTGTACTTCCTCCACACTGAGTCTCAGTATAGGGGCACCACAGGGCTGTGTCCTCAGCCCTCTCCTGTACTCCCTGTACACCTACGACTGCGTGGCGACACAGACATCAAACCATGTCGTGAAGTTCGCAGACGACACGGCAGTGGTGGGTCTGATAACTGGCGGCAACGAGTCGGCCTACAGGGAGGAGGTGGCCACCTTGGAGCAGTGGTGTGTGGACAATCACCTCTCTCTGAACGTCAGCAAAACCAAGGAGATAGTGGTGGATTACAGGAAGAAGAAGGATGAGCTCCAACCAGTTAACATCAATGGCTCAGTGGTGGAGAGAGTGGACACCTTCAAATACCTGGGGGTGAACATCGAGAAGGACCTGACCTGGGACTGCCATGTCACCGCAGTCATAAAAAAGGCCCAACAGCGCCTGTACGGACTCAGGCGCCTGAAGCAATTCGGCCTGAGACCCAACACCATCAGGGACTTCTACAGAGGCACAATAGAGAGCCTCCTGACAAGCAGCTTCACATCCTGGTACGGCAGCTGTACGGACAGAAACCGCAAGGCGCTGAGGAGGGTTGTTCGCACTGCCAAGAACATCACCGGGTGTGAGCTGCCCAGTCTGGAAGACCTCTACACCGAGCGTTGCCTCAACAAATCCCTGAGGATCATCAAAGACCCCACCCACCCCCACAAAAGACTTTTTTCCCCTCTAAAGTCCAAAAGGGTGAAGGGATACAAGATCCTTTCAGCGCGCACTAGCAGGCTGAGAAACAGTTTTTTCCCGCAGGCTATCAGAATGTTGAATGACAGTGAAAAGTGAAATGTGCAATAACTGTACTGCACTATGCACTTTATACTGCACTATGCACTTTGACATTCTTGCCTGTGTTCATTGTTTATGTGTGTTCTTTTAGGTTTTTATCATGTGTTTATTGTTTATTATATTGGAGCTTCTGAGTGTAAGTTTTTCACATGTATGTACCTAAACAGTGCATATAAGTGACAATAAAGTGAATCTGAATCTGAATCTGAATCTGAGAATCTGGGCTAGTCAGTCCGTTTTCATCTGTAGAACGTCTTTTTTAAAATATAGATTTGATGCCCAATGAGGGGCCATACATATCCAATTCCCGATCTAATTTGGAACGTCCAGTTATCTGCAACCACAGCCGTGTTCATGCACAAACCCCATTGCCGATTCAGGAGAGTGTAGACATCCTCGGTTCTCCTCTGAATCATGTGATGTCACTACTTCTTCTTTTCACACCACAGCCTATACAGCTAAAAAAAGAGTCGATTCGAAGGAAGACCTTTCATATGTGGCTTTGACATGCAGTCCACGGATGACCGATCGCCCAGCGGGGGTCGCGACTGAACCCTCCCATTCCCTGGGTGACGCAATCATCAATGGCACGTAGCCCTAAGGAGCCACTGGCCAGTCGGCATTGGCATGGTCTGGATTCAATCTGAGACCATAGAGCTCATCCACACACCACAGCGTGGTGCCGTAACCAAATCCGCCGCCCAGCTGCCCCATCTGCAGCACTTCTGAGAGCTTCTATCCCCCTGTCCGCCGGCACTCCACCAGTAGACTGCCACATTTTTAAAGTGTGCAATCACAGGAGTGGGCTGTTTCCTCTGAGTTGGACGGATGTGGTTTCTGGAGGAAGTTCGGTCTGGTAGCAATGGACCCCTTTGGCACTCTCTGAATTAGTAAGGACAAGTGCGCTGCAGGTCTCTGGGAGAGCAGTGTTTTCCAGTCTCTGGAATGGCGTATAATTAGACAGGGAATATCTGAGGGTAATGATGGCATCACGCATCAGTGAGATTGTGCTTTTAAAAAGCAGTGGGAGGCGGTGTAGGCTCGGAGGGGGACCCTGTGCATCAGGATTTTGGGGTATGAGCTAAGCTTTTTTTTGCAGGGCGCAGCCTTGCTCGTTAAAGTGGAAAGGTCAGGCATGTGTGTTTGTTCCAAGCGGGGCTTTGGACTGTGATTTTTGGAAATTGTTACCCCCTCATTGTTTTCCCAGATGTCTAAAGCTTTGTGCGCACACATGGAATTTAAATTCCACTATAAATTCTTGTATTTGTGCCTAATCCCTGCATATTGTGAAAAGAAAAATACACTTATGTACAAATTCATTGCTTGGTTAGGAAGGCTTTTACTTGGAATGACTCAATGTCTCATTAGTGTTTTAATCCCATTCATTTTAAAGGAATTCTACTAGTCTGGTTAATGGTGAACCTGTCCCACTTACCTGTAAATATGTACATTTTTCACATTCGACTATTTTTCATTCATTTCAGAATTGCAATATTTGAATAGTATTTGAAAAGTCTTTTTGGATAGGGCATGTGGTAAGCTAGTTTGGGTATTTGTTCTATTGTAGAGCAGGATAGGGTGTAATCTTGGTGTAAAGTTTGTGATCAGTGATTATTAATACTAAAGCAGCATGAGGGCACTAGGGACTGAAGTAAAATCACAAGATTATGTTCTCTGCAAAATAGCTGCTTTCTAACAAATTGAATTAAATAAATTGAACATTGCGTCACATTATGGTTATGAATGTGTAGCATTCACAAGAGGCTAGTTAGCTTTGAGCTGACTTACTGTTACCCAGCTACAGTTTACAACATTTAATTGACTCTGGAATTGCAACTGATCGGCTTTTTATTAAGGAACATTAACGAATGAAGACACATATTAACAAATGTATAATGTTTAATGAAATATATACCGTATAGAGTGGTGGGCCATCTGCTTTCTAACTCACCTCTGATGCTGTAAACTGCTCACTCACAAAAACTGGATGCTGCAATGCAACTAGGAGAAAATGACTGAACAGAGGCGGGAAAGCTAAAGTAAATGACATATCTATTACTAATAACTGATGTCTTTTTACATTGTAACTACTATTTTATGATTGCTTTTGAAAATACAATACATGTCGTGGGCAGTCATTCAGTGAAACCTCAAGAACATTTTTCAACGTGGGGGATATGACTGGCCATAGTCCCAAAAAGATTAAATTTCAATGATTATTGGAGGAGACAAATCAGGCATTTCTCAGTATTGCATGTGACTAGTTTCCTGTCAAAGGTAGTCTGCTATGCCTATGAGGATTGGTATAATAAGGTTCATGAAGTAGGTATGCATGTAACGGCATGGGAAAAGCGTAGGCGTTGGTGGTGAGGCAGTAGTTAGAGTAAGCAAGGTACAGCATTGGGTCTTTGATTTTGCTTGACACACTCTATAAAATTATTCTTAGTTTACGAATACATGAAAACTACTGTTATACATTTGGGCGTCGAGCTGATCAACTAACGAGGTGTAAAGAGGATTGCGATAGCTAAAACTGAAAGATTACATTACAACCATTTGGCAAACGCCTTTACCCAAAGCGACATACAATAAGTGCATACAGAAGGTCATCGACAGGGCCAGATCTACCATATGGGCAATTGGGCACGTGCCCAGGGGCACCACGCCCTAGGGGAGCACCAACCAGCCGACGTTTTTTTTTCTTCTTCCCCCCAACACAAAGCACTGGCCAGATGAACCACCAATCAGAGCACTCCTGTGCATAGCATTTGTTGCTAACCACCACGGACTCCGTAAAGCTTCCATTTATAAATCATTATATACTTTCTAATTTCAATGAGGATTGTAGCCTAACTAAAACGAATAGTTGTAGCTAGGCTATATAAAAATTAAATAAAAATGGTTAAACAGGGAGCAAAGATTAGCAAATAAAATGTCCATGTCACATAGGTTCGGTAGGCTAAAGAATAAATATAAAAATGATGTGAAATTAAATTGTTTTGTAACGTTAGCTAGTTACTTACCTAGCTGTGCACGATAGGCTACGAGCAGGTCTGCCATGTTATGGCAGTGCTGCTCACTTCCACTGACAACAGGCTAATCTTCTCTTGTTTACAATAGCTGACATTATGCGCTGATATTTTTCTTATTCTACATTATATCATAGCCAATGTAGCTAGTTAACGTTAATAAAGAAGTTATTTCCAGTTACATATACATATTAACTTCGAGTAGCCTGGATTTCTGAGGAACGTCCCTTTAACATTCTAGGAGCATTCTTCTTAGGTTCTAGGCACATTTTATGTTACATTTTAACATGAGGGTATCATTCTGAGAACCTTCCTCAGGTATAACATCAAAGGAACATTCTATTAGCATTCCATGTAACATCAGATGGGAACATTCTCTGGGCATTCCATAAAACATCAGGGCAATGTTCTATGTAGCATGAGGGTATCGTTCTTCCTCTTGCGCTCTATAAACAGCTTATATAACATCAGGGAAACATTCTAGGAGCATTCCATGTAACATCAGAGGGGAATATTTTCTGGGCATTCCATAAAACATCAGGGCAACGTTCTATGTAACATGAGGGTATCGTTCTGGGAACCTTCCTCTTTCGCTCTATGAACAGTTGATATAATCTGATTAAAAAAACGTAACATCTTCGATGTAAAAAAAAGGCAAGTTACTCACGCATAGCCTACAGAGCGCTGTCTATAAGTCATTAATTCCAACTTGCAAAAACTAGGCCTGCCTTTAAAAGTATTGATATCAAAATGTGGCCAAGTTACAACTAACAATATTGCCTATCGTAGCTCACACTAAATAAACTAGCTCTATTCCAAAGCAATGCTATCCAAACTTTCCTAAATTATTTAATTTCCCTGATAGAGGAAATTTCAAAATTAGGTTTTTTCTTGAGAATCTTTTGCTTTCACTTGAATTGGGTTTAATTGTGTTCAATTCGCTAAAACTATATTTCTGGCCCTTAGCTAAAACCACATATTCAATCATATTTGCATATTTGTTGACTTTTTTTGTTCTGACATTGATGATGAACTTGTTTGTCTTTTTTGCATTCAGGACCAGGTAATTTTGCTTGCGCCATGCCACTGTCCTCTCCACCTCGTGCCGTTAGGCTGCCTCGTTGTCCCTTGATATCAGTCCTACAATGGTGGTGTCATCTGCATATACCCACTGAGCACAAACCCAGATATAAACATTAAAATGTTGGTGAAATATGGAATACCATCCAAGCTCTCATTTGGCCCTTTTTAGACTGGCTAAAATCTACAATATAAATGTGCACATTTTATGTCATAATTTTCACATGTGATTCAGTTGTAAATTCAAAGCCAAACAATATGGATTAATGTGGATGCGTTTCTCAAAATGTCATTGCTTTGGCAAGCGAAATCCGGCCTACACGTAGATGCAATTTAAGTGTATCACTTAAAATGTCGAAAAATTTTGCCAATTTGTTGCCACAAGTAGCTTCTATCACAGTTTCTACCCAAAAATAATGTTGCACAAATCTCTGCTATGCGCATGTGTGTGGACTTGAGAGTCAACAACTTGCCTGTCCATGCTCGTTTGTGATATTATTCATTAAACACTACAACACCCACATGACCATGTGGCCTCAATGGCTCAGTGGGTAAGTGCTCGTCGTCAGATTTGAGTATTGTGAGTTTGATTCCAGCTTGATGTGGTGTTTTTTTTACATGAAAAAATTTGGTTAACTGTCAGCCATGTTGAATAAAGTCAATTTCTACTCATTAATCAAAATGAACCATTTCTGCCCCACGGTGATGCAGTTGTACACCGAGGATCATGGTTTGCTCCCTAATTCTACGAGTGCCATGAGAGAGCGGCAATTGGCGGTCGCTCCCGCGGTAGGGGGAAGTACTCGGCAGGGGAGAATCATTGTGCATAAGCGGCCCTGGGCACGTTAGAATCACGATCAGCTGCTCGAGGAGTCATGTGCTGAAGAGGACATGGCCCCCTCCTTCCTACTACCGGCTAAAAAGGGTTGTGTAGCAGAAAATTCTCAAGTGGTTGCTACACTGGGAATTGAATAGCATAGGGTACAATTGGCTACCAAATTGAAAGAAAACAGGGAAAAACTGAAACAACAATAAATCTGAATAAATAAATCTGAAACAAGTTTATTTAAAAACAAACAAAAAGAAAATGTACCATTTCAAAGTGAAATAACTTTCTCAAGGGGGACCATGTCCCTCGACCCCCTCACCCACCCCAATGCCAACAAACACACTTTGTAATTTGACCACTGGACACACCCATAGTTCATTATATTGTATCTATATTTTCATAAGGGAAAGTTCAATATTTCTGCTCTCATTTAAAATGCATCCTTTTTCCATTTCTATGAAAAATGATTATTCACTACATTAATCCCCCCTGGCTGAAAGAAACAGAGCCCCATCTTCCACAAGCAGGGCTGAAGTGCTGACATATTATAAAACTGAACCAACCATTCTGTCCCTGAAACACATTTCCTCTCTCTGTTCTTATGTTAGCCTGTTGTTAGGAATCTCAAAATTAGATGCTGAACTAGAGAACATTTGTGGACATTAAATCTTATGCAAAGGTTTTCTTGCTTTTGTAAATGTTCTAGCCTGTAACATATATCAAGGAATTCTACCAGGCAGAAAGGCAGTTACTGTAGATTGCACAAGGAAATGATGCTTGACAAGTAGAGCATTGCAAAATTGTAAATGTGAATTTAAAAGTGTGCTGCTACAATTGTTATTTTTTGTGCTGCTACAATTAGTCTGTCACATTTAAAAGTTGGTTTGAAGGGTCTTGACAGATATGTCTAGCCTCAACATCCTTTTAGTTTGTAATTTCACAGGTCATTATGCCTTTTTATAAAAATACATAAAGGGGAAAACAATTTGATAGTTTTATCTGTAAAACGACATTCTGTCAGCACCAAACTGGGATTTAACGTCAATTCAATAATCTGTCACTGCATCTTCATTAAATTGCTCCAGTGAGATTATTTTATAGCGCTTATCTAACCACGAGTTCTCCCAATATATATTGAGCCCCACTTCAGTTACCTGGGAAAGTCAACTATTATACGGGTTTCAAAAACGAAGGTATAAAACAGGAATATAAATCCAGGGAATATAATTTACGGTGGAAAAGTGAGTTTCATGAGTAAAAACTGTTGATTTGTAGTGTTGGGACAAATGCACTACAACTTCCATCAGGAAATCCTCTACGGATGTCAGGAGATTCCTAGGCCAACATCATCAATGACACATTCAGCACCGCCTCCAAGATAGCTTTGAATGTACTGTACACCAATACAGCGCAGCCAGAGTCACATGATGCTCAAGAGTGGGCACAAAAGAGCACAATCTCTTTCTCCCTCACCGACGGCATTCCCGCTGTTAGCCAGAAAGAGACCCTAAAACTGTTGAAACATTAATCCTGTTGTGTCTAAAACCCCTGTTCAAGGTTTTTATCATTAGGCTTTTACTTTCAACGTTGATCATTTTACTAGGACCCAATATCGCATCGGCGGCGGCTCTTTTAAAGTTGGACAAGAAGGCGACCGGCTTCCCTCTTATGTCCCACGTGTCCCATTGACGGCTCTTTCCCCCTGGTACAGCTAGAGACGTGAACAACCCAGCCAAGGACGCGTTGTTTCCCTGGATCTGCGTTCTGCGTTTCCGACAAGGAAACCCCCTTTCCGATAATGGTCGGACCAAGTAACTTTTCCTGTATGAACTTAGTGTAGCCAAAGGCAATGTTTTGTGTTAGTTTATGATGATTGATTGTTATCATAAACTAAAGCCTTAGCTATAGCATTATTCCCCCTTTTTTTTCTCTATTCCCCTCTGGCTTTGTGCCACATCTACATACATGCACGCGCCTGTAGCTATTTATTTAGTTCACTTCGCCCCATACTCCGTTCCCCTCAGGTTCCGTGTCACGTCTACATACGTGCACGCACCAATCGCTATTTCTTTTGTTCACTCAACTCCGTACTTCGTTCCCCTCTGGCTCTGTGCCACGTCTCCATACGTGCACGCGTCCAGTTCTGTCCTCCTTTGTTCGCTCCACAATGCATGTTCACGTACACGCACATTCCTTTACCCGTACTCTCCTCGCTTCTTCCTTCCAATTTTTCATTTATAATCTGCATTACCCATCATTTTATAGTTTCAGCTATTTAGTTGTGTGATTTAAACACCTGTTTTACAATAAACGGTGTTTTATTGTACCAATGATCTCGTCTCAATGTTATTTAAATGTTGAATCAAGCCATTTCACTCCAAGAACTTATTGCTGTCTATCCTTTAAATTAAAAGACTGGTGTTATTAATCTTGACTATTAGATAAAGACTATATGACCCTTGAAGGTTTAATAAAATGTTTGGGTTACACTTGGTTCTAACAGATTAAATAAATTCTGGAATCTGGAATTATAATATTAAATGAGACTGATTTAAATGATTTGACTATTCTGAACCTATATGATATGATAACCTAATATATGATTATTGTATGATTTACAGCAGTGCACAATTTTGCCATTTTGGATAGATTTGGAGACACTAAGGGACAACAGGGTAAATCGCTTACACTTTGCCTCATAGATCTTGAGTAGTTCTGCATATCATCTTCAGATTTTGCACACTTGTGGACAAGGAGTGTATTATCCCGGAAATATAAATTTTTACCTGTTTTACATATAGCTCTCAGTATTTCATTGCAAACTAATGAAAAAAAACTATTTAGCATTTTTGGCAAGATTTCTTTGCATTTGTGGCACTTTAGTTTATTTTCATAATTTTGGTAAAAATAATCTAAATTCGCACTGTAACTTGCTTAATTTATGCCATTTTCCAAGTTTCTGTGATGCTCACACCTGGAGTTAGAAAGCCTTAATTAGAACACCCCCTAATAGGTGAGAATTGACCAAATTTGGCACATGTGTGAACGGATTAAGAAGCAGGTTGTCAATGTCCCTGTGTGGACACGGATTCATTTGAATTTGAGCATGGCGACTGTGTGGTTAACTATAGAAAAGTGACAGTGATTTTCAATAGTTTCTAAACTTAACAATGTACAAAAGCTCACAAGGACATTGTGAAAGATAAATGGGAGATGGAACAGATCACAGGGAATGGCTGTTAACAAATGAGTAAAAAATAAAATACATAGCATCCAAGTCCTTAAAACCATGAATATATAACTTAGCTTTCACATTTGGCGAGTGCAATTTATGATCATCCTTCATATGATATGATACTATATGATTGACAGGGCTGTTTTTCAGTGTTCCCTGTAACCCTTTTGGTTCATTATGATATGAACAGTGACTTGTCAGGTATTGATTTGTTGATCTGTTCTGAAATTCATCTCAGAATATGAAATGTCCAATCCCAACTGTAAGGCTATCCCATCACTGACATTTGTGAGAGTAGCACATGCATTCTGAAAAGCAGGTGCAGCCAGCCTTCACTTGCAGTCTACAGTCTACCAGCTGAGCTGTGCAGCCACCTCAACCTAGAACCGCATGTAACATGCAGCTGCAGGCCGTGTACTGCCAATGGACTGACAATAATACGGGGAATAAATGCAGAATTAAGCCATTCCTCCCTGTGTGATACTACGGCCAATTATTTGTCACTCCCAGTCGCAGTTGGCACTGGAACCAAAGACTGACGCTTTAGTTGGATGCGCCACCCAGGAGGTATTCAGTAATATTGTATACTGTAAAGTTTAATGCAATATGGTATTGTGTTAAAAATGTCACATATTGCAGCTGCTTTGACAACCAGTTCCATTGCACCAGTTCCATATTAAGATAGGAGACACCACTTAGTTACGGAATTTCCTTCAGTGATCATATAAACTTTGTGATCTGTCATTTAGGCCAGGTCATTTATGTATTTGTCAGATATTTTGCAGTCTCCCTTAGGGAAGGGACTTGAGAGATGGTCCCTGAGTTGATGAACGGGGCTATTGCGGAAAAAAATTGATTGAATGATTGAATACTAGAATAGGTACTGATTGTGGGATTGAAATACTAATGCGGAGCACACGTGTGGAATGCGAGGGGCTGAGCCATGGGGGGAAATAAAAGAGACGCACCTGGGGCTAGAAGAGAGAGCCGAGGACGGGAAAGGAGTGAAGGAGGGTGATTCCTCTGCACTCCCTGGTGTTGGGCAGTTTGTTTTTTATTTTTGTGTGGGTGCGAGTGTTGTATGATTCATGTGATGGCGAAAACACTTACCTGATTGACGGCGAGTTGCGGTGGGATTCCGGATACGGTGGTGACTGCAAAACAAAACAAGGAGACGGCATTACTTCTGGGTTTGGTGAAAGAGCGACGGTCGTGAACTGCAGAGCTGGTCGGCACAGATGGAGCCAGAGTGACCGGGGATTATTGTAGAGCTTCTGTGGGGGAGACATACATGCCCTACGCAATTATTGGCACCCCTGGTAAAGATGAGTAAAAAGGGGTATAAAAAATTAACCGTTTGGTGAATTACCTTAATCTCACACTGAACAAAATTAGAAAACTCCAACTCCATTTAAAGTAAATTTATTCAGAGTAAAAAAAATACCTCATCAAGAAATAATTATTTTTAACAAAACCATGTGTGCCACAATTATTGGCACCCCTGCATTTAATACTTTGTACAACCTCCCTTTATAAATAAAATGGCACTGAGACCCGATCAGCTTTGTTGTGCAAATTGTACAAATGAGCAGTTTTGAACAGGTTTTCATTGGGGAGATGGCTGAAAGGAGGAGTTGGTCAGTGATGGCTGGAGTGAATGGACCCACTCCAGCAGATTTGAGTATGTTGGATGGACCAGCTTCCCTTGGTTTTCTAGCTTTGGTCTAGCCTCAACACCCCCTGTGAGTTACCTTAGCCTCTCACAACATCTCTGTTCACATTAGCTGCTGCCAGGTACAAAGCTTTCTCACAGAGAGACAGCAAAGGTTGGTCCTAGCTTTTAAATTTCCCCCTGAAAAATTTACCCCTTTTTTTTTAGCTAGGTTGTGTCCTGTTCTCTATATTCTCCCCATATCGTTGCATTGTTTTACATTAATTCTATGGTAGTTTTAAGGTAATTTCAGAATGCTTCATCTGCTGTGTAATAAAATACATGACAAAGCTTTCATCTGTTAACATTTGTCACTATTTCAAATAGAACCCTATGATTCTAAGCTCTGAAATTCTGTTTATGACTTGTTTATGACTGGGCTTTTCTCATTTTCATTCCCACTTGTAAAAAGGATATGATTTGCTACAGTGGTTATGAATATGCTAATGTTCTCATCTTCTGTCTCCTGGGAATGATTCGTTCCCTAACTATCGAGTTGCCTTCACTCAAGGAGCATATCCTAAACTGCACAGCGTCACAGGAATCTTCATGCATTGACATCACATCTTTAACATGCCACCTAGGTGTTTGACTTGGACTTAATTTACATAACAGAGCTTGCTTGCCTGATGCACCATAGGCATCTAAAAATAATGGTTTTTCAGTAATGAGTAATCCATCAGCCACAAAGTTAAACTGAATGTCCTTGGATTTTTGCTTGTCCAATTTGTGCTGACTATTTGCATAGTAAGATAAGAGGGCATAGCCAGGCCAAATGAAAGCTCCAACCTGAGGGAGCCTCTGTACCTAGCAGGAGCTTGAATATTAATTAATCGGTTTTCCTATTGTTGATTATGCTCCTCGTCTATTTACGGTCAAATATAATGGAAAGCCATGAACCCTGATTGCTCTCCATTATGCTGATGACGAGAGACAACTGCAACTTTAGGATGTATGAGATGTGCCCTCATCAGAAAATTCACTGTTTGACTGAATTCCACCAAAACCACTCAACCACAATAGGGCCACCAGAGGCTTCTTGTTCTGATCTGCAGTGCACCATGGGAGAGATTTAGGAGCAGAGCCATTTTCCTCAGTCCTTCATGAAGCACAGCATTTTAATGAAGTGGATTATGTCAATATCTGCAGCTTAGTGCCTGCGCTGCACGTCGCACTGGGGAAAAAAGCAAGGGGGGCAAAACAGAGGCAATGACTTTAGAGTGGCGTCATTATCCCTCATCCCTCCGCCCAGCTCCTACAGGAGCACGCCCAGGTTGGGAGCGCTGTCAAGCCAGTGTCCTCGCTCTCTCTGCCCATGCTTTCTGGTCAGGGAGCGCTAGCTATTCATTTTACCTTAATTGTCTCGGTGTGCCGTGTCATTGACTTTGCTCTTCAGTGGATGACTGGATCGATAGAGGTTGTAGAGGAAGCCAGTGCCGTCATAAACAAGCCAGGGACTGCCCTTGTGTTGCCACCTTCCTTAGGTCCATGTGTGTCATGCACCAGAAACATTGAGGGGGCACTGCCGCTGCCTTAACTGACATTTCTCTGAGTTTTTATAAGATTCACCCTTTGTATGTTATAGATAATGAGCCATATATTTGGGCTGTAATGATGAACATTTATTAAAAAGATTAATCAAGGAATGCCTCATCTGTTGACTATGAAGCAATAGTCAAAATTATCTTTTTCTTTTTAAAGAGTTAAAATCAAATTAAACATCTGGTTTTGTAATATCACCTACAATTAGCAAAACTGAGGATAGACCTCTAAATAGAAATTATTTTGTGCTTTAATTTCCAAGTATGTGTCTCTCTCTGAATGTGTGGCTTTTATTTTGCTCAGGGATACTTCTGCACCATCTTGGTAAGTAGTGATGCATCCTTGCACATTCTCTGCTAATGTAGCTACTAGAGCTGTCACATTATATTCGAATATCAAATTTAATTTAGAATTTGCGTATTAATGCCGGTTTCGAAGATGAATAGGGAAATTCGATATTTAAAAAGGAAAAAAAAGTAAGACGATTTGCACACAAGCTAACAAGAGGCCTGAACAAGACTTACCAGTAATGAATGGGGGAAGACGTTGGGTAGCACAAAATACCCCCACCTCACCCAGCTGGCAAGAAAGTAGCCGTTGGGTAGCACAAAATACCCCTACCGCACCCAGCTGACAAGAAAGTAGCCTACCAGAGTGTTCCCGGGATATCTGTACGGTCGGAGCGCAGTACGGTTTATATTCCTGGCAAATAATTTGTCATAGGCTAGGCCTATAGACTAATTATATTGTTTACAAGCAATGTTGCAGCTGGATACTGTGCACACAGACTGGTTGCAAAAACTGTAACATTCAAAAAAGCTTTAGTGTCTGCCTGATCTGTCCTTGTAAGCTAATGTACGGAGCCCCTAAGGTGACATGGGGAGAATGTTTTTTTCTTCTGGTGAATAAAATTTCTGGTTGTTTTGCGTTCCCTAAGGTGACATGGGGAGAAAATGGGTCCTGAATGGAGAAAAGGTTAAAGTATTGCGTCACAATGAGCATAGTCAGTCACACTTGTTTCAGTTGAGAATATTTGGATTAAATGCTTAAATTCTATGTGTAGGCCTTTTTAAAATCACCGTCAGTGTAGCCGTTTTCTATATATGGGAAATACGGCGGCAAAACTTCAAAGGGCAAACATGTCCAGTGACGTCACTGGACGTGTTTGGCTTGAATCTCCAGCCAGTGTTTCCCAGAACATTGAAAAACATTCATTTAGAACCATTCATTTTCAAAACTATTAGACAATTAACATTACAACTATTCCATGTTCTTTAGATAGAAGAATGTCCAGATTGAGGGAATACCTTCTTTGGTTTTTGCAGGCCTCCTGCCAATGTTCTCACTGTCCAGGACAGCGAGCTGATCGAGCTCCAAGGTGTCTAACGTTACGATGATTTAATCAGTAACCTAGCTAACGTTACAGACATTGTTGCAGTGAGTCGATTTCATGACGTTCAATCACACATTCCTAATAGCCGCTATCTGAGACGAAGTGCATGGAGGGTTGGACCCGAGAAGCACGACTCAGAACAATGGATGTAATAAATACCCGCAAGGGCTTTATTAAGGAAAGTCCAGTAATCGTTGTCTTAGCACAAGCAAAGGTCATACACAAAAAAATCCAGCCAATAAACAAAAGTACCGAGGGAGAAGGCAGTCTCGTCGTCGGTAAGCCAGGCAGTAGTTCGGAACCAGGAAGGCAATCAGCGTGGCAGAGGTACAAAAGGGAGAAGGCAAAAGAAGAGTCGAAAAAACAAGCAGGGTCAGACCGGAGTCCTCGCCGCGTGGCAAAAGTACAAAATCAGCAAGCAGGAATCGTGGTCAGGACAGGCAGTGAAAACAAAAGGCTGGTAGTAAACAGTCGTCAAAAAACAGGCTTGGATCAAAACAGGAAATCAGAATAAGAATGCTAGACAAATGCTTAAGAGTGCTAGTGAGGCAACAATTTCGCAAGGACATGACATGAACACTGATCTTATATGCAGGTGTAGACAGGTGCAGACACTTAGCTTGAGAGCAGCAGGAAATTCACAACAGCTTGAGAAAATGACACGTAACGAGGCAATTAGTAAATCGTTAGTAGTTAACCTATCCTGACCTAGCGTTAGTAAATTAGTAATTAACATATACGAGAAACGTAAGGTAAACATGAACACATGGTTAGATAGTTAGTATTACCCAATCCTGATCTAATGTTAGTATATTAGTAATTAGACAAGGGAGAATGAAACAATTAGGGAAGCGTGAGTGACAGCAAGAGAAGAAACCGCATGAACGCAAGGCTGCGGAAAAACATGGAAATATGTATGCAACTAATAAACTATGACAGAACGTGAATACAAATAAGGGCGTGACATAACAATAAACATAAAACATGGCGTGGAACGGTTAGAACCGTAACACTATCAAACGTTTGCTATTTGTTGTTGTTTAAATAATAAATCATAAGCGACACTTACCTCATACACTCGTTTCCATGGAATGCTTCGGATTCACCAGATGATGATGGTCGCTTCCAGCCGCTCGTCCATTGGAAGATCGAAGGTACTGCACATTCGACAAGTAAATTCTTCGGTTTAGTTCCCAGTAATTCGGCACTATAGTCTCTTTGGAAGTATTCTGGCTTGAAGTGTTTCGAACAAACATAAACTTTGTCATAATCTTTTTGAAGGGATAGATCGGGTTGTTAATTGCTGCTAGCCACTGTATGCACCTCGTCTAATTTTTGGGCAAACAGTTGCCTGACTGAATATGACACCCAAGTACGGCGCACGATGGCATTTTGGGCAGACATGGGAGAATTTGCGGTATCTTCACTTGAACCATTAGCTCGTCACCATGCTCGCAGCAGTGGCGTGTACGCCCCTATTACATATTCATGTACACAAAACCTAAGCGTGCGCAGGGAGACATGGGAAATGTGGTAAATAAGGCTGGAGCTGCTCTGGAGTTGGAGCTGTTCTTGAGGGCCCATATCTCAAAAACCACAAATCCAATCTTTATGATTTTTTGGAAAATATGAAACATTAAATAGTAGAGTAGAATGCAGAAAACATGCACATGCCTGACTGCTCCTTTAAATAGCTATTGATATTTTAATTTGAGAACGTACAACACACTTTTCGGACAGTCCCTAAATACGTGTTGGTTTGAGCAGTCCGAGCCAAAGAATGAAGAATAATTGTTGTGAACATATAAATGTTCTTTAAAGATAAATCATATGCCTAACGGATAAATTTAATGTTTTTCCCTGATACTCGAAGGCCCCACTTCATAACACAGTTGTTCTGGAGTTTGTCACCAGTGTAATTTTGAAGTTATTGACAAGATTTGCAGTAATATTAAAAGAACGACAAAAGATCAAACGACGCTTTGTGCATCATTCTGGTTATGAAACAGTTATTTTCAGCACCGTTGTTTGTTCTGACGAAAAGCAATTGAAGTTCAAAAATCGAATATAGAATATAAAACAAACTTTATCTGAATACCTTGGTAAGTTTTGCGAGGGAACGAAAAACTTTAACCTTTTCTCCATTCCGGACCCCTTCCTTGGGAAAGAACCCATGAAGCTGTGTGGAAAACTGCAGCTGATCACGGATGAAAGCGAATAACTCCTCCAAGTTTGTGTACTTACATCGGAAAAATCCTCTCGAACGTAGTACACATTTTAATTGCCTTTCGCTAATGACATAGCTATGACAAGGTCCAAGCACTGACACAACATCTCTATATGTAAGGCCCTAAAAGCTTCCCAAAGAAGGGGTCCTGAATGGAGAAAAAGTTTGCAAGGGAATGCAATACTTTACCCGTTTCTCCATTAAGAACCCAAATCCCCCCCCCCCCCCCCCCACGCGTCCCATACTCAACCAATCAGATGCACACACCTCTAATGGAGCGCCCTTTTTAAGCCAAGAATCAGTTCTCTCTGTACTGCTTGAATGCTGATGCGCTGCTCTTTGTTTGCTTACGGCTTGTATTAAAATAAATTTGCTGTCAGCCTCCACCACCCAGCTTCCACCTGTTGTTTGGATCTGCTTTAGTATGGGGGGTTTCTGGTCATCTCCTGTTTAGCGGGGGGAGATGCCCGTGCTCCGGAGCAGTACTAAAGCAGATCCATTCACCGCCAAACTAAAATAATTATGCAGCACATTCATTCATTAAACATGTCATTTAATATGTGAGTTGTCCTGACCGTTAAAAGAAAGATTTTTAAGATTCAGGTCACGATACTGTAAATATAGAAGATTGTAGAGTAGCTGGAACTGTAGGTTTTACTTTCTGTGGACTGGCACTGCTTGTTTGCCCTGCACAATAGCCTAATGGATACTGAAATCTGGCCCCTGAGGCCAATAGTACTACCGATATTGGTTAGTGTTGTCGGTACAAGACTGCCTCTGCTCTAAGAGCTGGGGGGTATTTCACAAAGCTGGCTAAGAAAAACCAGGTTTACTAATATAAGGCTGGCTTCAATTAGCCAGGTTAGACAGCATGGATAAATTTGGTTGCACAAAGCTAGATTGAAGAGTTGATTGATGCAAAAAAACATAACTTAATGCACACAGTCTGTATTACACTAATGGACTGACTGCAATGCATTTAATTTGTGACACCGGCCGACAGCAAATTGCAAATCAAGATTATTCCCTCCCTTGAAAATCTGTAGCGTTCATAACTGCCTGCAGATCCAATCTCAGAACACCCTCCCCGCTCAAAACGCTCTCCTTACTATCTGTGCCCCCTCATCTACAGGGTTGTCAATGAACGGACACGCCATGATTGAAACAAAACCAGTCAAGAGACATTTGTTTTTATACACTACATAATCGGGTCCAATATTTTCATTAACGACCATCTATGTTGCAATTGTCATGTCATGGGACTCGTAGGTACACAGACCCCTATGCCTAGTTTACGCCTAAAATATTACAGAATGGCTTTTATGAGATATTCTACAAAAAAACTGTCAAAAACATTAATTTTAAATGGTGTATAGCACAATTATTCAGCCAGGAGGTAGAACTAATTAGTGAAATAAGCTGGCTGGAGTTAATGGATGAGAGAAACACGTGGCAGGACTTTCTGACCACTGGACTTTCCACCTCTGAAATTTAGCCCTATGAATCACAAACATCCTTGCATGTCTTTGCAATGCTAGAAAACATTGATCCACCCTTGTGACAAGTGTGTTTGCAATAGGGAGGGGCTATTTGTGTGCACTCAACATAGAGCCCACTGACTGAATATAGATGGATAGGAAGACCATAATACTGTTCATATGTTGAGTGATGAAACGGATTTGTATTGTGTGATCACTTACATCTCCCATATAATACATTTGCAGTTGTGTGGCTGCAAATGGTTTGAACCACATACTGTTTCATGTTGCTGTAAATGTGTTATTGCCTCACAAAACATTCCACCCCCCCCCCCCCCATTGCAGTTCAGGAACTGATCAATCACAAGCCAAATGGTCAGGTGACCAGCTTTATGAAAAGTTGAGTTTTGGACCCATTTCCCTGAGATGTCTCTGGCTACGGTTACGGTTACACTAGTCACTTCATGAGACTTCTGGAATCGGAATTCAAACATCCGATCACACCAGGTTAGATTGAGTTGTGTCCATACTTGACAGTTCAATGCGACCAAAGTTCAAAGTTCTCCTGTGATCAGATCGCAGTTCGGTGTTCATGGGGTTGTGCTTCTTTTCATTTCATTACATTACATTATAGACATTTAGCAGACGCTCTTATCCAGAGCGACGTACATAGTGCATTTTCAAACTAGGAACAAGAACGTTTAAAAACAACCCTAAAAAGGCAAATACGAATCGAAGTACTAGGTGCAGTCAGTATGATTGGGGTTTTTTTATTTTTTTTTTTTGGGGGGGGGGGGTAATTACACAACATTAATAACAATAGTCACAGGGAGGTAGGGAGGGGTGGAGAGAGGTGCAGCTTGAAGAGGTGAGTCTTCAATCTGCGCTTGAAGGCGGTCAGACTTTCTGCTGTTCTGACCTCCATGGGGAGGTCATTCCACCACCGAGGGGCCAGGACAGACAGACGTCGAGACCGGGTGCTAGTATGAAGACAGATCAGTATCGTTCAGATTGTGTAGTCGAGGTAGGGCCTGCACAAGACGTGCACTTGTTAGGCGTGCTATTAATGCGAGCATTGCATTTCTGGGTGCAACAGCTGTTTCGGTGGAGAGGAGGGCACCACAGTGGCTGGTAGATGGCTGGTAAATTTTACAAGACACCTTTTTTTCCTTTAAAAAAAAAAATACATTGCACTAGAATAATGTTTCAGAATGTACTAATGTTTAGTAGCTCTAATAGTATTTATTATATCATGTATTACAGGTCAAACATTGTGTATAAATGTATTACATACATTTCATATAATCTATTATCCAATACTAGATAAATTAGCTATAGTTTGCTGTTTTTCTGAACAAACAGATGCCAGTCGGCCTAACGAGCTGTCCGGAGATATTACTTTTACCTCAGAGCGTATTGGCAAAGAGGGTAGGTGGAGCAAGAGGTCCAACTTCGGGGCTGGAACAGACAACATGCGCTCATTGAATGACTGAAGGTCAATGGAGTTTTTACAGAACAGTTCGCTAAACTGGTCATTATCAGACAGACAAAATCAAAAGTCTGCCTTTTCTTTTTAGATTATATTGTATATGCCTAGGTTGTCAGGACCCAGTAGCCTACTTACAACCTGTTCTGATTTTTACTATTCAACGGAAACAACTATAAATCCGCCGGTCAGATACGCGCCACTCTAAGCATGTAGAATAATGTAACTTTAGTTGCTAAGCTAACTGAAAACACAACTGCGCATTTCTGATCACTTTCTCTTGTGCGGACAAAAAAACCACCAGTTGCGTATATCGAACTGTGCGGGCTTGTCTCAGGATATTGTAACAAGCGCAATTTGTTCTGTCTCACGTTTAGGCAATCAGAAAGAAACCTGACGTTTTTTTTTCTTTTTCCTGCTTGTATCCACTTTGCAACACACCACAGTGGCAGGTAGGTCTGATACATTTACCCGACAATTCTGAAATCTACCTGCAGTTAATAATGAATGTGTACCAGGATATGGTTTCCTTTCTGCTGCTGGGTACCTCTTCATTGTGCACTGATAGCTTCTAAGACTGATCTTAGTCAGGGAAATCATTTGATTCTAAAGAAGAGAGGAGGAAGCAATTGTTTGATATCTGAAGATACCTTGCAGATCTCCTGCTTTTGGTTAATTTCATCCCACTTGGTTTTCTTTATCATTAAATATTAAATAGAGACATATTATTGCTGTGATGAAAATAGAAAATAAATACAAGTCATGAATATTTTAACATGTGTCTGGCCTATATGTTATAATATTTTCCCCATCCTTCATTACAACATAATGCACATAGTTCATGTATACTGTAGCCCTGAGGAAAAATTAATTATGACAACATTCACTACAGAATGCCAGGGGGTTTTCCAGATAATAGATCCAGATAACTTGCCAATGACTTAATGGGATTGGCAGGTTATCTGGATCTATTATCTGGAAAAACCCCTGGCATTCTGTAGTGAATGTTGTCATAATGAGTTTTTCCTCAGGGCTACAGTATACATGAACTATGTGGGTGGCGGGTGCTAATTTCCCACCCTGATGCCGACACACTGAGCCCATGCAGGCACTGGAACTGGGCCTTGAGGACTTTGGTTGTCATCTCCCCCCTGACTTGTGTCCTACTATGAGCTAAGTTGAAGTGGGCTTCTGGTCCAGCCTCAGGGGCAGGGTAGGGTATCATCAGGGTAGGGTGACAAAATGTTGAGTCCTGTTCACATGGTAAATCACAAAATAAACAAACATAAATCATAGGTTACATGGTGGAAACTTTTAAATGAATTTTCATAACTAAAAGTAGGATTTCAAAAAATCTATGACTCTATGAAAGGTGACATACCTTGTTCATATCTGAAACAAGGTGTGCTGCTGGAAAATCCTCAAGTTGTGGACAGAGCCTGGCCATTTGGCTTCCACATTAGTTATTAGGTGGCTGGCATTGCAAATGATGTTGATACATAAAAAAACAGTACGAGTTGAATGATAAACTGAAATGAAGGATAGGCTTGCAAATGTGTGAAATGTTGGCTCATAATATTTTGCCATTACCTGTACCTGCACATTTACACTGCACACTGTTGCTATGGCAATATGCTCTGCAAAGGGTTTGTAGTGGAGTGAGCACAAAATCACGATGAGTCAAGATATGAGGGTTTAGAAGGTTATGGAGATTGGCTTGAAAAACAATAACATTCATGAAGATACTCTTCTGAATTAGCTAGAATATCGAATCGCAGTCTAATTATTATTTTGCAATGTAAAACCTGGTGAATAATTCGAGTGGCCATATCCAGAGGGTTTTCCAAGAAAGGACTCGCCATGATCAGATCAAGTTCACCAGCGAAGTAAGTCTACACGTCTACAATTTATATACTCTCGCTAACGGGTAAATTAAATTGGTTTAATCTGGCAGTTAATCTGCCAGATGGCAGGTTAGTTTCAGAGCATAAAGTTACCATAGTAACTGACACAAGCTTTCTCTGATCCTCATATTTTGAACTGATAATTCTAGATTTTCCTCAATTTTGACTAAATGGGATTGGCAAGTTATCTGGATCTATTAACTGGAAAACCCCCTGGCAATCTGTAGTGAATGTTGTCATAATTAGTTTTTCCTCAGGGCTACAGTAAACATGAACTATGTGCATTATGCTGTAAGGAAGGATGGGGAAGCAGGTTTTAAAATATCATAACATATAGGCCAGACACATGTTAAAATATTCATGACTTGTATTTTTTTCCATTTTCATCACAGCAATAATATGTCTCTATTTAATATTTAATGATAAAGAAAACCAAGTGGGATGTAATTAACCAAAAGCAGGAGATCTGCAAGGTATCTTCAGATATCAAACAATTGCTTCCTCCTCTCTTCTTTAGAATCAAATGATTTCCCTGACTAAGATCAGTCTTAGAAGCTATCAGTGCACAATGAAGAGGTACCCAGCAGCAGAAAGGAAACCATATCCTGGTACACATTCATTATTAACTGTGTATTTACTCTATTTCATGTCAATTTCAGATGCAGTGGTCAAGAGTTGTCTGTAGCCATCACATTTAGATGAACAGGTAGCCCACTAATTAAACTATCCGCTCTGTATTTATCACCAGGATTAATCACAATATTAATGAAGACACAATTTGCATGACATTTAAGCAGTGAATGAGTAACATAATTGTGGTAATCCTACTGATACATAAAAGTTACTGTTATTGCCAGAAAGGACACCTTTAAAACTGGAATCATTTATTTTAGTGCAACCTGAAAATCAACTAAACCACATACAATGTATACTGCGTTTATGAGCACAGATGCAAAGTGACTTACAGGGACTTACTCCCGAAATTCCGCGTAGCTTAAGCTATTTGCGTTGCAGACAATTGACACTCCCTCAAGGCACCGGTCTTACTCGGATCTGGCAGGACCGGGGATCGAACCCCCGATCAGTGATGGTGCAACAGCACTGACTGAACGTCTGCGCTTTTACTGCCACACCACACTACCAAAGGACAGTCTCTAATAAGGCAGTGCGGCAGAGCCATAGTCTCCCAGTATACTAGATTTTATAGGCCGATATGATTGACTAATATAATTTCATGTCTGAACAATTATACATTTATTAAAGACAATTAATTCTGCTTGGCACAAGGCACTGCGCCACCACCCTCATGCATGCTCATTTCTGTTTGTGTGTGCATACACATCTGTGTATTTGTAGTTTCATATGTAACTGCATACTTTGGGGCAATGGTTGTCAGTGTCACCACCAAAAGCCAGTCAATTCCCCCCACAGGTTATTTCTGACATAATATGAGAACAAAGCCAAGTGCCCGAGATGGAGGACATCTTCTGCCTGGCCGGACACAATGCCCTTGATTAGACTGCTAGGAGGGCGTTTGTACAGCACAGAGTGGAAACGAGAGCATTCTGGGAATACTCGGCTCCCTTGACTCATTATTGGATAATAGATTTTCCAGGCATCGTTGCGGGTGTCTCGTTGGCAGTCCCTGCACACACATTGCCAGTGGCAGGGGCCAGAGTGACAGGGTCGAGGAGCCACAAAATCGAAAAAAAGCCAAGCAGCAACAAGAGAACAGGGCTGTCCAGCAGGATCAATTATGTTGTTCTACAGTGCTGTGTAAATAATGTCCTGTGTACACATTGGCCTCTATGATTTTGAGTTTGAGTTTGTTACCATGTTATATTATTGATATTTTATCACAAATTGACATTCAATAACCCATAACAATCAAATAATTCCCACGAGTAGGGAGTGTATGTTCTTCGTAATCAATGAAAATAAACTCAAAATGGCAGAGATGCCTTCATTCATGGATATATTTTTACTATACTTTATAGTCATATCATTTTAAAATCAATACAAGAACTCTGTAAACTGGGCATTGTCAGTGTTTCTCTCAGAACACTTGTCAGCATTAAAGGGATAGTTCACCCATTTTGAAAAGTTTGATGTTGTTTTAATTACCCCCAGAATAGTATGTAAGGCTGTAGTGATGCTGTCCTGGTCTCAGCGTTGTAGCTAAAATTGGCTAAACCTGAATTGGAACAATGCTAACAACTAGCATCTTGCCATTGGATGTAATTGCCCCCTGGCTAACCTTTGTTTAAATAACCACCTACAGTATATCTACTCAAATAAGGTTTAACAACAGCTTTACAATTGTCGTTGTTGGAAACAAAAATGCACATATATACCAAGTGCGCAAGGACGATATTTTCACTCAAATCACTGTATATGATTATGTCGTTTCAGCCTCTGTTTAGATTGAAGTTATGAACATCCGGTAAGAGATGCAGTAACTTTTAGTATCACTCCGCACGAGAACGTCATGGCAAGTTGCTTCTTGTTGTCTATGGTAAGATTGTTGTGTTTATGAAGGGATACTCCCCCTTCCTCTCATGTAAGCCACCTAGGAACAGCATAATGCTGAACAAAGTAGGTCTACCGTTGACAAGTAGCAGCTTTTCTTCACGTTATTTCAGCATGTAAAATGTATACTACATACCATCAAACTAAACCTTTGTTTATTTAAAATTTCAGTGGATTTAGGCGGTTATTTAAACAAAAGTTAGCCGCAGGCAATTAAATCCAATGGCAAGATGCTAGTTGTTAGCATTGTTCAATTCAGGTTTAGTCGATTTTAGGTACAACAGTGAGACCAGGACAGCATCACTACAGCGTTACATACTATTTCCGGGGTAAGTAAAACAATATAAAACTTTTCAAAATGGGTGAACTATCCCTTTAGGAGGGCAATGCTCATGCCTCGTTAACATATTAACATGTGCCAATGAAGCAGAACCTAATGTGGTCGCTCATTCTAAATGTACTGCCTTTCTGTTCAGTTTTCCCAAACCTTTGTGCATGGGTTCTGCTGTGACCATTTGCACAAGTCGGGCCCACTTACAGAAACGTTTGTCGACAGCGTGAGGAAGAGGCGGGAGGCGGGCTGTGTCCCCTTGTGTTAGCAGCTCACTGACATGGCGACAGGCACAAGGGCATGCCGGCCCAGCAGGATTTGCTCCCCACTACTGACACACAGTTGGCTGAACCTCCCCGGCTCTGGGATGGGGTCCATCTTAAGGGAGTGGGTAAGACGAACCATGGATTAAACGGCACTGTTCCCGAAGAGGGGGGATGTTTCAGTTTGATGCGCTGTTCTGCACGGCCGAGTGGACAGCTCCTACATCCTGCCTTAGTTCCTATCCTGGGTGTGTCAGCCTGTCAGTGCAGACATCCTGCCTTAGCTCCTATCCTGGGTGTGTCAGCCTGTCAGTGCAGAAGGCTCTGAGATGCAAGGGACTCTCACAGAACTGTATCAGCTAAATGCCGTGGGCCCCAATAGCGTGTCATCCTCGGTTTTAAGCATCACAGAGAAGAGGTTTGGGATTAAACTGACACATTTGCGCTGTGACTTTCCCCCCCAAGAGTAACCTGTTCGCCACCGCACACATCCAGGTCCCTCATCTCAAGATTGTTGTCATTCTGTTATCCCACGGGAACAAAAGATGCCTTCATCACAACTGACTACTTATTTGATGAGTGAGCCTTTTGAGTCACATGTCCACATAAATCAAATAGATTAAGACACTGTTTATGGAGTAAAGATTACCTTATGGCTAGTGTCCTTTTTGTTTTAAAAAATTTATTCTTCTTTGCATTCGTAATGTGATTCTAGTTCTTTTTGAACATGGTCCAACATGTGTCGCATTTGAACAGGGTCTCTTCTAGGAAAAAATTATGAACCCCTGTTTTGGCTGTTAAATATGGATTGAAAATAGGCTTCCCAGACAGACTGATTATTGTTGCACCCTGAATGGTGTCTAGCATGTTAACATCTTGCCTCATTTGGCACAGTGTTATGTTTGCTCGACTGAGATGCATGGCGAGAGTTCAGACATACCCGACTGGATTGAGAATCAAGGTTGTTAAATCTTAAGTGGAGGCTTGCTGCTGAGCTACTTTAACAGCATGTCCTCAAAGACTAATGACAAGATTTTCTCTAAAGGGTTTGTGTATGTGTTGCAGGTGGTAAAAGCTTGTACAAATCTACGTGGGATTTAATTATATGCCTTAAAAAGGGGGAAACTGTAATTAGGAACTATTCATCAGGGATAGCATACTCATATGAGATTCATAATTTGCAAATATTCTATATCTGCTCTCATGAAAATTGTATGCAATTTGTAAAGCAGAAAAAGGTTAATGCTTGACTTTGGGCACAGTATAGGGCTGTATGGAGAAGCTCAGTAAATCCTTAAAGGAACATGCCAACTTTTTGGGAAATTGGCTTATTTGCCATCTTCCCCGGAGTCAGACAAAAAGATGGATACCCTTCTCTTCTTTGTGCGTGCAGTTCAGCGCCGCCTTTCCTCTTTCTGCTCGGATTTTTGTCCATTTTGACAGACTTGGACCTGCTAGCTAACTATTTCTCATAATGAATCCACCTGTTCACGCGCTTCCGTTCTCTGACTGCTGGGACTGGGAGGGGGGGGGATGTGGGCTGGGCTGGTGCATAATCAGAGTGGGCCGACGAGTCAACGACGCATCTCTTGTTTTTGTATAATGAACTGCTAAAAAAAAAAATTTATCCTGTTTAGTAGCAAAAGAGTTGAGCCGCAACACACAGCAGGGTTTAAATGTGAAATCATAAGAAATGTACAGTATCTTAGAAATGTGTTTCTCTCACAGAGATCCTACCATTGTAAAACACATTAATCTTTTGGTTTTTAGTTAATAAGCAAGCCTGCTATGATGAAAGAAAATGATCTGCCATGACAGAAGAAGCACTAAAAATATAAGTAAAGAATAAGATAAGGAAGTGAGGAAGATGGTCGACCAGGTCTGTGTGGGATCAGAATTATGCATTTTTATAAGGTTAAAGGGTAAATAAGTTGCTGTTGCTAGGGATAGAACCCATATGGTCATTATAGTTATTTCTGAAAGGGACATACTGTAAGTGTCAGTGCTGTATAGGCACAATTTTGGGTTTTACTGGACAATCCATTCCTCATTTAAAATGAATGTGAGATATTTTACTTGTCTAACAAATACCAATGAGAGGTACTAATACAATGGACCTATTAACACAATGATAGCTGGCTATCGAATATGCTACAGGTATGTCAAATTATTGGCAACACATTTTACTTGGGATTTCATGTTATCAGTGCAGCAATATACCAACATAGTACAGATTCCGCTATGTACGGATTTGTGAATTGCTGTGCCACTCACAATGTCAAAATCCATTTGCAATCAGTCATTTGTCTTCATGGCCATGTATGTATGGTATTGTCTAACATTGAAACATATATAATCTTTAGAAAATATACTTACATTTGCATCAGGGAATGTTTTTGCCTGTGGATCACTGCTGAGATTCTGGATTAGCCCACTAAGCTTGTTGGCCATGCCTGATATAGATGATCTAATATCAGCTGTTTGATGCCTAAGTTGGAGACCACCCTTTTTAAACCTTGATATCAAAATGACAATAATATGTGCCTATTTAAAATCACAGTACTTTTCCTTCATTGAGTCATGGTGACACTGTAAGGTTAATGCTGAAATGAGGCTGTCATCCGACTGTGTACCTTCTAATTTATCCATTTTACAGATGTCTCATAATGTCATCTTACACAGTGTGCTGACATTATTATTATTATTTTTGCCTTGATTGTTCCTCCCTTCCTCTTATCTCCAGAGCAGAGATTGATGTTGTTCTTGCTTGTGCTCTCCAAGCAGCCTGTCACCCTGCGCTGTAAAGACGTTAGTCACCAGATCTGTATGTGGCTCTCCCCAGCCATGGTATATAGGGCTGCACATTTCTTCATCTTTAATCTTTTCTAAAAGTGTGTTTTTATAGGACCGTACAAATAAATCATTATGGGAAATACTGCTGGGAAAGTGAGTTGAAACAGGGCTTGAAGAATGAAACCGTTATTAGTGATGCTCAGATCAGGGAAATAATAATAATTCAATAATAATAATAGTATTATAATTCAAGTAATATTATTATTATTACTATTGTATAATGATAATAATATTATGCTTTAAAAAATACAAGAAGATTTAAGGACTGTAAAATTGAGAACACCACTCTAAATTAAGAAAGTTAAATGAACAGTCCAACGAGATGAATTAACAGCAACAACAAAGCTCTAGAACATTTGAACAGCTTTTAATTTAAAAATAAAAAAAATCTCTGGATGTGGCTGCATTTGAACAGCTTTTAATATGCTTTTAGTATGCCGCTAGTTCACACCGCAACAAGCGTAGTTCAAACATGGGCGTCACGTTACATGGCAAGTTCGGGCTCATGGAATGGCGAGATTGGGACCACCACAGAAGGAATCAATACAGAGGCAGAACAGATCCATTCAATTTAAAATACAACAAGCTAGTATAAATACAATAATGATTTGTATTCAATCTGTGTTTTTGCTTTCTTTTAAAATGTGTTTTTAAAGGCACACTTTCTGAAAAAGTGTCGATATTAGGCACAGCTACACTAAACTAAAAATGATGTTCAGCAAGCAGCATTGGGGGAAGCAGTGGCAGTGGCATGCTGTAGCACTGTGGGCCTGGGCTCCCCCACTTTTCTCATTGGCCCACAATTCATTTTGAACTGGAGCAGTTGAAAATGTCTGTCTATAACGCCGCCCATTATCATGCCTATGACATATACACAATAAATTTGTTGACCTATCAAAAACTAGCATCCACTGACTGAGCCAATCACGCTTGAACACAACAGATGCGAAGCACCTGCTGCATGCACTAGCTTACTCAGTAGCCTACAGTACAGTCTGATACTGTCGCAGCGTGTCTAGCAAACCTGTATGACAAAAATCTATCGTGTAGCTAGCTAGCGTGAGTAACGTTATCTAGCTTTGCGTAACTTCTCAGAAAATGTCAAAACACTCCTCCCTTTTCCAGTTTGTCAAAATAATTATGGGAGAGCCACCATAACCACCAGAGAAATTTGGAAAAGCGTGTGATGCATGTGATGTGAATTCTGTAACATGTGAAGTCGGGCAAATTAACCAGTAGTGGCATTATTGTTAATGGAAAAGCAATTAACAGTATAGTCAGCAAATGCAGTGTTTCAAAAGCTATTCACATGCTACTAAAAGTCAATGTTAGAAAGTACAGTGAATATTTCCTGTTATGTGAAATTAAGTGGGGGGGAAAACAGACTACATGAGCATTAGTTTTGACTAAAATATTAGGACTGTCACATTTATTGATTATTATTTTGTCATGCAATGAAGACAATTGATTACATTTAAGTCACTGTAAATGAATACAAGAAAGCAGTAAATGACAAACAAGTCCACTGAAGTGTTGTTACATGAATGTTTGGGAAGTTATTGGGGAAAACTGACTATAAATGAACTGTTTTGAAAAAAAAATGAGGCCAGAATCTGGATTCATTTATACTGATTGTTATTTTGTGTTGCAATAAAAGCAACAATATTGATAGGCCTACGTTTGGATTTGTGATGTTTTGGTGGTCAGCGCGGTTATTTTCACCTCAAAATAGTTCATGTTTTTTGACAGATCATTCATAGCCTTTAGTTGACAAGTTGAGAAAAGCATTTGAGCACTCTTTTTATGAAAATAAAAAATAAGTATTGTCCTATTTAAACTAAATTAATTTGGCCCACTCACAAATTACTTTGGCCCACCCACAAATTAAATCCCGCTGCCACTACTGGTGGGAAGGGATGGTAATTGCATGCAAGATGTTGAGATTTTCTATTTATCATATTTTTTTTTGTTTGCTCTCATAAAATTGACCTAATAAGACATACAGTTAGATCATAATATTATTATATATACAGTGCAGTCCAAAGGTATTTGAATAGTGACACAATTTTTGTTGTTTTGGCTCTGTACTCCAGCACATTGAATTTGAAATGGAACAGTGACTATGAGGTTAAAGTGCAAACTTTCAGCTTTAATTCGTGGGTTTTTACATCCGTATCGGAGGAACCGTGTATTTTTACACATAGTCCCCCCATTTTATGGGACCAAAAGTAATTGAATTAACATCTACTTAAATAAAGTCATCATATTTATATATAACATCAAAAGACCCTTTATTTTATTTTTAGGTACTCCTACAAGCAACACTATAACCTCTCTGCACTGTTTTACTAGCAGCAGTCACATTTTAAGGAAAAGGTTTTTTTTTAAGTGCCAAGGGAACAAATCTGACTGAAATTTACAAATTACTTTTTTTATACAATTTACATCTGTCTACAGTGTTGACACAGTTTCACATGGAAGACACAATGTGATTTTGCTGATTTGCTCAGATGCAATACTCTGTGGAAAATAACTGCACACTGGCTGATCTAATAAAAGGGGGGAGAAAAACATACATTTCTCAGGTTAATTTTATTTTCTGTTCCTTATTTTCATACACATGGAACATTATCAAATTGTATTGGCAACAAGTACTTACATCAGTGAAACCATTTTAAACATTCCACAGGTAAAATATCATGACTGGGTATAAGAGGAGCATCCACGAAGACTCGGGAGTTTACGAGCAAAGATGGGTCGAGGTTCGCCACTTTGCAGAAAACTGTGAGCGAATAGTCCAACAGTTTAAGAACGTTTCTCAACACACGATTGCAAGGAATTTAGGGATTTCACTATCTGCAGTCCATAATATTATTAAAAGATTCAGGGAATTTGGAGAAATCTTGGTGCATAGAGGGCAAGGCTGAAAACCAATATTGAATGCCCGTGACCTTCGATCCCTCGGATGGCACTGCATTAAAAACCAACATGCTTCTGTAATGAATATAAACACACGGGCTCCGGAATACTTCGGAAAGCCGAAGCCATATATCAACAACATCCCGAAATGCTGCCAACTTCTCTAGGCTCAAGCTCATCTGAGATGGACTGATGCCAAGCGGAAACGTGTGCTGGGGTCTGACGAGTCCACCTTTCAAATTGTTTTTGGAAATAATGGACGTCGTGTTCTCTGGGCCAAAGAGAAAAAAAACCATCCCGATTGTTACCAACGCAAGGTTCAAAAGCCAGCATCTGTTATCATATGGGGGTGTGTTAGTGCCCATCGCATGGGAAACTTGTATACAGTCGTATGAAAAAGTTTAGGCACCCCTCTGAGGCTGCATAATAATTTACTCTGTCTTCACAGAAAATGATCACAGTGGCATGCCATTCATTTTCTAATAAAAGCTGAGTACTGGGGTGTTTTCCAGACACAGATTTTTAGTGTAGCAATATTAAGTTGTATGAAATTAAATCAAATGTGAAAAATAGGCTGTGCAAAAATTTGGGCACCCTTGTCATTTTGTTGATTTGTATACCTGTAACTACTTAACACTGATTAATTGGAACACAAAATTGGTTTGATGAGCTCATTAAGCCTTTAACTTCATAGACAGGTGCATCCAATCATGAGAAAAGGTATTTAAGGTGGCCAATTGCAAGTTGTTCTTCTCTTTGAGTCTCCTCTGAAGAGTGGCAACAGGGGGGCCTCAAAACAACTCTCAAATGACCTGAAAACAAAGATTGTTCAGCATTATGGTTTAGGGGAAGGCTACAAAAAGCTATCTCAGAGATTTCAGCTGTCAGTTTCCACTGTGAGGAACATAGTGAGGAAATGGAAGGCCACAGGCACAGTTTGTGTTAAGGGTTTGCATTTTAAAATTAAAATTGAATTAAAGGGAAATAAAAATGGCTAATTCTTTCTGGGGGAAATTATATGAAACACATTGTATAAAGTACACATTTTTAAGGTGAAGCCATTTTAATAATTAAGGTGGTGTAAGGGTCTTAATGCACTCACACAATAGAAGTACATGAAGTACAACTCACATTTGAATGTCAATTTGTCAATATATCATTTTATAAACCTTATTATATTACTATAGCTATAAGTCTATAATTAATACAATTTATTATCATAATTTTCTGCTACCATTAGCATTAATAATGCACACACACATACCATATTATGATAACAAATAAACTAGATTTGATTACACTTTTATATTAATATGGAGCTTGTTAAAATAGTTTAAAACATTTCCCCCTTTTATTCATGTGTGGCAACACAAGGGTGGCAATGGAAAATGTGTAAATAGTACAGTGATGTCATTGCCTTTAAACTGCGATTTAAAGCCATGAAGCAGTAAAATAAAACCATGTTATATTTCTACAGCCTAAATGGCTTCGAATATTCTCACTTCAACGTTGAGCAAGCAACAATTAAAACTTAAATTAACTTCAAAATGTAATTTAAATGTGAGTTAACAAGAATGAACTATGCCATACCTACAGTGCTTAACTATAGTATTTAATAGTCTTTTACTGCCGTATTGCAATGTCATGAAGTAAAGATTATTCCTCACATTTAACAAGCCTTCAGGGTGGGAGACACATTTATTTAATCCTTGACTCAGTGGGGTACCAAACAAAAGTATGTTCATCATTATTCATATAACCATTTCCATGTCTCAATGATGGGTGCTGCTAAGAGCTAGATGGCACGCAGTGGGTGTGGCTGCCATACTGGGCAATGAGGTGAAGATAAAAGACAAAGGAATACCTTCCCATTTATTCCCATTCAGTGGAGTTAATCCAACAGCAACAAAGAAAAAACAAACAGAAAACTCAAATTAAACATAAACCAAACTACAGGAAAGAGAGGGCCAAGACATCCGAGCACAGTCTGCATGGAAAAGTCCTACCCCGGTCACTGTGGGCTGAGCTTTTATAAACGACCGACTGAAAGCAATGGGCAACACTGAGGCTGATTGTTGATCAGGTCATGCGAGCATGCCTGTGTGCGAGGCTGATTCTATCCAATGTGCCGTAGGCCTCCCAGACTGTGGGAAGGAGGAATAATGACTGACATTAAAAAAAGTCGGAGCAGCCCTCTCTCCACCTTCCCAAACACCTTAAGGGAATTTGTATATGAATACAGATACTTGGCCCAAAGCATTTACATATCTCATATCTGTTGCTGTCAGTCTTAAAACGAGTGGCTGACTACACTCTGGCTATCTTGAAATTGTCCATAATCAGAGCTAGACACTCTCGGAGTGCTCAGGGTGAGCTCCGAATGATTCAGACATAGCAGCACTTTAAATGTCAAGGTGACAGGTGAAATGAAGGCTGTACCTGGTCTCTGTGGTTTTATGGGCTCAGGAGACACTGTAGCATGCTTCTCATTGAGACCCAATAGTTTTCTTTAAATTCCTTATCCAGACGGTGTATCTTCCCTTTACCTAATCCCAATCTCTGCATAATGGTTTAACAGATCTTTTTAGTTCATGAAGTAATTATGCGCTGCATAGTTGTCTGATGAAAGTTCTGATTGCGAAGGAAAGCAGGTTTGCCCCGATATGTTCACATGAATTCAATATTTAAGCTGGCATCAGAGTAAGACCATTTGTGCAGGACTGTTGATACATAACAAAAGTGATATGTCAAGTTTTATATCTGGGTTCACCTGAAAGTAAATTTGTTTTGTATATTTTTATACACATTGCCTCTGTGAGCACTTGCTGGAAGAAAGTGAAAGGAAGGGATGCTCTCTTTTATTATCATTCATGTATCATAAGAACTGGCTCACCCCAGGAAACCTCCAAACAGATGAATAATATTTTGAGGAAACTCAGTAAATATTTAAATTATGCATGTCGTGTTCAACCGGACAGTCATGATTTCTATTCCTCCTACACACTGAGGATAAATATTGTCCTTCTGAACATCAAATTCAATTGAAACAGTGGTTTGATTTCTGCAAATGGAGTAGTTCTCTTTATGGATTTTTTCTGGGGTATGCCAATATTAGATTCTGACACAGTGTAAATTGGAGCCACCATGCAGGATGATGATGAGGCAAAGGAGAAGCATCAAAACTGGATGTGAACAATGCCTTCAGTTTATTAATAAACAATACAGGTGTTCAAAAGAAGCATTCCTAGTCTGCGCACTGGAAATAAAAGAGGCAAGAGGCAGGCAGGTTATGGTCCAGAGGGAGACTACACAAGAGAAGACCGAAAGCACAATGGCTTAAATAACAATACAAAGCAAGGATGAATACTAGACTGAATAAAATAAAAGGGGGCGAACACAAGGACAATGTAAAACATTGGATATGAAAATAATACAAACATTTTGTCAGGACTAGCCTCACGATCAAAAAATAACCTTTTAGCAGTACAGCCAAGATACATTCTTTGCATATTCATAATGTCTTCCACATAGTTGTAAGTGTAGATGAAATCAGTATTTTAATCGATTTTTAACATATCCTATTTTATATGGTAATCTTCCACTTTCCCATTTGTTTGTTTGCTCTGAAAGAAAAAGAAAATATCCTCTGTTTGATTCCTTCAGCACAGGGCTGTGTACATATTTCATAATGACTCATGTGACACATTAAAATGCGGAAAGCTTGGTGCTGTTTAATATTTGCTTTTATTGCTACTGCTTCTTAATTGAGCGTGCATACCTAAATGGCTTAATTATTGTAATGGACTATTGTTCATCTCCTCCTGTGTATTCTTGACTCATAATTCAGTTTTTCACCTGAAGCAGGTGCTTCAGTGTATTCAGTCCTTTTCTTTTACTGCCAGTACGTTTCCTAAGGACCACATTTTGTGTACAAAATAAAGATAATATTCAGCATACACTGTACTTGTGATACAGTATCCAGAAATGTCCAAAAGACATTTTGCCCAAAGACCCGGGCCTCAGGCATAAACAATGAATATTAACCAACAGGCAGAACACTAGGAGGTCCCTAGAGCCTTCATACCATGTCTCCTTGAGCAGTCTTACCGAGTTACCTATTGGTTTTTCATTGGTACAATGTAACTGATTCACTGAAGCAGTATTTTTGATTCCCACGAGAATGCGATACCAACACCTCAAAAACAGCCAGACCCAACTCACCAAGTTGTTCTTAAAGGTATACTATGTAGTTTCAGAACACTAGATGGCGATATAGAGCATGTAGGAGTAAAAGGCTCCCCGAAAATTGCTTATCACGCGTTCTTCTCAGACATGCACGACGACACACGAGCATTGTGGTGACGTATATTTGACACACATATTTTCCCTGACGCTTCGAGCTACGCAAACAGTTTTTCTTTTGCCATGACATTTGTGAAAGGCAAACTGGAGGAAAGCACAGATCGAACAAAAAAGTTGTTTACTGTTGTTGCCTGCTATAGCGTCCCTCGCTGCAATGCTATGGCTTGTTTTTCACAAATGTCATGGCAAAAGAAAAACTGTTTGCGTAGCTCGAATCGTTCGCGTATTTGCGTGAGGTATGTTTCGGCCCTAAATGTCTAAATTGTACTGACGGTGCGTACGTAACGGTAAGTAGCCTAAGCTAAAATAAGAGTTTACCTGGAAGCCTGCCCACAGGGCCTGGCCATGTCAATCACATGGGCGGGAACCGCCCATTCATGACGTTTACACAATTTGAGCAGTCTCTGGCTTTAAAAATGGCGGCGGGATGTCAACAGTGTAGCATTCAAAACATTAACAAAAAAACACTTTGCGAAGAGGTAGGAAATGCATTCAACATGTTTTAGACCACAAGGACACATACAATGTTTTTTAGGGAGAAAATGTTTATGTCAACAAAGAATGAGTTGTTTACAATTAAACTACATAGTATACCTTTAAGGCACTGATGGCTGGATCAATTGATTTACTTCATTGTCAGTAGCAAGTCGTACAGGTATGTGTTCAATGGAGTGATCTACGGTGTAAGAGAAACAAACTGCTCTCTAGGGCCATGTTTTAGATACAGCTCCAAGGGAGACGGGAGTGACTTATTATTCTGTGCCACTGAGACTTGGTTAACTTGTACAGAAGCCCTGCTCAGTTTCTCTTTTTATTTATTTTCTTCTCAGCTCAGGTGGGAACATGAGAGCATACATTTAACACTGCATACAGTATTAAAGCGCAGCGGATTATCAACTAGGGATTTGGGGCTGGCTGGTTGTCCCTGCTGGCTTAATGATGTGTCTGACACAGAGCATATATTTTAGACCAGGTATACAAATGACACCTGTTAAACTCCTTAGAGGTAGGCTTTTTCAGTTATGAGCATATATGCTGCCCTTTGTACAGAGCAGGCATGGGTGTAAGATTCCCCAGGGTTATGCTAACTAACATTACAGATCATCTACTAGTAGATATCACAACAATGATTTGTCTTTTGTAGCTATAGATTTCACTGAGCAGACATATTGTAGGGAAAACATTTTCTGATACAGAAGCAATCCATTGGCTGATTGCACCAACTATATTCAACACTAGAGACCTATGCTACTTAACCTATGTCATAAAACAATGGTGCACGCTCACCTGCTTTTACATGCCTGCACTAAGACTTCAGTAGTCTGCAGTACTCAGTACAGTAGTCTGCAGTAGTCAGCATTTGTGTATAATGTTTTGAAAGGTTTATTCAATCAGTGCAGGTTTTATTAATAGGGTATTTGAAATAAATGCAGCCCTGACTCCAACTCTTCTCTCTATAATAAGTGATGGAGGGGCAGAGAGGTTAGGAATGTATTTTATCTCTGGCTGTTCTGTAAGATGTGGCTTGTTGGATGGTGGTAAGGTACTCAGAGGCCAGTTCCGTTTTGGAATGCAGAAGACACAACCATTAAATCTAATTCTGCATCTTTGTTTTGACTTAGTTGTTGCTACAGTAGGAGAAAAAAAAAGTACTGACCGTTTGTCATATATCTCCAGTGCCAAAAAAATATTTTTGGTTCCTTTCCAAGTCAAATCATTTTGGGTGTGAGGACAAAAGTTGAACTCAAAATAACATGGTACATGGAAGCAAAACAAATTAATCTCAGCTGCATTTGTTTTTGTGTCTGTTGGTACCAAAAATTTAAGTGCTCTTCTGTTTTTAGTTGCTTTATAGCTTGTTGTGAACACCTATAACAGAGGTTCGATTATGGCTGCCAGGGTACGTATTGAATTGTTTATCATTGAGGTTGCTCTGAGCAACAGGGCCAAATTCAGTGACAAAACACTGCCATTTTGCCAGGAGGTGGAGAGGAGGGGAAAGGGGAAAATAGAGTCGTCATTTACATTTAGATTGAGAATTGTTCTCCAGCTGCAGAAACTGCTAGCGATCTCCTATCCATTCATCCTGTCACTTCCTTTATTTTCCTCCGAGGCAGAGCACCACTGCTGGCATCACATTTGTCTTAAACACTTCTTGTGTCATCTTCAAAATATTTAATATCCTCCACATGTCATTTCCATTCTCTGATGATTGTGGTTATAATGCATAGTGTTATCAGCCCTGGTCTGGGGTAAAGAGTATATGACAGTGTGAAAAAAATATCTTACTTTATTTGAGGCAGCCTACATCCCAGTTGAAGCAGCTAATGGAGCCCTATAATTTATGTCGACATTCCCAATAAAATAAACCTGAGCAGGCAGGCAGGCAAGTGGTAACGTTATATTACTTTGAGGTACACTTTTGTTCCTACTACCTATGTCCATGTAAAGGAAACGTAATATTCATTGTCTGACTCAAAACTGGAATGTTATTGTGTAGGAACTTTCTTGAGGCACTAAATCTTCTCTAAATGTGCTTCATTTATGATGGCATACAGGGGTACCCTTTCGAGTTTGCACTGCAATTAGACCTGATCTATCTCTTTAATTTTTTTGTCCTTCGTTTGCAGTCAAATATATGTATGGCTCGTTATGTAAAAATTATGCAATGGCAATTCAGTAATCAATTTTTTTACTTCCTCAATATAAATATTAATAAACATGGTATAATCAGCCTCTGAAATGAGCCCTGCTGTTAATCAAATGGGAATTTAAAAGTTTTTAAACTTTATTATCTCTATCAGAAAGAGGTAAAATGAGGGAGAGAGATATGGAAATACGTCTGTGCCTCCCATACGTGGAGAGAAGGTGTATGCTAAATGCCATTTGTATTTGTATAATCTGTGCTACTCATTCATTCTGAGACATAATTTTTCCAAATTCTATTATTTAAAGGGGAATTCCTATCTCATTAGTTATCTATACATGTGAAAAGATTACTGAATCACATAATGAAATGATGGCCACATGGGAGACATCCGGTGGATGGCGAGGATGCAATACATGTGTACTCTAGCTCTGCACAATCATGTTCAAACTAAAGGACAACATTTTGTGGGTTTCATGTCCGAAAAGTGATGGTACCTGAATAGGCTGTACTAAAGCCTCACAGGTAGAGGTACCTGTCCCGCCACTGGAGGAGGCTTACGACGCAGATGAGCCTAAGCTGTGGCCATTTCAGAAATCACTGCACACATTGAGCAGGGAGATCTGTGGCAAGATAGACATGTCAACTCCATAAACAAACAAATTCATGTACTTGGCCAACTCAGTTAACCAGATTAGTTTGTTGACATCTTGGAATAAACCCAGGATTTTCAGTTTCACTAAGTGAGTTCACAATTTTGCCAAACCTGCGAAACCTCAGGTTTGAGCTTAACTTAGCTGATAACATGAACATATTAGCTAATATATACATAACAGAAATGAACGCACCGTTTGTAAGAGGTTCTTGTCAAGGAACGAGCCATCATTGTAAGAAGAGCATTTTGAAGGGAACGTGTTTTTAGATACTGACAAGATCCTTTAAGGCACTTGGATGATTATCTTTATGAGCGCTATCGATTTAGTCGCGAGGGAATTATTTACCTCCAGCAATTAATAGGAGTGCACATTGCCAGCTCAGAGCGACACAGATACCATACTGGGCTCCGCTTCCTCACACCGGCACATTTTTATATGCTGTTGGCGACGCTGAAAATATAATACACTTTATTTGTGTAATACATAAAATGCAATGGAAAGTGCTTCACGTTTGAGGATGAAAATAAAAACAAACAAAATAAAAGCAAACAACACAGGATACAATATTACACAATAATTAGGTACAGTAGTAAAAATGAGGAAATAAAACAGGGCAGACAGAAATATTAAAAAATAATTAAATTTGAAATAACATTAAAGCTACAGAAATGAAAATATCAGCAAAGCCGAATATGTTGAGCAATCATGAAAGTGTACTTTGGATTCAAAAAGCATATCAATGTGATCAGATTTCCTGGCCATGCAAGAGTGAACACTTTTAAACCTTGGCCCTCCAGAGGCAATTTCCACCTAGTCTTATTCAGGGTGGGAAATTAACTTTCTGACCTACCAGCCACAGGGTCTGGTAGATGCAAAATTTTACCAGCCACCCCAAGATTTTACCAGACATCTTTTTTTAAATGCATTGTGCTAGAATAAAGTTTCAGAATGCACTCATGTTTAGAAGATCTAATACAATAGTAGCTATTTAGGCTATTATATCATGTAGCCTATTACAGGTCAAACAGTCAAACATTGTATATAAATTTATTACATACATTTCATATAATCTAATAGTAGATACATTTTTCTGAACGAACAGATGCCAGTAGGCCTAACGTAAGAGCGAGCTGTCCGGACATATCAGATGCCAGTAGGCCTAACGTTAGAGCGAGCTGTCCGGACATATCAGATGCCAGTAGGCCTAACGTTGGAGCGAGCAGTCCAGAGATATCACTTTTGCCTTAGAGCCTATTGGCAAAGGTATTGGTCAGTTTTTTTGTTTTTCTGTGCAGTGCTTGTTAAAATTGCTTTATGGTAAATCGAACGCATATCAGTTGCACTGGACTCTGCATTGCTAAAAGGACCGTTGGAATTGGCGGAAGTAGAAAAAAAATGTATTTCACAGTTTGTTTCTTTGTAAACAATCTTATTTTCCAGCAAAAATTATGTTAACAGACAATATTAAATGACACCCCTTTTCATTCTGAAAGGTTTGTTTTATGAAAATTATACAAATTGTATTAGGCAAATAATTCACATATTCTCTGTCCAAAATTCATCTTTATATCGAGGGTATGACATAATAAGTAGCTTATTTTGGGAAGTAGCTAACTTATAGGCTATTTCTTTCACTTAACTTGAGAGCCAAGACTCGCAAAGTTCTGCTACTAATGTTAGCTCTAGAAAAAACAGCAAGATAGGCTACTGGTTGAAGCCACTGCTGAGATGCGGGAGCATATCATAGACTTTTCTGTGAACTCCAGCTAACTTATTCGGCGAGGAGTTCAGACAATATTTTCTCTCGTTGTTTCAGTCAGATCTGTTATGGCGCTGCGTTGCTCTGGGGGCGGGGATTGCGTTGAGGATGTATGGTATGTAAAAACAACAAATGAGTTGTGATGAGTTTCACGTTTAGGCAATTGGAGAAAGAAACCTGAAGTTTTTTTTAGTCCTGCTTGTATTCACTTTGCTACACGCCACTGTGGCGGGTAGGTTTGATACATTTACCGAACAATTTTGAAATTTACCCACATTTGGCGGGTGGTGGGTGCTAATTTCCCACCCTGGTCTTATTGAAGTGTCAATATCTAAAAAATAATTTTAGCTACACACAAGTTTGATGTGTTGGAAGATCAGACTGGCATAACATCAGCCAATGAATTTTGTGGCCCAGAGGGGACTTTTGGTGGCCCAAACATATTAACGTTAGATAGCTGGTTTGCGAACATCCTCTCTAGGCTAAGAGATGCATAGCAAGCTGACGTTAAAGCTACTAGCTATCTACTGAGATAACGCAAGCAAAGTTACCTAGTTGATTTAACTTTAAATCGACAATTACAGGGTAACAAAGCACTAAAACCACTTATTTTAGATGAGATGTGATACATTTGTTTTTTTATAAGTGTTACTGATTGATCCTGGTCCAAATCTTGACATTTTACTGCAGTCAGCGCAAAACAGCATAAGCCCAAAGGATCCGGCTCAAAAGTGTCTCTAGTGATAAAATGCTAGGAACTGCACTGTCCTGTCCGTCATTGGCCAGAAAGTTCATCCAGCTGAAGTATTCCTCCCGGTGTTGAAATTGAAACCTGTACACATTGGGAGGCAGCTGAACGGTCACTTTTTTGACAGTACCACGTATGACGTCAACGGTTTGACAAAAAAATGTTAGTTTAGGAAATATGAAAAATGTTGGAAGCGGGGCAAAAGCAGTACTGGAAACACTTCTTTAACAACCGATATCCAACATTTATATAAAATCCATATACTTGTTATAGCAGAGTCATTTTTCTTTCACATTTTTTGAAATTCTAGCATTTTAAATGATCTGGTGCTTACTATCTAATTATAAGGAATATGTGGATTTCTTGTGTGTGCATGTCAGTTGGACAGATTCTACCCTTTAAATTATTCTTATTTATTATTATTAGTATTTTAAATGTTTTTTTTTTTTGCTGATGATAGTACCATATTCTGGTTACAGAGGGCCCCCTTATTTAAGTGATCAACCATGCCATCTTCAAGTATCAGTACACATAAGACAAAGAAGCAGTCAGGATGATGTGGTTTTAGTTATGCCTGCTGGAATATTAATTATTTGAATCATACCAGTGAAATGCAATAAAAAATTAGAACTGATTCAGCACCTAGGGGTGAAAATATGTTTTCTTCAAGAAACTCACCTTAAGAATTCTGATCACTTTAGATTACATAAAGTTTGGGTAGGCTAATTTTTCAGTTTAACAGAAAATCTATTTTGATCCATAAATAAATATGATTTACATCCACTATAAAGTTATTTCTGACCCCAATGGAAGGTATGTCATGGTCACCGGGAAGATTTTATAATACCTCCATTACCCTAGCCAAAATCTACAGTCCCAATTGGGATAATGACATTTTTTCATGATTTACATGACTTAGTCATTTTACCAACCATGTATTCCATACTGTTCCAGCATAATTTACAGCTAAATCTAGTCCCACCCCCCAATTCCCATAGAGATCCATTCAAATGCAGAGACGTTATAGTATCACTTGTAAGAGTACCAGAAAATAAGATACCAAGAGTCTTTTGATGTTGTTGGGTCACAGACATGGCATGCAAAGGATATGTGACCAAATATTAAACATGATTACTTTATTTTATATATAAATGCAGGAATGCCAATAATTGTGGCACACGTGGTTTTGTTAAAAATTATTATTTCTTGAGGGATTTTTCTTCTCATAATAAATTTACTTCAATTAAAGGTTGGAGTTTTCTCATTTTTTCAGTGTGAGATTAAGCTAATTCACCAAATGATGGATTTTTTATAACCCTTTTTACTGATCTTTACCAGGGGTGCCAATAATAGTGGAGGGCAACTGTATGTGCCTGTAATACCATAATCCAGTCTGACCATGCTCCCTGAACATTGGCACGTTTTCGTAGTGAAGCTAGAAGCCGTAGACCACCAAGACAACTTCACACACATCTATTTCCACATGATAGATTTGTAAACATACTATCTAATCAGATCGACCTTGTCTTGTTTTCTTATAATGTGGAATATGTAACCAGCAAATTACAATTTTTGTATGGCCTTTATTCCTTATTCTCAACTCGGTAACATACAGTAAGTCAGTGGAACAGTGTGACGTAGCTTCTCCTGCCTCAAGGCCATTACCTGAATTAATGAAAGTAGTAGTAGCAGTAAAGTCATGTTTCATGTTGGGAGAGCACAGAGCTGGGCTCTTTTCTATCCATAAAAAAAAACAATTAAAAGATTTGTAGGAGGTGGCAGAGGCAAGTATACAAGCAAAAGGTAAAAGAGAATTATAAGACATCTTAAAAAGTCTATAGATCTAAAGTTTGTTAAAGGTGTGTCACCAAGGCTTTTAGTGCAAAACAGGAAAAGTAAATAAAATATAGCAATGATGATAATTTAATAAATAAAAGGTCATTAAAAGGCAAGAGCAATCATTTTGTGCAAAGTGCTAGGTGCTGGTGTTTGTGCGTTTGTGTGCATGTGCTCCAGTGTAATTAGTGCTTTTCCAGGGAGATTTAGGGTTGAACAGGTGGAGCATGGCAGATAGAGGGGTCTTAGTGGTCCATTGTGCTTTGTGAATGATGGGTGTAATTGACAGGTTAAGAATGGCTCTGAGGAGGTAGTTTTGACTGATTATTTCTTGCCAGAGATCTTATGAATGAACACTGCTCAAAGAAATTAAGGGAACACTTAATCAACACAGTATAACACCTCAATTCGACTTCTAGGATATCGATCTGTCCAGTTAGGAAGCGTAAATGATTGTGAATCAATTTAACCTGCTTTGGTGCAAATGAAAGTGACAACAGATGGACAGGAGAGGCAACAGCAAGACAACCCCAAAAAAGGTTTTGGTTTTGCAGGTGGTGGCCACAGATCATTTCTCTCTCCTTATCTTTCCTGACTGATTTTTCTCTAGTTTTGCATTTTGCTAGTGCCCTTGTCACTACTGGTAGCATGAGGCAGTACCTGCAGCCCATTCAGGTTGCACAGCTAGTCCAGCTTCTCCAGGATGGCACATCCATATGTGCCGTTGCAAGAAGGTTTGCTGTGTCTCCCAGCACAGTCTCAAGAGCGTGGAGGCGATACCAGGAGATGGGCCATTACATGAGGAGAGCTGGACAGGGCCGTAGAAGGGCAACAACCCAGCGGCAGGACCGGTATCTGCTCCGTTGTGCGAGGAGGAACAGGAGGAGCACTGCCAGAGCCCTACAAAATGACATCCAGCGGGCTACTCGTGTGCATGTTTCTGACCAAATTGTCAGAAACAGACTCCATGAGGGTGGCATGAGGGCCCGACGTCCGGTAGTGGGACCTGTGCTCACAGCCCAGCACCATGCAGCTCAATTGGCATTTGTCAGAGAACACCAGAATTGGCAGGTTCGCCATTGGCGCCCCGTTCTCTTCACAGATGAGAGCAGGTTCACACTGAGCACATGTGACAGACGTGAAAGAGTCTGGAGACGCCGTGATGAATGTTATGCTGCCTGGTTTATTTGACTTGGTGTTATACTGTGATGATTAAGTGTTCCCTTAATGTTTTTGAGCAGTGTAGTTGGTGTTGATGTAGGTGGGTATTCAGTAGACCCGTTTTATTGCTTTGTTTTGGATTGAGTTGCTGTAATTGGTAGTTTGAAATGGTGATCCAGGATGGCATGGCATATTCGAGTATTGAGCGGATGTAGCTGGTGTAAACTTTGATGATGGTTTCAGGTGATGCATGTTTCCTTCCTGTGAGTGCTTTGAAGTGATTGAGTCGTTTATTAGCTTCTGTGGTGATGTTCCTGATGCGGGTGGTCCATTGCATGTTTTGTTGAAAAGTGACACCGAGGAATTTTGCTGTTTTATTGATAATGATGGGGTTTCCGTGCAGTGAGATGGTGCACTGTGTTTTTTGTGGGTTGAGTTTAACTCACCATTTGTTTGACCAGTGTTCGATTTATTGGGTGCATGTGGATAGTTTATTGGTGGCAAGTTGGGGTCATTTTGAGCTTGACCAGTACGGACTACTTGTTGGTCACAATAGTAAAACTAGAAAGAAAAAGCTAGCGGAGCTATCCCGATAAATTTCCCAACGTGGCGAAATTAGTGATGGGCAGTTAACGACTGGACCGATAATAAGGGCCTGATCGCTCAGCCGATAATATCAGCGATATAGGGCTTCCACATATTACATATATCTATATCGGGGGGAAATACCGCCGATAAAGCACAGATAAAGTCTCTTGAAGTGTAAATAAAGAAAACCACATTAATGGACATTACGGCTATTTTGAATAATAAAAACATAGAGGGCGCTACTAACTTACTAATATGGGGTATCAGGGTCCATCTCACTGAACTCTATTGTCCATCTCTTATCCTCCATCTGTCATTTATTCCTATACATGTTTACTCTAATACTATAAATTCTTTTTTAAATCCCCTACATTTAGGGGTAAATCCCCCAGTCTGGCAACTCTGTGTTTGACGTTGGTGCATCGGATGCACCCTCACGTTCTTGGAATAGAACTTGGGCCATTAAATATTACGTCACACAAGTTGGCAAGTACAGACATTGAGAAACACCCAACGTTAATTTGTTTTGTCAGAGCGAGTGTTAGTGACCTGCACAGTATCCTCAATCCTGTTCAACTGCAATGACTTCCTACATTACGACTTAACACTCTTGGCCTGAGACTATTAGGAAGTTAATTTTTGATGTGGTCCAAGTGTTGTTGACACTGCAAACTGCAATATTGCTACCAGACAGAAACAGATGGACAGGAAGTAATTGTTCAAGATGGCATACGGCAAAATTTGTTGTTTAGAAAAGTGTGTCAACATAGTTCATTTGTGTGATACTTTAGTTCCAATACAACAAGCTAATATTTGTCTTTAATATTTTTCATTAAAATCTGATTTATCTTGTCTGAGAGCATTTTTTATTCTCAAAAAGGTTTATTCTTCATATTTTGAATGGTTCTTTTATATGACTATGAATTCATGTGAGAGTTTGTTATTTATTTAAATAAAGGTTTGCCAGTTTTGTTGCTATTCATTTTTATTTATTTTAGTTGATAATAATAATAATAATATTAATAAATATTATTTATTTTTCTATGTGAAATATGTTGACACACTCTTTCTCAGAAACTCTTGGTGTCTGTTCAATCTTTGACCTTCAACACTGAAAAATGAAAAGAAAACATCAGCAGACCATATCAGTTATCAGAAACATTACCTTCTAGTAATTGGTATTGGTATCAAAATGAAGGTATCGGGGGGTCCCCCAGAAAAAGTTGAGCCTTTTAAAACGAATTTTCTGCATTTCTACAAAACCTCACACAGGGCATTTTTCAAAATAAAATGTCTTATTTATGAACATTTTGGAGAAGTTTTTTTTTTTAGTGGATAAGGTTAAAAGGTTAAAAAGTTTGTCTCTTGGGCCAAAAGGCGTGGTTTATGATGAAATCAAATATATATGACCATCCTTTAGGTGCACAGACTGTGCAAATAACACCAGTGTTTATGCCCAAGAATAAGATGTTTGGAACTGTCAAAACATATTTTAGTGGGGATTCAAACCTGAAATCCATCCCCCTGGCTACGTCACTGCTCCCTCCCATTCCTTGTGGATAAAATATATCCTCCGTTTTATACCATTTGAAAGAATTAGACATACCCTGAAGTCTTCCATTGATAGATTCTTCTTTCATATAGAAAATATAATAATAACTTTAATTTATATAGCGCCTTTCATAAAACCCAAGGTCGCTTCACAAGAGTGGGATGCAGATAGGGGAGAGAGGGGGAGGAGAAAAACAAACAGAACAAACAAAACAAACAACAGGGATGGTTGAACTAAACTGAATTAACTAATGTGGAAAGGCCATGGAAAAGAGGTGTGTCTTGAGAGGACTCCCAAGTCTTCATCCTTTCATTTTATAGGAATTTAAATGCATGCATTTGCTACCTCCTCAAACATAGACTTACACACCTATAAACCTGCAGTAACATACCGATAACTGCACGTAGACATACTCATGCTTCTTCTCAATGACACATTTTTATTATTATTATTATTATTATTTGATTGATAATGCATTGCATTTCTGAGCTGCATACACTTGATATCTCAAGTATATAAATGACTGTTTCTATTATAGCATTTAAAATACAATAATAAGATTTTGTGAAAAATAATGATGGCACAGGGGCATTATTTGGAACTTCCATTTGATTACATTTCATTACAATCACTTAGCAGATGCTTTTATCCACACCCTGCTGCAAAATGCAACAAAGACCAGCTCAAAAACGTATCTGGTATGAGATGGTCAAGCTGGTTTTAAACTGGTTTGAGATGGGGGTCCAGCTTGGCTAAACCGGTCATAAGCTGGTGTAGCTAATGGACCGGTTGATCATGAGCAGGTCTAACTGGCAGGCCAGCTTGTCTGTCTGATCTAGCTGGTCATACCCTAGTGGACCAGCTTAGCCAAGCGGGTCATGAACAGGGTCACACAATGTAAGCTATGTGTCTATCCTTCCACAGGGCAGCTGAAAGAAAGTGTATTTCTACTGATAAAAAAGACATCACCTGCTTGAATAGCAACACAGTCTGAAAATGGAAACATAAGGCCTTTGAGTCTCTGAACATCCCCCATCAAAAAAGTCTAAAAGAGGAACATTACATTACAGGCATTTAGCAAACTTCTTATTACATCTTATTCCATTTATCCATTCATACAGCTGGATATATACTGAAGAAATTCAGGTTAAGTACCTTATTCAAGGGTACAAAGGCAGTGTCGTACCTGGGAATCGAGTCCAGTTCCTTAACCATTATACGACAAATGACTTTGTTAGCCTGAATGTGCCTGTTACCTTGGTTAGGAGGTGTGAGTGTCTGCATTTTGTACACGTGCTGTAAAATTGAACAAAGATAATTAAAATGCTAATTTTTATCATGGTGTAACGTATGCGAAAATATTTGTAATTACCTAAATATATGTCATCAATAAATCACTGAAGGTGATTTAGGTCATATGAATAAAATGTCAGCTTTTTATTTATCATATTGCACTGGCGACCTTATTCATGCATTTATAATGAACTCAGTATTTGTTTTGTTTAGGCAAAATTTTATTGTAATTTCCCTTTCCTGTCTGGAATTTAGCATTTTTTGGAAGGACTTTGGCTATTCATGACTTGTTTGGAATTTCCGCTCAAAACGCATCTGTTTACCCGAGCATATACATAGTCTCTGACCCAATCCCTGCACAACACCACACCCCTCTCAACTACACCTGTTTTCTCCCTTTTCTTTTTCATCGTATGTCCCTCCCTCCCACTTTTTATTCTGCTTGTGATCTTTCCCCTTACTTTATTTATTTTATTTTTTTCCCCCTTCCCCTCTACTCTGTAATTTGTCCTTGAGTTTCTTGAAAGGTGCAGATAAATAACATGTATTATTATTCAACTATATCTTTTCTTTTGTGGATGAAAAAGCACATTTTGTATTCTTGCTATACTGCACTCAAACACTTCATACCTCTGCCATTGCAGCCTGTCATTCAATTCAATCAAATATAAGGTGGCCAACCGAAGTGGGTCACTTATCTGACCACCAAAAGTGAACTGACTGTGGTTACCGTGCTGGCAGGAAGTCAACAAGGTCTGGCAAGGGAACATTGCTGTTGCCCAATCGCATTGCTGTAATCATTCTGCTGCCTCTGTTACGTTCGAGTGAAGGACCCAGACGCAGACCACAGGATTAGGCAAAAAGGAGTTCTTTATTTCGTTCAGGGGTCAAGCCAGGAGATCAGAGGTAGGTCGGTACAAAAAAACGACAGGCGATAGGGCAATGAGGGACAATCCAGAAATTCGAAAAACCAGGGAATCAGAGTTCAGGCAGTACAAAGGGATAAGGCAGGAGAATGGTCGTTATACAGGCGTGGTCAAAATCGAAAGGCAAACTGGACAGATAAGGGCAAGGCAAAAGAATAGTCGTTCAAAAGGGTGTCGCGGAATAATTAAACTGATCTCAGGCTTTAGAATATCGCAGGCACTGGAAAAGACAATCAACGTTCTGACACAGACTGGAAGTAACACAGGGCTTAAATGCACAAGGTACAAATGACACAAAGGGAATCAGGTGTGTGAAAGGGCGGGGTTCCAAACGAGACAATTGAAATACATTTGGGAAACAATGAAACAATCACGGAGACAACTAGGGAAAACGTGGACTGGATTCCAAACATACACACGATAACAGATGACCTGGAGTTTCAGGAAATCGTGCATAGATTAAGATGACAGGGAGAGAAGATCAGATGCAGCTGAGAATGATTAGCAAGGACAGAACAGCGTGAAAATGTGCGCTCTAATATATTAGTGAGATTAGTAACTATACACACCCCTGCCGTTAGTAGAGTTAGTGGTAATATACAAATTAGTTTGTTAGTGGAGTTAGTAGATCTAATCAATCGTTAGTATGTTAGTGGTAATTAGTAAGTCTAAGTACACAGAGACAGGTGCGAAGTAAGAGGGAACCCGAACACCAATGAGATCACCCGAATGGTACAGAGACGTAAACAGGGAGTGACAGATCAGATGTAAACAGGCAGACACATGACAACTAGGCAAAACGGAAAAGTAAACAAGTCAGATGTAAAAAACTAAAACTAAACAATACCTACATACAGATGAGAATAAATGATAATCATATAATACAATACAAATAGCAGGCAAATGTCAGATCCTTACAGCCTCTGAGGAACGCTCCCAGAACTACTGAAATGGAAGCAGCATTATGTGACCTTATGTTTTCCATATACAGTGTAATCATGTTCGGTGTTGTCGGAAGGCCTATGGGGAACAAGTTGTTGTCGTCGATGGTGTGGTACAGTGGGCGCTGAATAAAGATCTTGTAACACCAGTCAAAAGTGAACAGTAGGTAATGCAAATGACCTATGAGCCAGCAGCCAGCTGTGCTACAAACGGTTAAGGTGATATTACAGATTACAGGGGGTCATTGTTACGGCCGTTTTGTTGTGATTGGATTTTTCTTTTATAATTCAGTGTTTTCCTTTGATCTTTGGGTATATAGGGGGAAAAATGGATTGGTTCTAAGAGACTTGTTAATATCACATCCTGCGCACCATTCACATACAGTATAGCCATCTCAACACACTGTAATTTTTCACTGCATACTGTCATTATTGAACATTACTGGGCAATAAATTGCATTCACTTACATTACTGTCATTGCAAGATACACATTATATCCTTGTAGACTAGACAAAGCACGTCCATGTCTAAAAAAAAAAGATCAAGCCCCTCAATTGCAGCCTCCTCCTATGTACAACCGTTAGCACAGAGGAAAGGTTAAAATGTTAAATTGGAGACAGATAACCAAGTAAAGATAACATTAAATTAATCTTGTTCTGGAAGCACCAGGTAAGACTACATTTGTTCCTTCACCACTCAGATACTTCTTCTGTTTGATGTGTCTTGAGGGGAGTTTTACACAAATAATATTGTATTGAGGAAATATTTAAATAATCGACTAATTTAGATTCAAACGGCCAATACCTTTGAAGCTTCCCTACACCTGTTTTCAAAGCAGGCAGCCATTAAATAACACATAAATTCTGTTTTATGTGTTATTATAAATATTATTATTATGAATTTAATTAAGGTCAAGCAGACGGGTAAATAACATTCATGCCAATATGAGATTGTAAGGTGGAGTGTGAGGTTTGGACTTTGGTCTTGGCGCAGCGTTCTAGGGATTGCCTTGGAAGAGACAAGCTGTGGTCAGGTATCATCTTTCATTAATTTATTTTGTGACTGTAACTTGTCTTGTGTCTGTAGCATTCATTGTTTGTTAAGGTAGTTGAACCTTCATCTTTAGATAAGGTGTTGAATACTTGTTGTAATTTAATAAGTCTCTTAATTCTAGTCTGGTTGTGAGTTGTACATTTTGATAAAGGTTGATCCAAAAGGCTGCTCTGTCTATCAATGAATTTGGCGATTTAATTGATATCTTTGATAATACTTAACAATTGAAATCAAATAAATACATTTTAAGTGTTTAAGTGAGAAGTGAAGAGTTTTAACTGTTGACGCCACTGTATTCAGAGTGCTGTATATTAAACATAGGCATTGAATGAACCACTGGATTTAAGAAATACACATTTTTACTTAATCCTCACTTACCTGACAGCGCTGAAGAAATCTCTGCCAAATCAGCCAAAAGCGGAACCGAACGTCAGACCTTCAAAACTCTAGAAACCGGTCCCCATTTAGAACCGGGTTTCAGGGGCCATCCCCCATAACAGTCCTGCGTATAGGGCTGGTCGATATACAACATCAATAATTATCGAATGCAATGTGTGGGGCGCCTTTCTTTTCGTCTTTTTTTCTTTAAGTATACCCGATATACGGCAGTAAACATCAAAACTTTAGAGGCCGCGTGAAATACTTCCGGAAAAAAACATCACCGTTGATATCTATTGAGTGTTGATAAGACAGCCAACCAGCAAGATCGTGCAGCTTCCACGTGATCATGTGATGTGGTTTTTGTCAATCGCACTAAAGGTGAAACGCCTTTCTGTGATTGTCCATCTTTTTTTTATTTAAAAAAAAATAATTATAGCACTCACACCATTCACTTACACATTCATACCTATGGGCAATTTAGAGTCTCGAATTAACCTAACTTGCATGTTTTTGGACTGTGGGAGGAATCCCACACTGACACGGGGAGAACATGCAAACTCCACACAGAAAGGCCCTCAGCCGGGATTCGAACTCGGTACCTTCATGCTGTGAGGCAACAGTGCTAATCACTGCGCCACCGTGCCGCTGTGATTGTCCGTCTTATCAACACGCAGTAGACAGTGATGACGTTTTTTTCCCGGAAGAATTTCACACGGGCTTTGAAATTTAGATTACTACCGCATCAGATATAATTAAAGACAAAAAGAAAGGCAATACCCTACATGGTGGCGACGGCCATTATTGCATTCAATAATTATCGCTGCGATATATCGCCCAGCCCTACCTGAGTATCATGTTTATTTACCTACTACACAAAGTTCACAGCTTTTATCAGTAGCCTAGGCTTAGATGGAAAAGAACAGTTCAGCTGATGCGTCACTCTTATTGTTCACTCATGTAGGCCTACTGCAGTGGTATTGGATTAGTTAACCCTACAGAAAATGAATACCAAAAAACTGGGTTTTAAATGAGAAGTTTGCCTTGGTAAAAAGCAACAAAAAACAGGAAATTTAAATGAGCACCACCAAACCAAACTTCAGCTCTCTAGGGATTTCTTGTATTCCGTTTTTTACATCTGACTGCTGTTCTGTAATTATGTTGGTCTACTGTATTTCAAACAACATGAAGAATAGACACAATATAAAACCTTGATATGACGACAAAATCTTGTGGACAGTTTGCATCAGCTTGCCTCCCTTATACATAATTTTCCCCACCCCAGTTATTCAGTTAGTGATCTTCCCAACTAAGGCTATCTATTGCAGTCCTCAGCACACAGGGACATATATTAATGTAATATTGGAGGCTTATGTCATCTTAAAGAAAAACCTGGCTGACTTCACTTAGAATACATTAAAATTAATAACATATTTAGTGCACAGCTGTAGGCAAAAGTGCAATGTAAACAAATGCAGTGCAGCACCTGTCGGCACCAGTTTCATAGAAAAGGCAGATGATTGAAACATGTTTTTAATTATTAAGAAATCACATAGAACAGTGATGGATTTAAACGGAGGTAGCGGGATGAAAAGAAGAACATCTACAATGAGGGGTGCCTACTATCCGTGAGAACTACATCAAAGTGTCCAACGGAAAACTGGCAGTGCGAAGGCAAGTGTGTCTTTTTTCACATATACTGTTATGGGTGAAGTGTGCACCCAAAGAAAAAAAATCCAAGCTCTATATGATAGAATTTAGAACATGTGTTAAAACACACTTTGTTTGAACATTGTGAAAAGGATTTGACAGTGTATAGACATTGCTGAGAAGTGATGTAAATGGCAATTGTGCAGGCATCTCAGAATATATACTGAATATATACAGAATATATACTGGTATTTTCAGGGAACTGAACATCCAACCCCCTGCTAAAGGTCTGCAAAATCTGATTGAGCTATTTCTTTTTTTCTTTTTTGGTGAGTTGATTTTTCAGCAAAAAACATGGCAGCTTAGCAAGAGGATAAACCATAACCATTTACATTTCTTTGAATACAAAGAAACCAAAAGGACGGACATGATAAAAGGTATATTAAGCAAGATAATATTATAGGGACCGCCTCCTCAGTAGATGAATATTTAGGGGAGGGACAATATGTCACGATACGATTCAATACACAATTTGATGTTCACGATTCCATACAGCCACAATATGATATAATAAAAGTTCAATGACAACAAAGGATGACTGCAGAATTGTGTGTTTATTTCTATAATTCTTTCTAGCAATGGCTTGCTTGAGCATGTAAACTAAATATGTTGTATCATTACAAAGTGCAAATAATATACATTTTCATTATAATAACGTTTTCTAATAGAAAACAAAAGATTACAAAGTAGTGTTGGGCATTTATAGTTCGATTGATCCCATGATGTATTCGATTAGCTAGGGGCTTGTTAAACCCTCATTCATGTCTGAATATGGAGGACAAATGCTGAAAACCTGTCGTATACATTGCCTGTGGCAAACCTGCATGTTGATCCTGGAAATCCCCAAGAATTGCTTAGCTTCAGAAGCTTTCACTGTCATTGACCGCGCCTACCTTCCCTTATCTCCGCGCTTAGTATTCTGTTTTTTCATCTACCTGTAAATCTATCGGATTTTTCTGTGTTCCGCTACGGGTTTTTGCTTTCGCCTCGGTGATTAGTGAGTTCACCAGTCCTGCATTTCTTCTCACTACTTATACCCCGCTTCCTCATTTTCTCGTCGCTTCCATGTTATTTCACGTAACATTCTAGCTGGTAAAGGTATAGGAAGTTGTACTGCTATCGACCGCTTTGCTTCTCAACGCGGGACTTGTTAGCAGTACAATTTAGAAAAAGTATAGTGCGCTCTTTCGCTCTTTTATTTCAGAGCAGAGGTTTTGTTTTCTTTGTTTTCCTCTCAAACCTAAGAGTGTTCTCACCCTATCGTTTAGGGTTATTTTTCTTTTTCTCCTTCCTTTCTTTTTGTTCACTCCACAACGGGAGGCCGTTAACGGTCAGCAGGGACAGCTGACGTTGCTAGTATTCACACTATGCAAATATAATGGGGTAGGCTCCACAAAATTACTTCTGTCACACTAAGGTGAAATATATAAGGTGGTATAATGGTTAAGGAACTGGGTTTGTAACCGAAAGGTTGCAGGTTCGATTCCCAGGTCGGACACTGCCGTTGTACCCTTGAGCAAGGTACTTCACCTGCATTGCTTCAGTATATATCCAGCTGTATCAATGGATACTATGTATAAATGCAAAAGAAATGATGTGTAAGTCGCTCTGGATAAGAGCGTCTGCTAAATGCCTATAATGTAATGTAATGTAAACATCCCTTTAATGGCCTCTCCTGTGCGGCTTTTACGCTGGGTGTGGGTGGTGCAGGGCTGCCAGCTTTCCACAAAGAAAATATTTGTGGGGCTATGCATTTTCAACATGTCAATGCCTTTAATACTCATATTTGCCTTTATAAAATCCTGCCTGCGTGCATCATAGTTGCTCTTCGATGGTGGGAAAGGCAGTGAACGTATTAATACATCGCATCATAGCCTTGATGAAATGATCATAACTCCTAGATATTAACACCGAAATACCCATCACACAATCAAAGAAATTATCGTTGGACAGTTGTTGCACGCAATATTACTAAGTAAACAAATAAATAGTTGGATTTACTTTTAAAAGATTTAAAAATAGTTTTTACCGAGTAAAATTATGTACAGTGGTTGAACACAATATTATTAAATAGCCTATTTGTGGCTTCTTCAACTCAACCAATTACAGTCACGTATACTTAATAATTAGCCTATTAACATGCAACCACTGTCCAACGATTAATTTTTTTGAGTGCATCTGTCAAACGCTGGAAGGATGTGGCCAGGAAGGAGAGAGAGATTGTAACTGCTGCACTTCGGGGAGTTAATTAAAAAATCCTAACACACTTGATTTATTGATAGCTGCTGGAATGTAATGAGTAAATTTAATAATTTAGCCGAAATTATCGCGAAATAATCTTGCCTACTGCAGCTTTAATAACATCGGTTGTTGAGGCCCAAAATGCAAGTATGAATGGGCCTATCAGTGCCTCTGTGAACTCTGGTGATTGATAGGGCCCCACGTCTGCTCACAGAAAGTGCTTCTGACTGAGCCATTGATCTTGAGGACATACTAAATTTCCTTTATAGTTTTTGATGTTCATTATTTTTAAGTTGGTTTGAGACCGGTTTCTTTGAGAGATGCTGTTTTGTGCCTATATTCGTGTGCTCCCGTTTCCTCAATGTGGATTATCATTTTTTAAGAGATCATTATTGAGTTTATGTTTATTTTTGGTAGACTTGAGTGTTTTTCATTAGCGGGAGGTTTAAACAGTTTGTCATCTCATATCATTTTCAAAACAGATTTATTCAGAAGTTCCTAGTCTTTATTTCTTTTTATTTCCATTGCTCCCATGTAAGATTACTTTTTTTTACAGAGTAATGGTATAAAGTTCAGAGTCACTGAAAAGAGGAATTTGGTATTTTTGGATTTGGATCTTTTCAACCATGGACATCTCCCTCAGACACAAAACATGGAACTTTGCTTAATAGGAAATAGACCAACATGCCCAGACAGGTTGATGCTATTGAAACTGCTACAAAAATCGCATGAACCATTTTTGTTGAAGAATAACAGTGTAAGACACTCGGCACACCTGCTTTTGCCGTATGCTATGATCTGCTACCTAGTGATATGGCCATGCTTGCTTCTGTTTGCGCATGAAAAGAATTTCAGAATTCAGTCAACGATTAGATTGTACTTAAACAATTGTCACTTAAAAAGGATAAATATTCTAAAAATATAAATAAAAGATGTACTTTAAAGCTTTTTGTGGAAACATGTTATACACGCTGGTAGACTTTACCGTGTTGCACACAAATAGGATACCTACAATTTATGCATACAGTATCATTGTAATATTTACACAAAAACAACAAATATTAACTTTTTTATTTCAATTCTGAATTTTTTGTTCTGTATGAGAATGTTTTCGTTTGCTGCAAAGCCAGGACCTTAAACCCTTCTCTAGCACCACCTTTTTGAACACAAGACCGGAAATAAAATGGTTACTGTTTACTGTAAGCTTATTTGACTGCAAGTATAATGCTGGTCTCTTCTCTAAGGTAACCCATTTGTTTTCCAAGAGTCAGAATTACTCTAAGTATTACTGAAACAAAATAACAGAAACACAAACACAGTGGAAGTTTTTTCTTTTTTTTCCTTTTTTTCCTTTTTTTCCTTTCTTTCCTTTCCTTTCCTTTTTTTCAATATTTTTTATTTATTTTTTACCGGGATAAGTGTATCGACTTTACCATTATTTGTGTCGTCTGTCGATTTTCGTGGAACATATAGAGCGTACGGAGTCATTGTGGAATCCGTTGTGACTATAACATTGAGATAAAAAAAATAAGTTTATAGAGATAATGGCATATTATCTCTATTTTCAAATGGCATATTGTGTGACGAGATTTTTTTTATTTATCTCACCATAAAAAAAAAACACAATAAACTAAACCAATCAGGCCTGTGCTAGTTAAGGGGTTAACTGGGGATGTGCTTCAACCTCAGGTTCAAGTCAATTTCTCTTCTGGGTCCTGTGGGCATTAGCCACATGTTTACTTTGCAACAGCAGCAAAACTTTGTTCAATAATGTACTTAACGGATTTCCCTGGTGGGAGACTAGAGAGATTGGATATTGCCTTGTTGAAAAAAGCTGTGTTTTAAGAACACTGGAAGGAAAACAAAGCAAAAATAACAATGTTTCAGTGTAAGAATGTTGCTCACACCCACTGAGATTTGTCTGCTTGTTTGGAGAATAAGCAATGTCTGAACAGAAAAACCTGAGGTTTATTAAAATATTCTTTGTGTAATCTCATCTGTATTGGTTGAGTCTTACCCGGATGAGCAACAACAGCATTTTTCACTATTCATATGAATCTGGGATTTTACTGATACAATTATACTGCCAAACATATGGCCTACATGCTGTGTGACTGCAAGCAAGTGATGCATAATTCCATCCTGTTACATATTTATGTGCAATTACAGGAAAGGTTAGAGTGAGGGTCAGATTTACAGTTAGGGATTAAGTGAAGGGTTTGACACGGGGACAATTTTGGTCATTTAGGTAATCAGTGTGAATGCATGTAAGCCTGCTGGAATCGAAAGTTCCAAATGTATTCATTTATAATAAGATTTCAATAGAAAAATGTATGTTTCGTGCTAACCTTACGCTGCAGATTTATTATAATACTGGTTCCTGAGAGTGGAAAAATTAATGACAAATAATAAAATGACAAAAAGAGTCCGAACACATGCAGCTTTCTGACATTAGTCAAAAAATTATTTCTGTTCCTTTTTTCGCATGTGTGATTACCAAATAGGGTATAATTATTGTGCAAATGCGCAATAATGGTAGGCAAAGGGCAAAAAAAAGAAGAACATTTCTTTAGTAAAATCATTTTACTCACCAATGAGCCATCTGTCTCTAACAGCACTGTACTGTGCACCATTACACAGAGCTGTTTTGTAGCACAAATGAGTCATGTGTGCCCTCTGTGTAGTTGTCTACCCTCTTGCTAAGGGGAAATTACATTAAACAGTGATAATTCTTTCTGTTCATGAATGCTAAGGGATTCAGAGAAGGTACTCAACGTAAATGGTGTTTGGGTTGCAGCTTGGCAATATTGTGGAAGTCTCTCTTTACTGTTGTTTGTTTTGCCACAGTGTATGGAAACTGAACATACTTGGGCATCAGCGAGACGATGCCACCCAGCCTGTACAGGGAAAATGTGGAAGAATAATGGCTGGACTATTCCAAGCCTGTCACTTCCAACAGTAAGATCCCAGTAGGCGAAAAGCCCATGGTAGACAGTACCTGGACAAAGGGTGGAATTGGGTACAATATGTTTGTGGATCTCTTTAACTACCCCCACCTCATGTTTATGTTTTATATTCCATATAGGCCAAGTGCAGCACTGCACCGGTGGCCCCGTTCCGTGACCAGCAACAGCTGACGGTACGAGGCCACCACACATTTCTAGGCAACGCATACAACAGAATTCAGTACCTTTATTTAGTCATAATTATTTATTGACAATTCATAATCATAACAAAATAAGCGGAGGCATGTACCAGAAGCATTTGTCAGAAATGTAAAATAGTGACGTAAAAAAAGTGACTATTAAAACACACAAGTTTGTTGGTTGTGACAACCTGGTGAGCTGTGGGCAAGATGTACCCATTGTATCAGGAGAAAAATATTTTATCAAGTGTGGCTGTTCTCGCTTTTGAGGCCTCAAATTCTGTTTCCAGCTCTGCAAACTCCACCTCATGTTCAGTGTCCCGGAGTGGTATTTCAGTCGCTCTTTGCAAATTCTACAAATGGCAACATCCTTCTGTTGAATCTTGCCATTTACTGACCGGAATCCAAATAATTTCCACACATGGGCTTTGAGATGCTTTGGAATTATCTTCCCTTCTGGCTGCTCTTTTTCGGACATGTTGCACCTACATTACTGACATGCAGCGTCCCAATATTCTTCACTCCCCACCTCTTTTCCTCCACTCCCCCACTACCACTCCTCTCCTACCCGGAAGTATGAAAACCTGCCTGAACGTTTCGAGTACAAATATTTACATGTGCTATACAATGTACCTGACATTGCGGTTTGCATCGAGACATTAATTAATATGTAACCATTAATACGCAATTAAGGTGTAATCGGCAACATTAGATTAAAACACAAAGATTAATTTCCGGGGCAAGGAGGAAAGGTGGTGGTAGTGGAGAAAGGGAGAGTGCATTTTTTGAGTATTGGGACACACCCCAGGCTTGGTACCTTCACACTGAGAGCTACTGTTGCGCAACAGGAAATAAGCAGTTGTGAGAGGCGCAAGAGTGAATGCCAAAATGACGCGGACCATGCAGGAGAAACCAGCTGCCTACATCAGCAGCAAACCAAATTACATACACAGTGAAACATTTTTCTATTTAATGCATGGTTTAGTATTCAAGCACGGTTTTTCTGGCCGCCGCCCCCTTCCCCGCTTAGGTTCTTTCGCAGCTCCGAGATTGAGTCCGTTTCGTGTTTTTTCTCCTTTCCCGACAATTACTCTGCTCACCTGGTTCAGGTGATTGTTCCGGCTTTAAATACGCCGTGCATTCTTCTTCCTGTGCTTTGGTGTCAAATTCGTCACATACACAAAGCCCGGTATTTGTATAGGTACTAAAGCAACCTCTTCACATTAAAGCATTGCTCTAAAGTAACGTGGGACTTGTAGTTTGCATTCGAGTTCCTTTATAGGATTTTATTTTCTCTTCTGCATTTTCGGTTCCTCGTTTTGTTTTTCTTTACTGCTCTCTCTGACACTGTTTCCTTTGTTACCTGTTTGTCATTACCTACCTATCTTAGGATCTTTGCATTTTTAGAACGAATGTAATTCATGTTCTGTTTCTTGTTCTTCTACTCGCGCCTTCGAGTTTCGCCCATCTTTTTTGGGTTGCTTTTGGTTTGGCGCTACGCCGGGAGGTTTTATTCCCATTCTTTATTTATCTTTCGGCTCCGTTCGCATTTTTCCCTCTAGTGTTCTCCACTCTCGTGGTAGGCTTTGTGATCCCTCTGATCCCCTTCTGATTCCTGTCGCATCTGGCTTCCTAAATATCGAGCCCCCTCACACTTCAAGCATTTTCTTCATAATTCAAACATGAGTTGAATCTTAAGATTCCTTCTGACAGCCTTACTTCATCATATTTATCAGATCAATCACATTGTTCAGATTAATTAAAGATTTTCATGCATCCATAATTAAGCTATGACAAATAAGTTAACTGGCCTACTGATTATATTTTATAACAAGCATAACAATCAAAGGCTATTTATTTGATTTATTGTGAAATTACTTGTTCATTTATTTAAACCATTTTATTTAATGCATTTTAACTACTGACCCATCGATTGGCTTTTTAACCAAAAAAAGGTAATTTTGTGCCAAAATAAAAGTGATAGCCAAATGATTATTTGTGTGTGAGTGGTCAGGTCAAGACATTTATCTGTACCAAATAAGAAATTGATAAATCCTAAATATTTGTGTTATACACACAAGTATTTATGGGCACATTAATATTAAATGACACCCGTTCATGGGAACTTTTAAAACAACCCCCCTTTTGACTTCAATCAATGTGTTAGATAGGGTTTTCTGAACGAACTACAACATTCTCTTCTGTTGTCCCCTGATTGCCTAGGCTTCAACAAGCAACATTCCCATATCTGAAAACCTGCCAATGGTCCTTAAGGTCAAGTTGATTTGCTCTTTATTTTTTTTGAATCAGCACATTTTTCATTTAGCATTTTAATAGGTCCATTGTACATTACACTAAATTCAGGGTTTAATGGAGCATTTAATGCTGCTTCATGCAGAAATGTTCTCCCGCCAAGCCTTTCTTGTGAGGTCATCCGCAGTACAGGATGTACTGTAATTCAGATACTGGATTTTCAAACTACATCACAAGTTACAATCAACTTTTTCCATTTTTAACATTTACAATGTATGTGAAAAACAAAACATTTTCTCCTGCCTGTCTACTGTATACCTTATTCTTGGTTGCCCCAGAATGTGTGCTGAAAAAAACAAGCTCACAGACACTGTGAAATGGAAGGGCAAACAAGATAAAAACCAATTAATAAAGTGGCAACAGGCAAATGTAACACAAGCTAAAAATGGCCATCTGTCTTTATTTACAATCTTGTCATGTATACATTACTGCCATTTCACAAATTCAGCAAGAAAGCAAAGACTAAAAGAGTGCTTGCCAACTAGATTATCTTCAAATTGGTATTTGTCTATAGCTCGGATCACAATGAGAATTTCCTCTCTAGGTTGATGATTGGATCCTTGATATAATGCAGAGCTTGTGTTACTCTGTGAAATAAATTTAATATTATTTCGAACACATACATTCTAAGACAAAGTCAGTTCAACCTCTTCCACCGCTTTTTGAAAGTCATGGTTTCTGGTAGTGCTGTCAAGACCAGATTTCAGAATGCATTACAATGGCGGTAAACATGCCGACATGAGTTAAGATCACCACTGCAGGTTGCACAGCCCTGCAAAAGGGATGGACAGCAGTCCCAGATGGGCCATTTGCTTAATCCTCATATCCAACCATGTCTGTACTGCCATAAATTTGTGGGACATTCATCTAGGCAATCCATCTTACCCCACTGGCATCATCCTAGGTCCGGCGCTCAACAGATATAGCCAGAAAATGAGGATGGTCACGGCTCTCCGGTCTCCCTTGAACAGCACTGTAATTTATTCACTGCTCGGAAGTCATCCTGTAGATTTCTTTTTAAAGTGATAATTGCAAGTCAATAAGGAAGAGAGACCTGTGCTGGAAGGGGGGTCACGGTGACTGTCCCAGTGAAGGATGGGCCATGTCCTGGGACGGTATTAAAGTTTACTCTCGCCATGCCCGAAGAGTGACTGATTATACTCATTACAGTGGGAGAAACAATTATAAAGAGACACTCACCCTCCCTTCCCCTTGATCTCTAATTACCTGACTGTTCGTTCGTGCTCTGGAGTTGTAGAATTTTGGTCCGTGGAATGTAACATGTGTGTAAGTGTGAACTTGTTTGGATATGTGCGTTAACGCGTAGTGAAAACACTGGCTTCAAGGCCGTAACGTCAGTGAAGTGGGGACCCTGTATAGGTAGGAAATGCGGTGGTCGGGCGAGCAATCCGCAAGGCGGGAGAAATGGGCAAGCAGCAGCCGAGAGCAGCTCAAACCAACCGTGAAACGGATCAAAACACAGCTTTTCAATCAGTGTGTCTTTCTGTCCCAGAAAAGCGTACCCATACCATCCCGAGCTCCCAAGGCTCTGTGCAAACGTGCATTCTCAAACCTTTTCATGGGATGCACATGATGCAGAAGTAAAGGTTAAAGGTTACACAGAGCTGAAAATCTAAAATTGAATTTGGGGGGCATTTCAAAAGTTTCGGGGGGGGGGGGGGCGGTTTAAGTCAGGGATGGGATTTATTTTCTTCTGTATTATTGCCATTATACTTTATGTAGAAGTCTGAAAAAAGAGCCTAACATATTCCCTTTATAGGGATAACTTTGACCACATTTTGTTAAAAATGAAGAATTACTCTTCCTTTGCTACTTCCCCACTTCGACTTTATTTTCCACTTCTCTCCGTCTACTTCTTGACTGTAGGCTATTTGCCAACGTGTTCTTTGCACTGAAATGCTGTTTTCAACTGTTTGTTTTCGTGGGATTGTGCTTCTGACATGGAACCGTTCAAGCTTCCTGCTTCACGCTTTTGTTTCAAAGCCGCGTTATGCCTAGCAGCATTTCACTGTCTCATTTTCGTAGACATTTTGAAGCATCAACTCGCAAACTTCAGAGTGGCATACATGGCACATGAAACAACTAATTTATTCGCCATTGAAAACTAGCCACGTATTGTCATGGTTCGTGGGTTTTGGTTTTCTTGTCTGCTGCGATTCTCATCCTGCTTTCCAGATTGAGAATCTATCCAATTTTTTCCACGTTCCGGTCCGGTATTTTGCTTCCCCCGTGCTCGTTATTCAGTTCACCTGTGCTTCTACCTGCTGGGTATTTAAGTTCCTCACTTCCGTCTCCCCGGTGCTTCTTTGTCATTCACTTGTACATTGAGCCAGGTATAGCCAGGTTTAAGCGACCTTGTGCTATTAACTTGTTTATGTTCACGAGGGACTTGCTTATAGCTTATCTTCAGGTATAGGATTGTGTTTCCTCCTGTTAGTGTTCTGCGCTATTTATTCCCGTGCTGTTTTCTACGAGACAGTGTTTTTTTTTTTTTGGTGGTTTTGTTTTGTTTCACCCTCTATTGGACATTTTAGAGTTATGTTCCGAAGGTGTTTTCTTTGCTTTTCTAGTCTCCTGTGTGGGCTCTAGTATTGAGTTCGGGAGATTTAGATTTGTGTTTCACTCATTCTATTCGAGTTCGCCCCATTTTTCTGGGTAGATTTTATTTAGCTGTTTAGCTGTCAGGAATTAGTTCCTGTTTTTATTTTCTTCTTTTTGTGTTATATCTCCCTTATTGATCCTCACCTATGTGGGTGACTTGTCTGATGTCCCTCACCTCTGCGTTTGATTCACCGCTACTAAATCCATCACAGAAATTAAACGAGTTGATTCAAGTTAAAAAACAAGTGGAGCAGCTCCACAATATCAGTGTTAATAGCCACAGATGGGCGAACTACCTTGTTTGCTGTGATAGGCTTACCTAACAACAGTACAATATAATCCATTAAAGAAATAATCATGTTAAATAAATATTAATGTGTCCCTTCTTTCTGTCTGTTCCATGTTATCCCGTGCCTGTGGGAACCCTCCGGATCTCACAACCTCAGGTAAGTGCTGTATTCTATTAGTAGTCAGTGAAAACATCAATAAAAAAAACCCATATGGCAAGTGTGGGTGTGTCTGTGGAGTACTGGTGTCTTTTTCATCCAAAATCTTGATAGCTTCGTGTGGACTCTGCATATCTTCTGACAAGTTCTGTTATTGATACCTAGCGGGGGTTAGTTCTGGGCTGTAACTGATGAGAAAGGGGCAAATGTGCAAATGGGAAATGGCATTCCGAGCACCCCTGTGCATGGGTCTGTCACTTGAGGGTAGCCTCTCTGCTAACTCTATGCGCATCCCATTTGCTTTCTGATATTGAACAGACCCAACAAAGTTTTCTATAAAGAAGCCCTGTCTAGTTATCTGCATTCGCATTCTGAATTGAAATTTGAGTTCCACTTTTTTTCCACGTTCCACGTTTTTACAAGAGTACCCAGGCCTGTCACCAAGTTCCCCATTGTGTCAAGGGCAATAAAGTCTCTGTTGTGTGAATGAAATTGAAATTTGATTCCAAATGGGAAAATTTTGGGGTAAAAAAAACCAAAAGAATCAGAATGTTAACTCAAGTCATCGGCTCATTCCCTGTGGACTGCAGGTATTCTTTTTATAATTCATGGTAACAGCAACTGCCACAAAATATGATTCAAGGGGCGGGGGGCAGTTGGGTGTTTAGAACAAACAAACTATGACTTAAGGTAAGTACATACTTTCTTAATGGAATTTTAAATGCGATGATCAATACTGCTGTCCAACATCAGGCAGGATATAATTATGTACATCAGTAAGAACAGCATGGTCTAGTGAAATGTACAGATTTGATAGATCTTTTTTTCCTTCCAGCACATGGCTTTAATGCCAGATTGACACGTGGAACTTTGTGCTTGGCTTTTTTGAGAGATGGGGAAAAATATCTCAAAGTGGATTTCAATGTACAGCCTCAGAGTAATTCGCGACAGGAGTCCCTCTTTTCCATTTGTTTGTCCCTGGAGAAAACCCTCCCGGAGACCCATCAAAGAGAATAAAGAGATGAATAAATGGAGAGAGCTGTGAGGAGAATCAATAGTGGGCGCGGTGGTATGTGCCTCTGTGGCTGCTGCTGCTGCCTGGTCTTGTTAGCGCAAAGCGCAAGCCTGTTGGCCCACCTTACTTGTTTTGATTGCTGTTAGCTCCCCCTGGTGGATGTCCTGGCTGGTACAGTTTAACTTCATAGTGGATACCCAGGCTGGGATTCAATCATCATTTTCCCTTAACTTTTACGGTCACACTTTAAACAAAGTCTCCATATAAATGCTTTATTTAGCATATATAAACCATTCATAAACATGACATAATGGCTTCATAAATCATACATAAGCCAATGGCATGCTTCATAAAGGGTGACGTAACACCTTCTTATGCAACATTTTATGCCAAATGTGACATAACCAACAATGTCACCTGGCTAATGGCTGAACATTATACAGGGCAACATAAAACATGCTTGTATCTGGCAACAGAGTGATGGTTTGGGGCTTGTTCGATAGCTCAGACCCTTGATGACTTACAGCCATTTAGCAAGCCATGTGTTCCATACTGTACCAGTGTAATTTAAAGCTGAATCTAGTCTCACCCCCCAATTACCATAGAGATCCATTCAAATGCAGAGAGGTTATAGTATCGCTTGTAACAGTACCTGAAAATAAGATATCGAGAGTCTTTTGATGCTGATGGGTCACAGACTTCAGGAAGTAACAGCATGCAAAGGATATGCGACCAAATATTAAATATGATACTTTAGAAATACGTTAAAGCAAAGGGTATGAATACTTATGCAAGTGAGAAATTTCAGTTTTAGATTTTTCATACATTTGCAAAAAATTCTAAAAACATGTTTTCACTTTGTCATTATGGGTTATTGAGTGTAGATTGATGGGCAAAAATGGCAATTTTTATCCATTTACAACACAATAAAGTGTGCAAAAAGTGAAGGGGTATGAATACTTCCAGGTGCCACTGTACATAATATAAGAGAGGGAGTGATAAAAGAAACAATAGTAGTATACCCCAAAAAACAAAGAACAAAGAACCATAGTGATTAGATTGAACACCCCAAAGCAACTTCTATGAATTTTCCACAAATTTAGAACTTATATTATAGTATGACTGATCAAATTTTTTTTAAATTATTTTGTAAGTGGAAGACAAATGACACTGTGGTAACACTGGATCTCAGCCAAAGCACTGCACATATTCCTGAGCGCCTCCCTCCCTCGCATTGTGGTTATTTCATTCAACTCATTATTCTGATGCCATTTTTAGTGGGTTTAGGTAAACATAAACTTTGATTTGAAGCACTGAGCAGCACTGTCACCTTGCGCTTGTAAAGGAAGTTGTTTAATAAGTTTCAGAATAAACGGCTTGTGTGTTCAGCTTCGATAAGGATGTCTTCTTTGCTTAAGCAGATAAATGTAGAGCTTTGTTATCTGAGATGGCATGCTGTCACCGCCCACACACTTACTGTTGCTAAGTGGGAAAAAAAAATATTTATGCTGTATTCTGAATTAGCTCACTTCTTTCCTTAGTTAAGTTCCATGGCCTTTCTTTTTTTAATTCATTGATTAATTCATTAATTAATTTGTGAGGGGTGGATTCCTAACAGTAATTGTAACATGTTTAATCATGAACTCAATCATATGAGATTTTTTCAAAATTATTTTCTGAATGTGAATTTCTTCAGAAATAAGACATAAAATGTGTAAAGAATCTAAACACTTTTCTGGAGCAGGACATTGGGCTCATTGCTTCTACATTGGCTCCTCACAACAACACACCAGGCGCCCACAGGCTACAAACTGTCATCAATTACAGATATGCAGCAGCACTTTGTTCTTGTACAGTCTGGACCATAGTGTAGAAATCTCACCTGCTTCCATGCAACTGCATCGGAGGAGCATCCGTGCTTCATCGGCAGTGTCCCTGTCAAGGGGGTTGCGGGTGTTAAGCCAGTAATATGAAGAAGTGCTGATCCCAAATAGCTAAGAAATACGGCGGAATTTTAAATTAACTTAAAAATCACAAGTTTTAACAAGCCATGGGTGTCACAGGTATACAGGTGCTATGGTTGTCAAAAATATTGTCACATAAACCTCAAAGATTTCAACATATAGGCTTGATGTCCAGATATATAAAGATCTGAAAAATGCCATTTTACGCTTATATGTAATATGTAACTGTAATGTGTAACTATGCAACATGTAAATGTAATATATGATCAACACTAGTATCTAGTACAATATTCATCCAAACAACACCTGCTTGTCAAGAGAACAGCTTGGAACTCCCTTGGAGCTGGTAACCATGGAAGCTCTGATAAAACTGGAAATCTGCTGGGTTAGCATGATACTGAAGCAAGCATGCCAAAAACATCTAAAAGTCAGCAGGCATTAACTAAAGAAAGAGCCAAGTAACTGGATGTATTGTACCAGTGATAGCCAATGGAAATAGCCACCATTCACTGATTCAGTACTAAACATGTCACATGACCCAATTCTATGAATAATAAAGACAACAAAAACAATAAAGGAAATTATACCTATTTAACCTATTTAACTTTTATCACAATTTTTTCCCTCCCAAATTTGTTTACAAATGTACAAAATGTACAAATTATCCTGCCAAAATATATGAAATATGAAATTTAAACATGTTAGCGGGTATAGGCCTAGTATAACAACCACTAATTTGGGAATTTATATTTTTACCAACAGTTTCTGTTTCAGAAATTTTAATTCTGTAATAAAACATTCCATTGTCATAATAAAATAGTCCCTAATTGCCCTTTCTTTATAATATAATATCCCTTTATTTTATTGCACAATGTACTTGAGTACATGAAGCTGCCCTTAAAACTGGCCATTTTGCCCAGTTTTAAAAAGGTACTCGATCAACTTCAGGCAGCACCTAAAATTCCTTTCCAGTTATGGTGGTATACTGCTTGAAGCTGTGGAGAGGGAGATTACAATGTGATATTCATAACCTCTAATGGGTTGTGCTCTAAGGTTAGAAAGCAGACCGCAGGGTTTTTTCTGCTTGGGCTGAACAACAGTTTACCTACAGTATTGCTACCTGAATATTATTGAAACGTATTACAGTATGGTTAATCTGAACAATGATTCTACGTGCATAACTGTAAATTAAATACACCCAGCTTGCTTTAGTATTCTGAACACATTTCCATAACTATTTCTGTTAATGGTATGAGGTATGAGATTTGGGGACATGTCTATATCAGCATGTCAGATGGATTCATCTGGTGATTGAGTGTAAATAATGCTACAGGAAAGTTCCAGCCAAAAGAATGTAGCTTCCGAGAGAATCAGACACAGTGAAGTATTTAATTGTAAAATGTTACAAAATACTATTGACATTGACTTCACTGAGTGTTTTTCCTCACTTCTCTTCTATAGGTAGTAAAGATAATTCATTGCTACTGTGAAGTATCCTCTTTGTTCCTGTTAATCTATCAGTGTCGGCATTCTGGACCTTTTGGTGCTGCTCTATTGTTTGTTATTTGCTTGACGTTGAATGTCCTTGATGCAGTATGTACTTGATGCAGTATGTACTTGATCAGTTACTATAACTTACTATTCATGGGTCATTTGCCAAAAATAATGAAATCACTATTAATACATGTCATTATTTTAACTTGCCCATTGCTATTTAAAAGGAATATATTAAATCACTGCTGAAATTAAGTACTAGACACGATGCTTGACGCTGATTATATTGCAACATGATAGAATGTCGAGTGGAGCAATGCATGACCTTCACTCCATTTAGCTACTTCAATCTATTGGGTTGGGAATAGAAAGGGCTGCTTAGTGCAAATACTCAAGACCATGAATTTCAATACGACAAATAACAGGGGTTTACATTATTATCTGTATGCTTTATTGCGAACACATACTCTGTGTGTCAGACAAACCGAACCAGAAGGCTTCCTGAGATGTTTCTGACTGAATGATCCATCCAAATGATTCTGCAGTATACAGGTGCAGCTCAAAAAATTAGAATATCGTGAAAAAGTTCAATATTTTTTGTCACTCATGTCAGAAAGTGAAACTCATATATTGTATAGATTCATTACACAGAGTGAAATATTTCAAGCCTTTATTTCTTGTAATTTTGATGATTATGGCTTACAGCTAATGAAAACCCAAATTCAGTGTCTCAGAAAATTACATAAGTTACATAAGATCAATAAAAAAGGATATTTTAAACAGAAATGTCAGCCTTCTGAAAAGTATGTTCATTTCTATGCACTCAATACTTGGTTGGGGCTCCTTTTGCATGAATTACTGCATCAATGCGGCGTGGCATAGAAGCGATCAGCCTGTGGCACTGCTGAGGTGTAATGGAAGCCCAGGTTGCTTTGATAGCGGCCTTCAGGTCGTTTGCATTGTTGGGTCTGGTGTGTCTCATCTTCCTCTTGACAATACCCCATAGATTCTCTATGGGGTTCAGGTCAGGCGAGTTTGCTGGCCAATCAAGCACAGTAATACCATGGTCATTGAACCAGCTTTTGGTACTTTTGGCAGTGTCGGCAGGTGCTAAGTCCTGCTGGAAAATGAAATCTCCATAAAGCTTGTCAGCAGAAGGAAACATGAAGTGCTCTAAAATTTCCTGGTAGATGGCTGCGTTGACTGTGGACTTCAGAAAACACAGTGGACCAACACCAGCAGATGACATGGCACCCCAAATCATCACCGACTGTGGAAACTTCACACTGGACTTCAAGCAACGTGGATTCTGTGCCTCTCCACTCTTCCTCCAGACTCTGGGACCTTGATTTCCAAATGAAATGCAAAATTTACTTTCATCTGAAAAGAGGACTTTGGACCACTGAGCAACAGTCCAGTTCTTTTTCTCCTTAGCCCAGGTAAGACGCTTCTGACGTTGTCTCTGGTTCAGGAGTGGCTTGACACGAGGAATGCGACATTTGTAGCCCATGTCCTGGATGCGTCTGTGCGTGGTGGCTCTTGATGCACTGACTCCAGCCTCAGTCCACGCCTTGTGAAGCTCCCCCAAATTTTTGAATGAATTTTGCTTGACAATCCTCTCAAGGCTGCGGTTATCCCTGTTGCTTGTGCACCTTTTTCTACCACACTTTTTCCTTCCACTCAACGTTCTATGAATATGCTTGGATACAGCACTCTGTGAACAACCAGCTTCTTTAGCAATTACCTTTTGTGGCTTACCCTCCTTGTGGAGGGTGTCAATGACTGTCTTCTGGACATCTGTCAAGTCAGCAGTCTTCCCCATGATTGTGTAGCCTACTGAACCAGACTGAGAGACCATTTAAAGGCTCAGGAAACCTTTGCAGGTGTTTTGAGTTAATTAGCTGATTAGAGTGTGACACCATGAGTTTCCAATATTTAACTTTTTCACAATATTCAAATTTTCTGAGACACTGAATTTGGGTTTTCATTCAAATTTTTTGAGCTGCACCTGTATGTGCTTAAATGAAAAAATGCTCTTACTGCGTTTTTGTCCTGCAGTTCAGGTCTCTGGCGGTGCTGTAATTTGACCTCAATAATTAACCGGTATTAATCAGTCATTAAGCGCTTGTGTTTTGTGTTTTGACCAGGACTTCATACAACAGAAGGGGTTCGATGCATTTTAAAGCCTTTTCTCATGGGTTCTCCTTTTTCATTGTGCTCATTGATTTGTGTGGATTCATCACCTGGTTCTGATGTTTTTTTGCTTGTGTTTACCTCTATATTCCACTAGGTGGTAGAGCATAACTACGAATGTAATATTCAGAGCCACACATTCAACCTTGTCAGAGTTGTTTTCCTTGTTGTTTTTTTAAAGAGAAAAACTGGCTGCCATTGAGGGCTATTTCTTCTTATTGCGTTTCCTTTCTCCTTGTTTTTTTTTAAATTTTCCGTACATTTGTCCTGGTGAAATATGAAATTCTGTAGACAGTGCCACGCATACAGATACCGTCACTGAGTGGTTACTTTAGACCAGTTACACTGTGGTGCCTGTCTGCTTACCGCTCAGTAGCACTGCAGAGCTAGTTATTCTGTTTAGCCAACCACTGCAGTCTATTGATCGCCATATTGCCTCCCTGTGTGTCCTTTCCACTTGTGTCAGGGTATGTTTGAACATGCTCTTTCACATGTGTAATTACACTGCAGTAGGCTCCACGACATTAAGACTGGTTATGGCGTAAACATATCAGGAATGACAGCTATTAATTTTCTTCTCTGTATGCATACTGTGCAAAAATGTAAATCAATGTCTCTGTGATTCTAATTCAATAATGGAAATTGATTTAGCTTTCTCTGCATAGAAAAACATCTATTTTTGGGTTTTGTCAGTCCTTACTGTTGTTATTTTGTGGACCATAGATTAAATGCATCAGGCCCCAGCACTGCCAGCTAATCATTTAGAGAGTCTGTAGTTTATGAAGGAGAGCAATATGGTAAATGTCACATTTTAAAAATAGTTTTGTTAAACCATTGCTTTTCTCTTTGTTGTTAAAGTCATTATTCATGTAAATAATTCCATAAATGAGAGGAATGGGTAATTAATGTGTCAATGGCTGATTATGAATGCTTAAACCTTATGCATCCTGTGCTTATTATTTACCATAAATGTTTAACGCCAACTTGCAGTTTGTTATCCCTCTTTTTTGAGATGGAAAATTTGGACCCCTGGCATAGGGTGCATCATATTACAGTGATACTCAGGATAGGACCCAAATGCAGGACTCAGAGACAGAAGGCTGGTTGAACTCACACTTTTAATTATATATAAAAGCCCACCCAGGGCAGCAGGCAGGAGATCAGGAACAGGCAGGCAGGAAACAGGGCTGGGCCAAATAAAACAGGGCTGGAGTCGGGACAGAAATGGGATGAGGCAGGTGGGCAGGAAGGCTAGAGCAGGGTTGGACAGGAACAGGCAGGACAGGAGCAAGCTGGACAGGCAAGAGAACAGGAGCAGGGCTGGAGCGGGGCTTGGACAGAGGCGGGCAGGAATCAAGATGTTAGAAAGTAATGAGACAAGCACAAGGCAGGACACAAGACGATCTGGCATAGAACAAAGAAACAGGGGTGCTTATGTGCCAGATTAACGACGAGACAATGAGGAACAGGTGAGACTAAACAACATGGGGAAACACATATCAGGTGCGGGAAGTGGAGACATAAAATGGGGAAAAGGGAAAACACGGAATGGAATACGCATACAGAAAACACATAGAAACGAAAAACCAGAAAATCAAGACACAGAGGCACGGGACGTGACAGTACGGTACAGGCGAGCACGAATGCATGGGCATCAGCGTCCATCGGCGACCACCAAAAACTCAATTTTAGGAGGGACAGGGTGCGCTGGACTCCAGAATGGCAGGCCAGACGGGAGGAGTGCGCCCAGTGCAGGACTTGGGAGCGGACGGAATGGGGGTCAGGTTGGAGCAGACTTCTGCAGATTCTGCAGCCACCACACAGGAGGGAGACAGGATGGTGTCAGGACTAGCAGGACTGGTTTCTGAGGTGAATTGGCGTGACAGGGCATCAGCTTTGATGTTGCGGGATCCGAGTCTGTACATGAGGGTGAAATTTAATCTTCCGAAGAAGAGTGCCTAATGAGGCGTTTAGCATTGGATGTAAGGTCCAAACTATGAATGGTTATTCTGCTCCCTCCAGCCAATGTCTCCACTCTTCTAGGGTGAGTTTCACAACCAGTAATTCACGGTTCCCGACGTTGTAGTATAAACTACTTATAGAAATTAGCGAAGCCTAAGAATCACTGCACCTGTTTGAGTGAGGTCAGCCGGGGCCATTCTGCCACTGCCTGGATTTCTTCAGGATCAGTCTTCACCTGCCCACTCTCCGGTTGAGACAGGTTGAACAGGCAGCTGGATGGCAGTGGAGCTCCTGGAAGGTCAAAGCAGCAATCATAAGGCCTATAGGAAGGCAATGACAATGCACGGCATTTACTGAACACTTCAGCTAGGTCATGATACACAGGCAGAACAGAAGAAGCCTGTCAAAGCACCTTGTATCCTTGCATTAGAAAGGTGCTATACAAATAAAGTTATTATTATTATATTATTATAAGACAGTTTAGACGGCTGGGGGTTAGACAGAGGAGTGGCAATATGGGCTCCAACTCTGGATCTTTTTCATGGCCCAATTGAGATGGGGATTGTGGCTTTTAAGCCACGGTTGACAGAGAACCATACAAGTCCTGAGCACTTCCCCCAAGACAGGCTGTGATGAAGGCAATCTTCGCTCCGTCAGTGTGGTAGGAACCGGGTTGTAAGCAGAAAACAAGATCGCACTGCATCAGGAAACCCCTGCATCTCCCCAAATTGCCATTGTAGCGTTCCAGATGGGGAATGCTGGTTTCACTGGTCTGGAAAAGCTGCAGAGTAGCAGGCCGCACGGATGCGAGAGGACTGGGTGGTACCGCAGGAACTGGAGGAGGCAGGCTGGCGGACATCTGCGAAACCTGGGACCCCATCTGACCCACTTCCATGGAGAGGGACTTCAGGGTCTCCATAACATCTCAGAGCAGGTGTTCGTGTTGGTCCATAACTTCCCCCTGACAGGCGATGGTGTGGTGGATCCATCACAGGGGTCCATCATGGCCAGATCGTTCTGTTACAGGGATACTCAGGATAAGACCCAAATGCAGGACTCAGAGACAGAAGGCTGGTTGAACTCTTCACAGGAGACTTTTAATTATATGTATAAATGCCCACCCAGGGCAGCAGGCAGGAGATCAGAAACAGGCAGGCAGGAAACAGGGCTGGGCCAAATAAAACAGGACAGAACTGGGATGAGGCAGGTGGGCAGGAAGGCTAGAGCAGGGCTGGACTGGAACAGGCAGGACAGGAGCAGGCTGGACAGGCAGGAGAACCGGAGCAGGGCTGGAGCGGGGCTTGAATGGAGACGGGCAGGCGGGCAGGAATCAAGATGCTAGAATGTAATGAGACAAGACAGGACACAAGACGGTGTCCGTTTTTATTTGTTTAAAGTTTGTTTAGCGAGGTTTGAGTCTTTGATGGAGCATCTTTTGTCACTGTTAAGCGTTACCTTAATGGGAGAAGGTGTGCTGTGCTGGGCAACAACACTGAATCACACTGTAGGCCATGTTAAGGGTGACAGTCCAAATCTGTCGAGAAATCATGGAAGGCACCATAACGAGGAAAATCGCGGAAATGGCAAAAAAAAAAAAAGTCACGGAACTGCCAAAATAAATGGCAAAAATCACAGATCTGTGACACCTGTGACTTCCATGGCAACATATCTGCCTGCCGCAAAAGCACACAGCAACATCGCCTTCACCAAAGCACTCTCCAAGCACTGCAGAACAGCCACATTTCTACTTGAAGAGAAGAATATCATCTGGCCTGACGTTACTTTAGTTACAATAATTGTGTTACTAATGTAGGCTACCACCAGCATGTTTTAAAGCAGTTTATTACTCACTCAGTATTGCTCCATTTTCCATTCAGTTGCTTTACAAGTTATTTTAATGCTTTTCTTGTTGGTTGAAAAACTGTATGCCTGTCCAGATTAAACCAAATGTTTTCTGTCTACTAGTTCCTCCTGTTCTTCTTCTGTGTCCTCAACACATGCTTCCACTAATCAAGAGGCACTTGACATACAGCAAGGGAGCAAATTACATTCTATATAAACTTAAAGCCATCTGTGGGAATATATAACAGAAAACAACATTCAAATCTGATAATTAACATATATTAACTGAACAACAGTAAAGTTCAACTAAGATTCAAAAAGAGCTCCTACAACATCTGTTGATATTCTGAGGCCTCCTCAGTATACTGAGGAGAGGCGTACATCACATGGGGTGGCTCATCTGTCTGAGAAACCAACCCCCCCCCACAGGTGCTGATTTGTAAGAAGCAAAAGTAAATGACGTGCTCCGTCACTGTCAGTCCTATCTCAGCCCGCTGCCTCGAGGCACGGACCGCCTTTCCGCTGACGAGATGGATAGCTGTTTTTACAAAGGAAGCGACGAGAATAATGGGTGCATCCACCTGCTTGGGACGCTATGATCCATCAGAACCAGCTCAGGTTCTCCATTAACACAGGCCTGCACTCCTTATTACTCATGAGAGCCTGCCAAATCAGCTTCTTCATTGCATGGATAATATGCATCCTACTTTGTCTGTAAATACAGACAAAAATCACATGGATATCTGTAGAGATGGAGGTCATGGGGTTGACAGAATGGAAATTAATAAAGGATAGGAGGAAGCATTTAAAGTACTTTAATTTTCTCTTTTGGCTTTTCATCTTTCATTCATTGTCCCACAAATGTTATAATTACACATCCTTCATGCTCTAAACTAGGGACTTTTATGTGGACTAATATTTGAAAATGCCCACTTGCCAATTGCTGTTATTCATCCATTATTCAAATCAAATCAATATTTATTTATATAGCGCATTTCACAACAATGCGCTTCACAAAAAATCCCAGCCTAAACTAAACCCCCACAAGAGCAAGCCAGAGGCAACAGTGGCAAGGAAAAACTCCCTGGTGTAACTAGGAAGAAACCTTGGGAAGAACCAGACTCAAGGGGGAAACCCATCCTCCTCTGGTCGGCTCAGGGTCTAGATCTTAATGACCAGCATGGTCAAAACTGCCAATGTCCATGATAATAGAATAAACCGGGTGCCGATGGCGGCAAGAGCAGCTGGCAGCGGCGGTGAGGAGGGAGGGGAAAACGGCGATGGACAGGAAGCTGGACAGCAACTCTCGAGATGCGGGGCATGAGCCCCGCCAGCAGAATGAAGAAAAAGAGAGAGAGAGAACAGTTAGGGAAAGTGTAATAGAACAGCAGGAACACCAACTGGAGGGGGGGGGCGTTGGACAAGTACCCCCGCCAGGAGTAATTTATGGCTGCATAGCTATGAAGACAGAGTTTGAGAACCCATCCAGTCATGAGAGAGTAAACAATCCTACCCACTTATCAAGAGCCGGCCCAGGAAGATGGGGTCACAGCTGTTGACAGGTAACAGTAAGGAAAGGATGCCACTCCACGTTACTCTACGACTAAAGGCTTCTCTGGTCCTGTCTCCGGACTACAACTCGTTATAAGCCTGATCATAAAGGTGCGTTTTTAATCTAGACTTAAATATTGAGACTGTGTCTGATTCCCTTATAAATTTTGGCAGGGTGTTCCACAGTAGTGGCGCTCTGTAGGAGAAAGCTCTACCACCCGTCAAGTTTAGATATTCTAGGGACTACTAAGAAGCCTGTGTTTTGGGAATGAAGGGATCTTTTCGACTTATATTGTAAAAACATATTACATATATACACTGGTGCAAGTCCATTTAAAGCTTTAAAGTCAATCCTATACTTAATTTGTAGCCAATTAAGTGATGCTAGTACTGGGGTAATATGCTCATATTTCTTTGTTCTAGTTAAAATGCGAGCGGCTGCATTCTGCACAAGCTGGAGATTATTTAGCAAGGATTTAGGGCAGCCAGATAGCAGAGCATTATAGTAATCTAACCTAGACGTAACAAAAGCATGGATCAATTTCTCTGTGTCCCCTTCTGATAGGAAATGCCTCATTTTAGCTATGTTCCTTAACTGAAAGAAAGCTACTCTAGATATGTTTTTTATGTGCATGCTACAGGCTAAATCTGGGTCTATAGTAACATATAGGTCTTCACAGCTGAATTTGGAACAACTAAACAACCATAAAAATTGAAAGTATATGTACACAATTTCTCCCTTTGTTTTTTTGGACCTAAAACCAGCATTTCGGTTTTCTCTGAGTTTAGAAGCAGGAAATTGGAGAGCATCCAAGCTTTAATATCTGCAATACAAGCCTCTAATTGAGAAAGTGGTAGTGCCTCGCCGGGTTTCATGGAAATGTATATCTGAGTATCATCCGTGTAGCAGTGAAAATCTACCCCATGTGCCCAAATAATATCACCAAGGAGTAGCATATATAATGAAAAGAGTACTGGACCTAGCACTGATCCTTGTGGAATACCATATTTCATTACTGAGTAACTGGATATTTCTTCATTTAATTTAACAAACTGTTTCCTATTGTATAAGTATGATCTGAACCATGCAAGTGCTTAACCATTGAGTCCAACACAGCCCTGGATTCTGTTCAGTAGAATCTCATGATCTATTGTATCAAAAGCTGCACTTTGGTCAATGAGTACAAGAAAGGACACAAAGTTTTGGTCGGGTGATAACAGCAAATCGTTAACAACTATAACAAGTGCCGTTTCAGTGCTATTGTAGGGTCTAAATCCTGACTGGAATAATTCACGGATATGGTTTGAACTAAGGTATGCACCAAGTTGCTTTGTAACAGCTTTCTCTAATATTTTTGATAGAAATGGAAGATGTGAAATGGGTCTATAGATTTCCAGTTTGTCAGGTTCGAGGTTTGGTTTTTTCAGTAATGCTTAGTACAATACAACAGAAAGAAAGAACTCTCGCCCACACGAATGAGAACTGAAAAAACAAACACAGAGGTAAACAGAAACAGCAAAGACAGAACTGTCTAGGACAGGGAGACAGTGAAGTCTCAAGAGGGAAATAACAAAGGGCAGAGCGTAAACTGAGCTAAGATTCCTAGCTAACTCTAATGAGACCCGAAACAAGTCAGATTCGAACTGTCAGTCCTATACCGTAGATTACCGGCTTTCCTTGTCAAACAAATGACAATATGGAAGTGGAGAACAAAGAAGCCGCAAGGTTTAAATAAGGAGTGGAAATGCGGTACAGGTGAAAACACTGAGTAGCAGGACAAACCAACACACGGGATGGATAACGAAAACCAAAAGAAAGAGGACGCTACACGAGAGCTCCACAGAGAAGTGGCCAATAAAGGAAGAGCAGGCTGAAAAACCAAGCCTAATGTGCGAATTGTCATTTACACTAGGCTTAGGCGGATCCAGAATTATCATTGTAGTATTTTCATTGATTTTGGTTGGTAAAATTTTTTTTATTTAATGCTTAATGCTTTTTTGCAGGCAGGCCACAGTTTGCATTGTAATTGGATTTGTAACACGCATTTAAAGCATCCTTCTGAATTATTTTTGTTTGAAAATAATTATTAAACTAATATTCCAAACAGAAAATCAAACGCTTCACCTAAACCTAACACAAATGGAATCGTCGACTACATGTCTAAATGTGTACTGGTATGCTTGTCAGCGCTTGGTTGTTTCAGTGCTCAGATTGTGTAGGCTTACTGACTTCATAATTCAAACAGTTAACAGTTAATATTGTGAAATTTCTTAGCCTTTGCAATAAAAATAACTTGTTTTATGTTAAAAGAACATTCTTAGCATATTCTGTGCCTCAAAAAAACGTTAGGAACAGGTACGGATCAAACCAACAACCTACTACACTGTAGTACAATGCCTTAACCACTAAGCTACAGGAGCTTTCACAGTTGGTACGGTAGGTAGACTGCCTGTTAAGCATAGACAGTGTACTTGGCGGATGGCATACCTGCCATCACATTTGTATTTCTGTAGCGCCACCACGTGGATCTATTGGGTTAAAACTGCAGAGCTCAAGTCTTGATCTAACTCTTAATCAACCGACCAACTTTCAGAACTTTATATCAAATGGTTTTAGAATTACTAGCATTTTTGTGATAAGCCACGCCCAATGCAAAATTCATTGGCATCTCATTCGGCCATTTTTTGACATAGGCCTGAGAAAAGTAATGCATGTATGAAGGGATGTGGGATGAGTCCCTCGAACAGGTTTGGTGCAAATCGGTCAAATTCTGTAGGAGGAGTAGCATTTTTGTTGTGTTTTACATAAAATGCTAATTAGCATAAAATCGAAGACTTCATGGTTTTTTTAGACAAATTTGTTGGGCATGAGCAGAGGGACCTGTATACCACATTTTGTGACTCTAGGTCAAACGGGGTCTAGGCAGTGGGCGTGTCAATGTCAAAATGTTGTCACGTGCACTACAGCGCCACCAGATTTGGTGAGGGCTTGTGAAATGAAAACTTCTAACTATATGCCAAGTTTCATAAGAATCAGCCAAGCGGTTAAGCAAAAACACAGAGAAGTAAAAGATTTATACCAAAATGGCGGCAAATTCAACATGGCGCCCAACTAATTAGTAAAGATCTATGATCCAAATCCGCGTCTTTGTCACTGTAGCAAGTTTTAAATCGCTGCAAAGAAACAGTGATTTTTAGTAATTTCTTAAATATTTTTTTATATTTGGATTTCTATAGCGCCACCACGTGGCTCGATTGGGTTAAAACTGCAGACAGCTCTTTCAAGTTTTATAACTTTCTGTCAAATGGTTTTGGAATTATTAGCATTTTTGTGATAACCCATGCCCACTAAAAATTAATTAGCTTGTCATTCGGCCATCTTTTCAGCCATCTTTTAAAATATCAACATTCTGTATTTAGCTCTTATGAAGCATGGTCTAAGGAGTATGTGTGCCAGGTTTCATGTAAATTGGTGAAATTTTGTAGGAGGAGTAGCATTTTAAGTGTTTTACAAAATATGCTAATTAGCGGAAAATCCAATATGGCGGACTTTATGGGTCCTTGAGGCAAATTTGTTTGGCATGAGCAGAGGGACCTGTATACCAAATTTTGTGACTCTAGGTCAAATGGGGTGTTGGCAGTGGGCGTGTCAATGTCAAAATTTTGTCACATGCACTACAGCCCCACCAGGTGTTCAATCTGCGTCATAATATAGAGTTTGGCAATCCCAAAAAGCCTGCCAAGTTTGGTGATTCTAGGCCAAACCAGCTGATGGGAATTTTAGATGAAAGGGGAGAATTTTTTTTTATAAAAAAAAATTAAAAATTAAAAAAAGAAACAGCTACGCTGCTCGGTCCCCTAATAAACGAATATTATCATAAGATAAGTCTAAATGAAAGGCACTGGAACCTGAACATGTGGAGGAACGTTATGTTCAGCGATGAGTCCAGATTCTGCCTACGGAAGTTGGATCGTAGGGTCAAAGTGTGGAGATGTCATCATTGGAGGCAATCTCAATGCAGAGAGATATCGAGATGAGATTCTGCAACCAGTGGCAATCCCATATCTCCACAGTCTGGGACCGAACTCCATCCTCCAAAATGACAACGCTCGCCCCCACAGAGCGGGGTTTATCAGAGACTACCTCCAGAATTTGGGAGTAGAGAGAATGGAATGGCCTGCCAACAGTCCTGACCTCAACCCAATTGAACACTTGTGAGATCAGCTTGGGCGTGCTTTTCGTGCTAGAGTGACCAACACAACCACGTTGGCTGACTTGCGACAAATCCTGTTTGAGGAGTGGAATGCCATCCCACAGCAGTGTGTCACCACGCTGGTGACCAGCATGAGGAGGAGGTGCCAGGCTGTTGTGGCTGTGTATGGTTCTTCCACACGCTACTGAGGCTCCTGACTGTTTGTTAAATTAATAAATTGTAAAATTGCCAATATGTCTTGTTTCTTCCTTGTTACTGATAGACTTCAATCATCCAATCCACCAAACAACACCAAACAAGAGTCACTAGCAACAGCAGAATAAGCTGTTTGGCATTGGCAGAGAAGATTTGGCAAATTTTACATGGGCGCAACCCACATACTCAGCTGTACTGCTCATCCCACAAATGCATGTTCCTTACAAATGGGGCACCATTTAAAAGGGAAATAAACAGGCTTTCCAACGGTATAAAATGTATTGCCAAGAAGCATTGTTACAACAGAGAAATAATCTACCAAACACAAATTTCCGAACGTTTTGTTCGATGTTTATAAGTATTATTTAACTATTTTACATCCATAGCATTTCTGTACTATATTCAATGTATATTTATTGTCTGATTGGTACTTGTACGTTTTAGCCAGTTATATGTTATACAGTAGGTTGAGTTGGCGTGAATCACCATATCCAGTTGGAGCACAAGATTATGACTCCTCAGAAGAAGTAAATGACCACTGGTTTATTAACAAAGCACAGGTCGGTAGAATTGGGTCGTCTGATAATCAGATTGTAAACCTGGTCAAGCTCATAGTCCCAGAACCTAACAAGTAAGGCTAGCTGATCTCTAAAATGTAATATCACATACTCAAGTACTGTATGGATAAATATTGAATATAGAGATGGGTACGATAGCTCCAATAATTTAGTATTCAAACACTTGGAAAGGATTTTTACATCCTTTCATTAACTGGATTATTTTTAATGAGCAAGTACCATCCCATTTGTGTTGTTTGCCAAAAAGATTGATTGAAGATGATTCATGGTAAACTATGCTATTCCTATTCAGGAATATAATTGTATGCATTTTTTAAATTCTATCTGATCTGTGTCCCTGGTTTTCTTCATTTATTTAAGATTAGCATGTTTTTCATTAGCGCCATGCAATGCCTGATAACTAGTTTGATGATCAGTTTGACTATCTCCTGATTAGTGTAGAGATGTAAAATGTGGTGCTCGCCTTTTTGAAGTACTGTAAGCAAATTAGACCAAAACAATTTAACCATTGCAGGGTTTAACCGTTGCAAATTAAAATATAAGACATAGGCTGAGATTTTATCAGTATTTTAACTTTGAATCCTCACAAATCCTCAAGTCAAAGTTAAGAATACAGTGTTGATTAAAGTTGATCTAAAGTTATTACCAACAATACAGCTAACATTTTCCCCCATTTTTAGAGTAAGGTCTGCCAATCAAAAATTGTCCTCAGCGTTAACTTACAAACTGTGTGTGTGCGTGAAGAAAACCAACATTTGAATTTCTTGTGATTCAGTAAAAAAAGGATGAATGTTTACTGAATCCAGCCTCAAATAAGAAGTTATTCTATTGGAAGGGTTTTTTCCTGCATGGAGAAATCTTTGCGTGTGCCAAAGCAGTAAAAAGGGGACACAAACTATTAAGACTACAGCTAGAATATTATTTATTTGGCAGCACAATACAGCCCTGTGATAATTGGAGAAAAGTAAAGAAAGCGAGAGAGAAACACGACAGCACGACAGCGCACTCATGGGCTCTGTGAGAAAGGACTATCACTAAACAGGGATGCTTGGCTTGTTGATGTTGCAACCCACTATTCAGAACTGCGAAGGTATGTTCAAAGGCAGAGGAAATCCCACTGTGTTCTTTAATCAATGATGCCAGCGTTTATAATAGTTTATCATTAGGAAACGTGTTCTATCATTTTAAGCCAGAGGTCACAGCGGCTTGTTTGTACAGAACTGTGCAGCCTTTCCCCCCCCCCGAAAACCCAGTTACGATTTAAATGAGCATATCTCTTGGAGTAAAAAAATTATATTAACATCACTCTCCTCTTCACAGCCATATATAAAACTCAAAATGTGTTTCTGGGTCAAAACGACTCAAAATGGAGTGGACTGTGGGTCACGCGCCATACTTTAACCAAAACGTTAGCTCAATGGCATTCTGATGTTACCCCCAGTTATTGTATGTGTTGCGCTGCTGGGCCACTGACATCAGGCATTCGCATGGTCAGAATTTGGATCCAATATGGAATATGGAGCCCATCCATTTACTAGAACAGTGCCTTAGGATGAGCCACCCAGCAGCCCAGGGCTTGCATTGTTTTAAGTGCGATCGGAATTCATTATCACAGCCCATTAAGCCCAACTTGTAAACAAGCACCTTTTCTGTAAAAGTAAGGGCTGATAAGCTTTTAATTCATTCATAAAATTACTTTTAAAAAACAGTGAATCATCTTTTTCTGCTTATAGAAGGACAAATAGAAGGAGAATAAATCAGAGAAATCAGTCCGTCACTTGTAATGCAGTAAATTTACAGTTCACTTGCTTTGCGAAATCTAAGACTTTCCAATGAACGGATTCCCAAGTGGTCGCTGGATTCACTTAGGATTATCTTCGTTCTTATGGCTTTTAGAGTCTGATGCATTTCCCCCCCCCTCTTCTTCAGTATAGGGCCTTGGCAAGCTTCTGTAGTCTATCTGCTTATCAGATTAAAGAGAATCAGCTTCAGTATAGCGCCTTGGCAAGCTTCTGTAGTCTATCTGCTTATCAGATTAAAGAGAATCAGCTTCAGTATAGGGCCTTGGCAAGCTTCTGTAGTCTATCTGCTTATCAGATTAAAGAGAATCAGCGGGGAGCTCTTAGGGGAAAGAGACATTTTCTTTGCTAATTCCGCCCATTTCCCAAGAGGAGCCCAAGTTAGAGTACGTAATAAAAGTGTGAAGCACATAGCAGTGACAAGTGTTTTCCTGTTTGTTTGTTTTCTTCTCACAAGAACCAACCCAGAAAGTGCTTTTCTCTGATCGCTTTTGCCTAAGCTTTGAAGTAGCCAATTTTAGAGGGCGGTTTCTCTCACTTTTTCAAAGCAATGAATGAATGACAACGACGGGGACGTGTAGCAACACTTATGCATCTGTATAAGTAATTTATCTTATGATGGAGTAGATCAGAATCCAGATAAATATTGTATACTCAGTTAGAAAAATACACAGAGAGATTTCTCATTCATTGACCATTACTTTCCAGAAACAGTGGTCACTTTGTTAAATCACATTTAATTTCATGTCCCCTTGCCATTAATTTCCCTTTTTTGTACGACCACTCAGGTTTGTCATATCCACAATATTTGCTAACTTGCGCTCCCATTTTCTTCATGATTTTCCATATTTCAAGTTTGAATTAAATTGCATTTGCCTTTTCTATAAAACATCTGCTCCACTGTGTAAAGGAAATTGAGCACCAACAAACCCTTTTTTGACAAGGCAGCATAGAGCAGTGCTTACAGACCTTATCCCCAACCCTGCAGCTAAAGCGTCAGCAGTTTTCCCTAGTTTGAGTCATTGCTTCAGCTAGTTTGGACATCAACACTACTGTAAAGTTTATGGAATCAAGCAGTGAAAAACCTACGACAGTGGTAACAGACCTAGAAGGCCCATCATACTGAATTATCTCTTAAGCCCCTCCAGTCCTTGGTGAGGGCTCCCATTCTGATCATGTGACAATCGTATCACCAAGCACTGGTTCCAAGGCCTGCGGGATTGAGGGGCTGAGGGGTGATAAAAAGTAACTCCCTGGAACTCACCTTAAAATCAGCACCACTACCCACACCTTTACTGGAAAATGGAGCAACTAAAGTATGCATCTCAAAAGACCTCGGGGGAATTACAGTTTCCAATATAGTAATCTAGGCATGTGTAAGTTATAGCAGAAATGCAGCGTGTCAGAAAGGCTCAGTAGCCAGTAGTTCAGTAGTTGCAATGTATATATAGTTGACGCAGTGTGAACACCGCTCCACCTTGCCTTAAAATTAGCCACTTGTATTGTCAATTACATTACATTACATTATAGGCATTTAGCAGACGCTCTTATCCAGAGCAACTTACACAGCATTTTTGCATTTATACATAGTATCCATTTACAGCTGGATATATACTGAAGCAATTCAGGTGAAGTACCTTGCTCAGGGGTACAACGGCAGTGTCCTACTTGGGACTCGAACCTGCGACCTTTTGGTTACAAACCCAGTTCCTTAACCTCTGTACTACACTGCCGCCCAATTGTTATATTTTATTATCCTCAGTGGCTTATACAATAATGAATACCGTGCACAGAATGAATTAAAAACATTTTACCCCATTACCCCATGTTAAACATTTCCATTCACAGTACTGCTATGCTTTTGATTTACCTTAACACACAGTGAAGTCTGGTAAAAATTAGTTTGACAACTTTATAGATGACCAAGTTTCGAGCTGAAGTAAACAAAAACACACGTGATGGTTGTAAAGCTCAAGCTTACTGAACTGATGAATAAATAGGTAACCGAATGGTACTGCATTATCTCACAATTTTCATCTCTGACAGCCCAATCCCTCTGCTAGAGAAGTCAATCTGGCCCCATGGGTCATGGCACCGCAATCATACTGCAGGTATGGTACCACGTTGTCTCACACTATACATCTCTCTCTACCTGCTCCCATTAGCGTACGTTTGTCATGTGCTCACGCCTATTAGTTCAGGTCTCTGATGTTCCCCGGTACATTACAGGGCTCTACTGACTGTTGTTCCTCAAATAGTCTCTCGAGAGGGTCTTTATTGTCCCTGGTACTGCTGGCTGGCCCTGGGGGAAGTTTTATTGCCCCTGGTACTGCTGGCTGGCCCTGGGGGAAGTGCTCGGCCTCTTCAGAGTCCTTTGCGAGCTCTGCCACAAATACCTCCCAACAGATCTCCATAGCAAAAGGTCTGGGTTTATAAAGCCTTGTGAAGCAACTGCCCAATTGCAAACTAAGCAATGGTTTCCTTTGGGATAAGTTTCCCTCCAAACACATTTATTTTCAGGTCTAACATTTTTCACAAACTTGAAGGGGACTTTAATTGTGTATTCTCTACCCTTTTACCATAAAGTCCTCGAGCAGCCTTTGCCCGAACAACCTGTTGCTGTTATTGTACCTCTAATACTCTGCAATGTTTTGAGTGCTCTGTTGACATAGCTGTTTTATGTAGCCTTCCCCACTTCCCATTATTGCCACAGGGAACTAAAAGTAATCTCTTTTTGTATTTGCCAGTCTTTCAGGAAAAATCCGGAAGCAGATAACATACATCACTCAACTGTCTACTATTTAATGGCGATGTAAAGACTATTCAATGGTGGGAGAATAGAACGTTAGCTTGCAGCATTGCCAGTGTTTGGCTTGTCAATGGGTTACATGCACACTAATACTCCGATCTGAACAATACTCTGGTTACTGAAATTCTTAGTCTGGGTTCTTAGTCTGGCATTGTGTATTTTTTTAGAAGCACAATACTACAGCAGGTTTTTTGTAAAGTTTATGCAAACAATGAAGAAAGAAAAATTATTGATATGTGGCAATTGTAGTGAAGTATAAAAGAGCCTAATAGGCATATGTAAAACTCGCTTGCTTCACTGCATGCAACCAAAAGATAGACTTGAGGGAGCAATCTGTTTCTTTCCAATGTTAGCTGACAACACTTACCAGAGCTAACCAAGCAATTTGTCCGATTTGCTGACAGTCTTTCCTTTTTGGAGTTAAGTTTCTATATTTTGGCCATCATGAATCACACATACAGTAAAGCAGTTTAATTAGTGTGGTTACTTCTTATTATTGTTCTCTTTCCACTTAAATTTTGGCACGCTACTCCACCCACATCTTTTAAGCTAGACATGACATTCCAACTTTATTCATAACATATTCATCCTGGCTCAGATTAAGTTGCGTTTATTCATCCTTTTTATATCTTTTATATTTTTTGAGATATTCACCTATTTGTCCCAAAACATTCCCATAGAGAATGAATGGTGGAATGTTGACTCTTGTGACATCACAATGCCCTCGAGAAGCTGCAGTGCTCACTCTCCAGTATTGACACAAGTCACTACAACAGCTATACTTACATTGCTCTTTCTGAAAGTGTTTTAGGACGCTATCACACCTGCAGTTTGTTTGTTTTGTTCAGATTCTGTCATGGGTTTGGAGCCGGCTGATAAATCTCTGGTGGTAGTTGTTACTCCCAGCCTCTGGAGGGCACACTTGTTTTTTTTCCTCTAGGGACCATTTCGTTTTAATTGGTTTCAGCTGCATGGCTCTATTTAAGCAGCCTGCTACCTCTGTGCCGGTCCTTCAGTGTAAACTCTGGTTACGCTCTAAGCCGGTAATTTGGGTATAGAGACTTAGTGTGGATAACTTCTTTCAGCTTATAGTGCTATTCTGAGCTCGGTAGGATTTCCTTCTAGGGTTTTCGCTTTCCTTTTTCTCAGCAATTTCTTTCTTTGGTTTTCTTCCAGTCCTCATTGGAGGCTGTAACCTTAGTTACCGTTTGTATTCCCTTCTAGTCTTGTAGCTCAACTTATTTTGCATTGAGCTGGAGGTTTTCGTTTTATTAGTTGTTTGTTTTACACACGTTTTCTCGAGTACTCTCGCCCTCTTTTCAGGGTAGTTTTTTGTTGGCTTATACACCGGGTGTTTTTTCCCATAAAAGTACTTCTCTTTTGGTGCTTCCTGTTTGAGACTTTTAGTGGTTACTCCACCTGTGTGGGTAGCTTTTTTATCCCAGTTCTGATAGCGGCACAACTTCCTATACTTTTACCAGCTAGAATGTTACGTGAAATAACATGGAAGCGACGAGAAAAGGAGGAAGCGGGGTATAAGTAGTGAGCGGAAATGCAGGACAGGTGAACTCACTAATTACTGAGGCGAAAGCAAAGCCCGTAGCGGAACACAGAAAAATCCGATAGATTCCCGGTAAAAAAAAAAAAGAATACAAAAAGCGGAGATAAGGAAAGAAAGGCATGATCCATTACAATATCTACTGCATATCTGGCAGCAGAGTGATAGTTTGAGGCTTGATTGATACCTCAGACCCTTGTTGACTTACAGCCATTTTGCCAACCATGTATACCATACTGTTCCAGCATAATTTACAGGAAAATCTAGTCCCACCCTCCAATTCCCATAGAGATCCATTAAAATGCAGAGAAATTATAGTATCGCTTGTAGGAGAACCAGAAAATAAGATATCAAGAGTCTTTTAATATTGTTGGGTCACAGACATCAGGACATCATGGCATGCAAAGGATATCCGACCAAATATAAAAAAATATTACTTTATTCTACATTATGTTATATACAAAAGATTCTCTGGATATGATATTCTCAAATGAAAGCTGACAGTCTGCACTTCAACCACATTGTATTTTTTCAAACTCAAAGTGCTAGAGTACAGAAGCAAAATAACAAAAAAACTGTCTTCATCACCACTGAATTATGGTGCTCACTGTATATAAAAGAGAATTACAAATCACTGCTTTCTGCTTTTATGTGAATTTTGTTTATTTTGCATTTGAGTGAGCATGGATTTTCACAGCTATTTCGGCAAATGATCGAGGTATTGGCTTTATCTTTTTGTGATGACGGAATCCAATTTTTGGTGCTAAAAATGATATTAAAATTATATATATTTATATTTATATATATTTGACCCCAAACATAAAAGGTGTCATACAATTTCAAGATAATATGTCAAGAAATAATAAATTGTTCTCCAAAAAAGGAAATATTGGCCAAACAAGCTGATTGGTTAACACATTTTAGTCTTCTGAAGGTGGGTTCTCACCAAATCTGCCGAGGTTCGATGCATTATATACATTTTATTTGGAGAGCAGGAGATGCAGTGGCGTGGTGCATGATGGATGCGGTCCGGCGAGTGTGTAGTACGTTCGCCGGTTCTGAATTTGCATAGGATATTCTCCACCAATACTCTATGGAAATGCATTCTTCCAGCGCAGCTCGCCTGGCTTGCGAAACTCAGATGAAATGGTCAAAGTAGGCGTTTTAGATCAAATATGAATATGAAGATTGAGCAACTGCATGGCCTATTTCTCGCCTGAAATGTTTTCAGAAACATATTTTTGTGGACTGTTTAGGTGGAATAAGAAAAAGGATATGAACAGGTCACCATGTTGTTCCACTTTGAAAACCAAGGCGAAACCAAGGACCGCAGTACGTCTAACCAAACAGGCGCTGTTAGTGTACCCGTCTAAATTATTTGCATAACACTGTAGAATCCGCAATTACTAGACCAATGAGGGAATAGCTCGGAGCGAAAGTTTAAACGTGATGTATTCCACTCTTGCTGTGGGAAAAGGTAAAAGTTATTTAGAAATATTATTATTTTATTTACTCGTTTATCTGACTCCATTTATAATTATAATTTAGAATTTTGGTTAAACATGCGTGGAGCTCGGAGTGTTTACACTCAACTCGCCCTTAGGTACCATCATTACTTCAATATCTGTTTGCCGGAATCAACATTATTGCTGAAGCTCAGTTCGGTGGCGAACGCAGAGGTTGGGGGTCTAGCCAACACAATACATGATATTCATTTATCATAGATAGTTGCGAGCCCAGGTCTGAGTGCATTTAAAGGGCTCCTTAAGGCAGATTTGACAAGAACCGGCGTAAAACACCCATGGGTTCTCTTCACATCAAATCACCAGAACCATGCACTACTCTGAGTGTATTTAAAGGGCTCCATAAGGCTAATTTGACAAGAACCGGCGTAGAACGCCCATGGGTTCTCTTCACATCAAATCACCAGAACCATACACTACCCAACCCTGTTTGTGGGCAGAAAACTTGACTGCCTATACCCAACTTGAGAACGCCACGTCTGTACCAGGCCGCTGATCAGTCGGTCCTGGGTCAGAATTGTCCCCCTGAGTCTTCAGTCGTAATTTAGGCTGAAAAGGGTATAAGATGGATGAGAGCCACGCACGTTAAATATAAAAAGAATTGGATAACAGGCAGGGAGGTCATTAGCTTGGAACGCTGCAGCTCAGATCATGCAGACAATTGAAGCTGGTAAAAAAGGATTAAAAGAAAGATGCAGTTGATATGAAAACATGGTAGTTTATTAATGACAAATAATCACTGGTTAAAACTGTGAGAACAAACACGAACACATTCAATGCCTATAACTAAACACAGGATAACATGCTGTCAAGACAAATAAACATGAACAAGTTCACAAACAAAGTATATCACCAAGTGATTCCGTACGGTGTGACTATGGAACTGTACCAGGAGAACTGTTAAGCAGATTCTCCTATATGAATGGCTATGTTCTCCTATATGAAAATGGCTATGGTGCCACTACAGCACCAGGAGACCTGTTAAGCAGATTCTCCTATATGAAAAATGGCTATGGCTATGGTGCCACTACAGCACCAGGAGACCTGTTAAGCAGATTCTCCTCGAGTCCTTTGGGATCCTTAAATTATCCATAAATGCAGTACAGCGCCGGTATGTCCACAAGTCCCTTTGTTTGTCCAAATAAGGTCTGGCAAAGAGTAGTTTCACCACGCAGGGACCCCCTCCAGGGAGAGGAACCTCCTCAATCTAGTGACAGTAATAAGACCTTTGAACGACGCGCGCGTGATCTTATGATCTTCTCTATCATATCTATCGATATCCGGTGAGGTCCCGGTGATGGCCACTCTTGGTTCCAGATATTTATATGGACAAGCGCATCCCTGATAACCTATACAATCCTCCTTTCACATTCTTTATTTCTCCCCCTCCTATACTTTCACATACCACACATTTTAATTAGTATTATCCAGGTTCACCACATTTATCATATTATCCACAATTACTTTATATCTCCACAATTACCAATTTACATGCGCATACATATGATTCAGTATACATATACAGCTTTGTTTCACCATTCAGTCCAGAACCAAGGCTGTGAGCAGGCCTGAGTTCTCAGCGTCATTCGGATGCCGTTTTCTTCTGATGTCCAGTTGTGGGCTCACCCCCAGCTGTAGTTTACGAGGCCGTGAGAAGTCAGAGGAATAGGTTCTCAGGCCATCAAGTAAATTGTTTTATTGCACCCTCCAGGAAATCACCCCCAGCTGCAAGGGTTTAGGACTGATAACACTTTTTCCAGCCTTACAACACTGTCCATCAAACAGACAGTTTGGGAGTCTGGCATGTCCCCATGCGTTGTTGCCAGATGACTGTGTGCTCTACCTGATAATTAAGATCACAAAAAAGTGTAAACAAATAAACATGGAAACAACCTCAGCCCAGAAGTAGATGTGCAGAGTCTGGCACTGCATCATGTCGCATGAGAGCGAGCAGATGTTCCATGAGCAGCAGTCCATGAGCATGTTCAAATGGAATGGGACAATGAGGAACCTAAGTGTTCTAGTTCCATGCTCTCTTCTGTGAACTACCATTCCATGCCTCAGGTCATAGCTAAATTACATTTGACATTTTCAGTTTGATGGAATGACCCTGTCCAGCCATTCCAAACAGTCCTCCACCTTCAGGGAAAGCATGATAAAGGCAAATGCTCACCAGCTGAGTTCTGTTTGTCGCTTTCTTCAGCCTTTTCTTCCCAATCATCTCTCCTTCACAGATGGATGCTTCAAATGCCAATGCCTTTCCGTCCTTGATGGATTTCATATAATTGCTTTTAAATGTATCCATAGGTTTCCAGATTCCCTTTAGATGCCATCCAATTCGGATCTTAAGCCATTTTCACACAGAGATAACCGAAACAAACAGAAGAAAGCATTATAAAATAATTATAATGTGAAGCTGAATGCCACTCAAAACTGTGTTTTTAAAATAGAATGTCTTATGCATAATTCACATGCTGCTTTTGCTCTTTTGTCTGTAAACTATCAGAGCAGCTCAGTGGTGCCTAGTTTCTTTTTTAATCACATTGCCTTTTTTCTCATTGAGACAGAAAGAGGCAGTAAGAGTTGGATTCATCTCTCCAATAACAAACACCACTATATTGTACATATACTAGGGCTGGGTGATATATCGCAACGATAATTATTGATTGCAATAATGGCCGTTACCACCATGTGGAGTATTGCCTTTATTTTTTTCTTTAATTATACCTGATGCAGTAGTAATCTAAACTTCAAAGTCCGCGTGAAATTCTTCCGGGGAAAAAAAAACGTCACCACTGTCTACTGGGTGTTGATAAGATGGACAATCAGCAGAAAGGCCTTGCACCTTTCATGTGACTGACAAAAATGCATCACATGATCACATGGAAGCTGCATGACTTTGCTGCTGATTGGCTCTCTTATCAACACTCAATGGATATCAGCGGTGATGTTTTTTTCCGAAAGCTTTTCACGTGGCCTCTGAGTTTGGATGTTTACTGACGTATATTGTGTATACTTTAAAAAAAAAACACACAAAAAGAAAGGCAGTTCCACACTGTGGCGACAGCCGTTATTACATTAGATAATTATCAATGCTCTATATCACCCAGCCCTAACATATACACAATTTACTTAAGTTTTTGTCTTATTAGCCCTGTTCATAGTGGCCCCCTAGTGGTAGTCGTATTCATCCCAATTACAGTATTCATGCTTGTCTGAAATTATAAAGTGCAGCTTTAAGAAAACCCAGTAAATTTTGACACAGCAGAATTGCTTAAAAGGGTCACTGCAGGGCAATAAAATAGCAGGGTGCTATTAATAGCCCAATGCACTTTTAGGTGGGTGTCCTTGTGTTATTTTATAAAATAGTGGGAAGAGGCCATCAAAATGTATTACTGTAGTACGTGTTGTAAAGTGCTTTACTAAACCCAAAAGCAAATTTGGGAAAGGCATTTGCAGGTGCATTTAATACAAATTTATTTCTGTTATTCTACATGACTTTGGCAGTGTTAAAAAAACGGTGATATCCTATCCTTTTTTACAGTGTACTGTGGAAAAAACTGTATTCTTAAAGTAAAAGTGTTCATTAAAAAAATTCTAAACACTGTCAAAGTCATGTAGAATTATTGGTTAACGGTCATCATCAAAAATTACAGGATTTGTAAATTCTTTACCATTCATTAAATGGTTTCTGACTGGCATCATTGCTACCAGTCTTTTTACCGTTTTCTTACGATATATTTTTTACAGCGTGACCATTCCAAATACACTAAATTTCTAATTTAAATATGGCTGTTTGTGGCTGGAGTAATTTACATAAGGACGCTTACTTGATCACCTGTGTGAAATAATAACACCTGAAACTACTTTGATATGTTATCTGATGTTATTAATAGGCAGAATATAGCTACCTTTGAGCAAATGTGTACAGCCTATTGAGAGAATTAGCCTATGCACGCACATACAAACAGGTGCTGGGTAATAAAGAATAAATACAGTGATGAAAAAGCCCGCACACAAAAATGCTTTTCACCGTTTACTTGTAGACAGGCAACGTCTCAATCCAAACTGGATTTTCATCAGGTGAAACACAGTTTTGTGTGCGGGTTTTCTTCTTCACTGCATCTGTCTATGTACAGTATCAACATTAAGCTGAAAGTGTGGTCATCCACAAAGTTCTATCCACAACAGACACTTTTCCCAGTTTGTCTTCAGCTTGGGGAATGGAATAAACACAGACATTCAGAATAGTGTCTCTTTTCTAAGTTCCCCAACAACACTTTTTAACCATCTTCAAAGAAACGTTGTAACTTGTAGCTAAAGTTTTCTTCTGCTATCAACTACAATGTTGCAGACAGTGCTGGAGCTAGATGTCGGAGGAAGTCGATCATAACGTTTCTGAGCAGGGATTGGTGGACTACAGCGTCCTTCATAAATTTGCTAAAGGTCAATTGTGCGCCGCCCTCCTACATCCACAGTTGGCACTGGCACGGGGCGGGTTCGATCTGAAACTGTGGCGCCCACTCATTACCGAATGAGCCAGGTATCGCTCTTTTGCAAGGATGCAGGAAGCATCCGATGAAAACCCTTCCTCCCCGGATGACAGCTGAACCGATTATGCACTGTTCTGCCACATTTGACACTGGTGCTAATGCCGCCTCTAATGTAATCACTGGTGTTACTCGATGGACCATCACAAGGGACAATGACATTTTTGGAAATAATGAGGTCTTATCATGGAGACAACCACTTAGCCTCATCATATTTGAACTCCTGAATTGTTGCCATTGTGTCATTATACTTTAACATGTACAAATCATGCATGATTATGTAGATATGAGGAATATTTTACTTATGTGGGCTTGGTCAGGTCCTTGTCAGTGTGCTGTATCGAGACTGCTGTGTTACAGTATTTATTGTAAAGTATAATCCACTATGGTTAGAATTTCTCAAATGCAAGAGCTGTTAATTACGAATTTGTATCATACATTATAATAAATACTAGTGCTGGTACATACAGACCATGGATCAGTAAGCAAACGGCGAGGTATTAGATAAGAGGATTTTAAATGCAATTAAAATTTGAGAGGAATGTATGAATGATACTACGGGTCAATTCCTATGATCTCCAATTCCATTTCATTACATTTGCAAATGTATCAAAATTGCCCTTTTTTTACTGGGTCAGTGAACATATCCTGGAGTATCTTGAACATTTATTTTGTGCTTGTAACATTGCTTATTAAACAAAGAACCTCTGAGGCAGAATTGCTTATGTGAAACTGCATGATTTGGTACCCTTTCAACTGAATCAGTTGTCGAGGCTGTATATATTGGTATGCACTTGAAGCTGAACATTCTGGAGCTTATTTCTACAGTGTATGTTTGTGTAAATCAGTACTGCTGTATAAAACTAAATGTTGTCGTGAAGTATTTTAGTTGTTAATTATTTGAATATGTATTGTTCTGAATCAATTAATCTGGCATGTTTGAATGTGAGGTTTTCCTTTTGTCTTGCTTTTTTTTATCTGATCAGTTGCAGTTCTTTGATTTTTGTTTCGGTTTGCTATATCCTTCTGTAAAGCAAAAAATAAAATGTTTTAGAAGTCATGGAGCATGGACTTTTTATAAGGGAACCTTCCCTGGAAGGAAAAAAGCATTTAGAGGTGAAGTAACAATATGTTCGTTTTGGTCCGGTGAAGTGTTTTCCATTGACTGATTTCTGTGTGAGCCCAACTTGTCCAATGAGAAGTGGTGGTGACATCACATGCTTCGGAGGAGAGCACATACTTGTCTTTTTGGCCCTTCCTGAATTGACAAGAAAAGTTGCAATGAGTGTTGCAGTGTGAGCATGATTAGACATTCCAAATTGGGAGAAAAAGGGGGGAAAGCATTTTTTAAAAATGCCAAAATGATTTTCATCGGTGCAATAATAGGCTTCTTTGTTAACTTTCTAAGCCATGAGAATTGTTATGAGAATAAACATTAAAAAACATCTGGTACAATGTTTCATTCCAAATGCATTGCTCTATTGTGAACAAAGGCCTCTTCTTTTTGAATATCAATAACAAAGGAGTAAGCAAATTGACTTCAAACAATAGAGTATATATATATTTATTATATATACCATTCTTTGCAGTCCAATATAATGTTCTTGGGCTCATTTTTAGGAATTGCTACAGCCAGTTTTTTCCTTTGCTGAATTTTTTTATAGTCCAGACTATGGAGGAAGATGAAGATGCATGCGTATGTAAGGATGCTGTGTGTGTGAGCAGAGGGAGAGAGACATTTCTATTTCTAGATTGCCATAGGTTTACATATTTTTTATTTCTTGAATGTCTGGACGACTGTCTCACTTTTGCTATGAACAGTTTATTCTATGCTCAGACAGGTTGTTGAATTGTGAGAGAAAAATAGATGGCCTTTGTGTCTGATAAGAGCAAGTGGCTTTTGGTGAGGATGTTTTTCTTTTACTTTAACAAAAAGCAGGAACAGTTCCCCCTATTTTATTGGATCAAGGCAATATATGACAAATTCACACCTTCATGTGTCCATTTATTTTCATTGCCTGCCATAAAAAACACCATCTTACCATCTTTCTTCAAAACTGTTGAATTTGTCCTCCGTGTCTACTGGGAATCAAAGCCATTACACAGTGAATCTGTTGTGATCTTATGGACAACTCCATAGAAGAGAGAAATGAATAGTGAACACTTTGCATTGCACCCATACGTCCTACCTCACTTGGTGAGGCATCCTCTCTGATAGAATGGCTTTATCGGGGCCATTCTTAATTGCAACTAGAGCCATTTGTTATTATAGCTAATCATAAAGTATGGACATTGTCCCTGTCGCTGTGGATCCTGTCCCTGTAATCTGGGCAGCAGTGTCCTCCAGGAGCTCTTCCGCGCCTCACAATCCATCCCATATAGACAGACTGGGTTTAGGTTTGCTGAGAAACGTAGCAGGCCAGCAGTCATATCGTATGATGCCTAGGGAACTGAGTTTAAAATTCAAAGATTGAGGGTTCAATTCCTAGCTGTACTTAAGGTACTTACCCTGAATTGTGTCTGTAAAAATGGATTGTGTGTCGAACTGCAATCTGTGTAAAGCCCACATTATTCACATGGGATACGTTTGACCTGAGGAGGTTCTCTCATGTCATTTTTACTCATTATGTCAGTAATTTCAGTGGAGCATTTGTATGAGACAAAATAATCAGTGCTTTTTTGCCCCAGTGCAGTGTCCTAAATTTGAATGGGAAAGGTTGACAGCAATACTCCTGTTGTACATTGTTGTTAGCCTGTAGCCACCTCTTCTTAACAAATCTCTCTGGCAGTCTCCACAACAGCTTTCATGTTCTCGACAAGAAGAAATTATCACCAAAATTCAAGTGAACAAATTGCATTTGCAGAAATGTCTATTCATATGGGATTAGTACGATCTAAGGATTTCTGAGTTTGACTGAAAAACAGTAGGTGATTCAAGTTGTAACTTTTGCTCCCCTTCCAATCTGTAAAAATTGCAGACATGGATGAGTCATACAGAATTAAAATGACATGAGTAATAGGTAATTGTAGAATCCGCAATTACTAAACCAATGAGGGAATAGCTCGGAGCGAAAGTTTAAACGTGATGTATTCCACTCTTGCTGTGGGAAAAGGTAAAAGTTATTTAGAAATATTATTATTTTATTTACTCGTTTATCTGACTCCATTTATAATTATAATTTAGAATTTTGGTTAAACATGCGTGGAGCTCGGAGTGTTTACACTCAACTCGCCCTTAGGTACCATCATTACTTCAATATATGTTTGCCGGAATCAACATTATTGCTGAAGCTCAGTTCGGTGGCGAACGCAGAGGTTGGGGGTCTAGTCAACACAATACATGATATTCATTTATCATAGATAGTTGCGAGCCCCAGTCTGAGTACATTTAAAGGGCTCCTTAAGGCAAATTGACAGCATAAAATCCCATTGGGTTCCTATATCAAATCACCAGAACCATGCACTACTCTGGGTGTATTTAAAGAGTTCCTTAAGGCAAATTTGACAAGAATCGGCGTAGGACGCCCATGGATTCTCTTCACATCAAATCACCAGAACCGATACACCAAACCCGACCTTTACAATTGGACCGTCACTTGCTGCCTCCCAACTTGAGTACACCACGTCTTACCAGGCCGCTGATCAGTCGGTCCTGGGTCAGAATTGTCCCCCTGAGTCTTCAGTAGTAATTTAGGCTGAAAAGGGTATAAGATGGATGAGAGCCACGCACGTTAAATATAAAAAGAATTGGATAACAGGCAGGGAGGTCATTAGCTTGGAACGCTGCAGCTCAGATCATGCAGACAATTGAAGCTGGGAAAAAGGATTAAAAGAAAGATGCAGTTGATATGAAAACATGGTAATTTATTAATGACAAATAATCACTGGTTAAGACTGTGAGAGCAAACACGAACACATTCAATGCCTATAACTAAACACAGGATAACATGCTGTCAAGACAAATAAACACGAACAAGTTCACAAACAAAGTATATCACCAAGTGATTCCGTACGGTGTGACTATGGTACCAGGAGAACTGTTAAGCAGATTCTCCTCGAGTCTCCCTTTGGGATGTCCTTAAATGCAGTACAGCGCCGGTATGCCCACTCCACAAGTCCCTTTGTTTGTCCAAATAAGGTCTGGCAGGAAGAGCAGTTTCACCACGCAGGGACCCCCCTCCAGGGAGAGGAACAGAGTCTACCTCCCTCAATCTAGTGACAGTAATAAGACTCTTTGAACGACGGCGCGTGATCTTATGATCTTCTCTATCATATCTCGATATCCGGTGAGGTCCCGGTGATGGCCACTCTTGGTTCCAGATATTTATATGGACAAGCGCATCCCTGATAACCTATACAATCCTCCTTTCACATTCTTTATTTCTCCCCCTCCTATACTTTCACATACCACACATTTTAATTAGTATTATCCAGGTTCACCACATTTATCATATTATCCACAATTACTTTATATCTCCACAATTACCAATTTACATGCGCATACATATGATTCAGTATACATATACAGCTTTGTTTCACCATTCAGTCCAGAACCAAGGCTGTGAGCAGGCCTGAGTTCTCAGCGTCATTCGGATGCCGTTTCCTTCTGATGTCCAGTTGTGGGCTCACCCCCAGCTGTAGTTTACGAGGCCGTGAGAAGTCAGAGGAATAGGTTCTCAGGCCATAAAGTAAATTGTTTTATTGCACCCTCCAGGAAATCACCCCCAGCTGCAAGGGTTTAGGACTGATAACACTTTTTCCAGCCTTACATAATAAATACAATTACAGGATGTCTTGGGGTACTAGTCCCAAAATTGTAAATGTAAAAACTTTAATTAGCAGTCCATGTTGTGCCATCACCCTGCTTGGATTACGAGTTTGTCAGTCAACCATTTTACAATTTAGGCATAAATGCAGGCAGCTACTGAAAGCCACTAAAATGTGGTCATAAGTGGTGTGACTTTAGACTTCTGCCTGAATTTAGTGCAGCATAATTCTGGACCAGTTTCAGTGGCCTGATGGCACAACATTCTGGCTGAAAACATATTGCAGTAGTACAGATGACACATTACCAGGGCTGAGTGGTGTCTTGAGTGAGGAAAGGGCAGATCCAACTGATGTCGTGAAAGGAAAATCTATGGGTGTGGTTGATAACCACAATGAGTCCTGAGAAGCTCAGTTAGTCATTCAGAGTCTTGGCAGACTAGTACACACTTATTATTTGTCAGTGATGATTACATATTATTCCTTGGGGAAGCCTTCACTGAGAGGATGAAGAGCACCATCTTCCCAGGTTGAGCTTCAGGCGGTGAGTGGACATCCAGGCTGCAATATCAGCCAAGCATGCAGATTTAGCTATCACCTAGTGAGAGCCTCTGTGACCGCTGGGAGAGAAATCTCAGTCAAGTGACCAGCTTTGAAGTCTGACTGGTTGAGGTTGAGGACATTCTTCTGTTGGAGATGGAGAGGCAGGCTGCATGCATGTTCTGGATGAAAAATGAGAGGAGTGAAACGGGTAGGCAGTTATGCCCTCCTGCTGGACTCAGAGGTTTCTTTAGAACCGGTAGTAGGATGGTGGGATGCTAGGATTTGTAGGATCTCAGAGTCCGAGAGGACTAAGAAGCAGGATATACTGTAGATGTAGGAGGCTAGTAGGTGGAGAGACAGGTTGGGGAGGGGTTGACAGAGGAGTAGTGCAGATGACATTAGCCTTATTTTCAAAGAAAAATACAAAGTGATGGTTTGAGAGGAGAGGGATTGAGAAGGAGTGAGGAAAGTGTATAAAAAAAAACTCTGCGTGGGTTAGAAGTTTGAATTGAATTTTTGAGTGGAAGAAGGCGGACTGCTGAGGAGAACGTAGACGACAAGTAGACCAAGAGGGAGTGGAAGCGTGAAAGATTGTCAGGGGATTTGTTTTTCTGCAATTTCCTTTCTGCCATGCACAGTTTGGCTCTAACTGTCCATATGGAGTTAGTGTGCCAGGAACAGGGAGGGTACACTAGCTTAGTGAAGGACAAATGAGTCAAAGCGGGAAGAGAGAGAGAGGAAAGGAGAGTCGAGAGCATGTTTTCTATAAGCTACAGGGGGATAACACAGTACAGGACAGAGAGTGTGGAGCTTGTGACAGAGACTAAAGGGGTATTTGTGGAAGGCTCAGGAATTGAAGAGAGAAAGACACAAAATGGCAATCACAAATACATGTGATACATTCAAGCTGTATTCAAAGCAATTCCTGGTGAACACTGGAATTGCTGGAATTGTGGGTAGTTGGCGACTTGACTAAGATGAAGTCTGGAGGACTGGTGCCATCCTCAGGGAAGAAGCTGACTATGGCATCCAGATTTTGTATGGAGGCATCAGTGGGCTCAGTGGATAATACAGAACTGTAAGTTACAGTACATGTAAGAGTGCCAGTGACAAATGGCAATGTTGGCAGGTCAGTTTGTTTACCATAGATATACAGTGCCCTCCACTATTATTGGCACCCCTGGTAAATATGAGTAAAAAGGGTTATAAAAAATTCACCGTTTGGTGAATTAGCTTAATCTCACATTGAAAAAATTAGAAAAATACATCTTTTAATTGAAATAAATGTATTTATTTAAAATCTCCCATCAAGAAATAATTATTTTTAACAAAACCATGTGTGCCACAATTATTGGCACCCCTGCATTTATATTGGAATAAAGTAATCATTTTAAATATTTGGTCGCATATCCTTTGCATGCCACGACTTCCTGATGTATGTGACCCAACAACATCAAAAGACTCTTGATATCTTATTTTCTGGTACTCTTACAAGCGATACTACACTGCTCAAAAAAATTAAGGGAACACTTAATCATCACAGTATAACACCAAGTCAATTAAACCAAACCGGTCATGCTGGATGATGTTGCAGGCAGCATAATATTCGCCACGGCGTCTCCAGACTCTTTCACGTCTGTCACATGTGCTCTGTGTGAACCTGCTCTCATCTGTGAAGAGAACGGGGCACCAATGGCGAACCTGCCAATTCAGTTGTTCTCTGGCAAATGCCAATCGAGCTGCACAGTGCTGGGCTGTGAGCACAGGTCCCACTACAGGACGTCGGGCCCTCATGCCACCCTCATGGAGTCTGTTTCTGACAGTTTGGTCAGAAACATGCACACGAGTAGCCCGCTGGAGGTCATTTTGTAGGGCTCTGGCAGTGCTCCTCCTGTTCCTCCTCGCACAAAGGAGCAGATACCGGTCCTGCTGCTGAGTTGTTGCCCTTCTACGGCCCTGTCCAGCTCTCCTCGTGTAATGGCCTGTCTCCCGGTATCTCCTACACGCTCTTGAGTGCTGGGAGACACAGCAAACCTTCTTGCGACGGCACGTATGGATGTGCCATCCTGGAGGAGCTGGACTACCTGTGCAACTTGAATGGGCTGCAGGTACCGCCTCATGCTACCAGTAGTGACAAGGGCACTAGCAAAATGCAAAACTAGAGAAAAATCAGCCAGGAAGGATAAGGAGAGAGAAATGGTCTGTGGCCACCACCTGCAAAACCATTTAATTTTTGGAGGTTGTCTTGCTGTTGCCTCTCCTGTCCATCTGTTGTCACATCTGTTGTCACATCTGTTGTCACTGTTGACAAATTTTCCTATTGAACTCTATAAAAAATAAATTGATAAATTTAAGGCTTATTTGACAGCTCAGACCCTTGATGATTTACAGCCATTTTATCAACCATGTATTCCATACTTTTCCAGCATAATTTACAGCTAAATCTAGTCCCACCCCCCATCTTCCCACTAGAAAATAAGATATCAAGAGTATTTTGATATTGTTGGGTCACATACATCAGGACGTCATGGCATGCAAAGGATATGCGACCAAATATTTAAAATGATTACTTTATTCTACATAGAAATTCAGGGGTGCCAATACTTGTGGCACACATGGTTTTGTTAAAAATAATTATTTCTTTGATGAGGTTTTCTCTTAATAAATTCACTTCAATTAAAGGATGGATTTTTCTCATTTTTTCAGTGTGAGATTGGCAATTAAAAGAAGGATTTTTCTCATTTTTTCAGTGTGAGATTGGCAATTAAAAGAAGGATTTTTCTCATTTTTTCAGTGTGAGATTAAGCTAATTCACCAAACAGTGAATTTTTTATAACCCTTTTTACTCATATTTTCAAGTGGTGCCAATAATAGTGGAGGGCACTGTATACTACCAGGAATGCTTGCTTAAAAAGTTGGACCAATGAGTGAGTGGTTTCTGACGCTCTTTCTGGCGCAATAATTAACAACCGGATCTACGTTCCAAATAAAATACAAAAAAGCCAGGAAAGGGCCATTTCATTTTCAAAAATGTGCCCAGGGGAGCACAGAACAACTAACACATATTTCACAGATCAATGGATGAGCAATAATTTCTTAAAACTTAACGAAGATAAGACAGAAATACTTTTAGTCGGCCCCAAAGCCAAAAGGGAAGCACTTTTTAATAGGTTAGGAAACTTAGCTCACAAGATTAAATCGGAAGTAACTAGTTTAGGAGTAATTTTAGATTCTGATTTAAGTTTTAAAACCCATATAAATAAGGTGACCAAAACAGCTTTCCTACATTTGAGAAATATTGCCAAAGTCCGGTCGTTTTTAACCCAACAGGATGCAGAGAAGTTGACTCATGCTTTTATTTCAAGTAGATTGGACTATTGCAATGCACTTTTTACTGGTCTTCCTAAAAAGTCAATAGATAAACTGCAGCTAATTCAGAACTCTGCTGCCAGACTTTTAACAAAAACAAGGAAGAGAGAACACATTACTCCAGTTTTAGCTGCATTGCATTGGCTCCCCGTTTCTTTTAGAATTGATTTTAAAGTCCTTCTACTCGTTTTTAAAGCTCTTAACAATTTAGCATCCTTTTATATTGCTGATTTCCTGTCTTTTTATGTCCCCTCACGAGCCCTAAGGTCCTCCACAGCTGGGCTTCTAATTGTTCCTGAGGTCCCCAAAGGGAAAATTGGAGCATCTGCTTTTAACTTTTATGCACCTCAGCTGTGGAACTCAATCCCAAAAAGTATTAGAGAAGCCGGCTCAGTGGACATTTTTAAACGACAGTTGAAAACATACCTTTTTAATATTGCTTTTAACTAACTCCTTTTAATTTTTAATTTTTAATTATTTTAACTATTCACCTTACCTATTTTTATTATACTTGTGATTTTTGCATTGTGTGGAACTATTTTTATGTTTTTACTTGTGTTACTACTCATTGTATAATGTAAAGCACTTTGGGCTGCATTCTGTATGAAAAATGCTATATAAATAAAGTTATTATTATTATATTTCGCCACCATTTGGACTCATATCATGGCCAGGTAACTACACAACCCAAAGTTCAGTTGTGCTTTAAGAGTCCCACAGTTGGACTCCCTTGTCTTCGTCCAAACGAGTCTTTGACTGGTGAGGCTATTTGACTGGTGAGGCTTATTTTATTACTAAATAAAATCAAATGAAGAAGTGGTTTTGATGGGTATAAATAAAAGTTCTTGGTATTCGTTGAAATTGGTGAAATGATCACATTGCAAAATGAATTTTGTAAACTCCCTCTTTCATAAACACACCCTTGTTAAGGCTATCTCTCCCATGCCAAATAGTAAACTGTTCTTATAGTGTCTGCACCTGTTAGAAGTGAAGGCTAACTGTTGCATTCATCACTCTTATGAGATACACATAGGTCTGCCTGCTCAGTGTAATATGTTCCCTGTATGGAGAGATTCTGTTGCAATTTCAGGGTTTGTTTATTTTTACATTGAATGGACTTAATGGAAATAGATTTATGATAAAGGAAAAGTAAACTTCTGTTTCACAAAGCTCTGGAGAATATAAGCTCAGTAATTAAAACAAAGTGCCCAAAAGCCAAAGTGTGCACCATATGGCAATCACTCAATGTCCCTAGTTGCAATACTTAACTATTGTTTCTCAAAATGATTTGGCGAGCACAGTCATTTATGTTATGATAATTAGCCATTTTCAGTCTGACTGTTATTATAGTGAAACCACAAAACATCAGATGCACATAATATTCCACCAAAATAAAGTCTGACATGCATCGTTAGATAGCAGATTGTGTGTTCAATTTTTTAAAGCAAATTCTAAAGCATAGCCCTTTATACATCAGTATACCGCATACTGTGTCTAAGTGTGTATATGCTTCTTTTGAGCACCTGGCTTTTGTAGTATATAATTACTCCAATACTCTCATACAGCCAACCACAATGACATTACATTGTACATCTACTTCCTTTTTGTAATTATGAAAGTTAAATAGAAAAGTCCAAGAACTCTGAAATGAAGGGAATTTATATTCTAGAGAGTGTTTGCAGAGAGCAGAGAATAATTTCACAATTTTGATCAAAACTTGCATAAATTAATGTGTCTGTTCCACTTGTTCTCTTCAGCCTCCTGAATTTGCCTTCAATGAGTTCTTTCACATTGTTCACAATTTTTCAAATTAGGGTCCCCAACTTCTGCTTACTTACTATCTTCCTTTTTGCTATTGAAGAGCTGCTTTTTATGTCTCCTCATTTAGCAGTTTCCCTGAAGGTATATTGTGTCTTCTGCCTTTCTCTGTATATTCTTTCAATGTTTCCTGAAAGAGGTCCATTACATTTGCAAGAGGGGTAATTGATGTGAAATTAGTTCCAGTTTGTTCTTTTCCCACTCTCCTTACTTTCTGTGGAAGTTAGGAATTCTTTATTCACTTATATTTTAGTGACCATCTGGGCCACGTGTGTCAGATTTCAGTCCTCGCAGTGTTTTCAATGTTTTTCAGCGTCATTGAGAGGAAATCAGAAATGCCTGCAGATACTATGGCCCTCCAGGACTTGAATTTGACATCTCTGATCTGGACTGTCAACCTGAATTTAATAAGTTATCCTCCAAATGTCCCCATAGGCCAGGGGTGTCAAACATAGTGGATGGTTGCAGTGTCTGCAGGTTTTTTTGTGGTTTCCTTTTCGATCAGCAGCCAATTAAGGCCTTGATAACAAAATGTTTCACCAATCAAGGTTGAAACACTGTTGCCGAAATACACCGAAAACCTGCAGACACTCTGGCCCTTCAGGACTGGATTCTGACACCTGTGCTGTCGTTCACCAGACATTTGACGATCAGCACAGGCATGCGAGTATATAATTATACAATTTGGGAGTAACTGAGGTTTTCACCAGTACAAAACAAAACATGTTACTATTTTGGATGAGTGTGGAATTTTAATTAAATTCAATTTTATTTGATTGAACTGCCACATAAATGCTATACAGAGAAACAGAAGGAAAATTGGGCAAAAACCAGGCCTGAACCCGCAACCAGCAAAACGAGGTAAAAACTCCCCGGCAGGCAGAAATACACTCAAACAGTTGCGAGAAAAAACTCCCCAGTGGGAAGAAATCTCGGACGGAACCTGGCTAGAGAGGGGGAGCCCATCCTTCACTGGCCGGTATAAATTAAAGGTGAAATGAATGGTAATGGAAATGTAATGAGGGATCTAACACAGCAAACAATCAAGTGAAACATAGATGTCCATAAAATGTTAAGATTGATGACAGCGTAAACCATTTCTGACTGGTACATTGTATACCATTGGATTTGCTTTTCAAATCTTGCAGCCTATCTTTAGGACAGCAATTTCAATAGACCAGCACTGATATACAGAAAGACCACAGTATGAAACAGACAGGTGAGGGCAAATCAACTGTCAAAAAGCTTAAGAGAAAAGAGAGCAGTGAGTGGCAGCATGATTTAAATTGTGATTTAAATCTTTGCTCAGGCCCCCTAGTGGTGTAGACGCTGGGGTCTACATCACAAACATCTTACTGTACCACGCCAGAAAGCGTGGTATCAGGGAAAACTGCATATCGTCTTCATCAGTGCTAGTTAGGGTATTATCAGGCAAAATATGACGTTTCTATGTGCCACCGTTCTTCCGTATTTCTAAAAGTATCTTAACCACTCTACAGCGTGATATACAGTACATGAGAGTGAATCGGGTTGAAGATACTGGACATTTATATATATATTTAGGATTTGGTTACAGGATTTGGTTCTTCTTTCACCACCAAAAGATCATATACTATCACAGCAACAGTAAAAAACATATAAGGTCCTGAATATAGGTCAATTAAACTGTTATTTTGCCTGCTCACTTATAAAGAGTGAATTTCTGCTATGAAAATCTCTTAAAGTATGGAATAAAGTAACAATATTACCTACATTATTAAAGCAAGACATGTCCTTTCTAAGATTCTGGAGTTAGTTATTTTCTGCCTTTTCTGTACAGTGTAAGTTTCAACATGGGCGGAATTTCAAAATTACGTCTGCATAACAGTACACAATTCAAATTGGCAGTAGTAGTATCTCGAAACTAATTGTAATTGATTGGCAGCCTTATTATCCCAAAATAATTAATTCTAAGCTTTCGAAAGAGGTACAAGATTGTCATTGGACAGTTGAGAGTGATTGTCAGAGCTGTGTCACAAGCGTTTTTCAGAACAACACTATCACCAAGCGTCTCCATCTCCATGATTCTGTACACAAAACTGCATTATACGCATCATATAGTGACCACCATGATAAATATTTTATTATATTTAAAGGGTAATTCCACCCAAAAACAACATTAACCTTATTGAACAGATCAAGATGCAAGTCTTTCTTGGGGCTGGCCAAAGTTATTTGAACATAAAGTAAAAAATTTGGTCGAGGTATATACAATTTTGACGTATACTTCTACCACGTCCTCGTTCTTGAAAGACTACAGTGTTTTCAAGTGGGCGTGTAAATTACATAGCAAGTAGGCAAAGCCAGCGAAGGAAGAATTGCTGCCTGCATCTCACTGTTCTGAATAGGGACGGGACACATCGTAGATCAAGCTAGCTATCATTGCAATTTTATTATAATGTCAGAAAATTACATTGATAGGCTACGTTATTTCCTAAAGATGTTTTGGCAAACTAAACCAAACAAGAATCAAGTGGAGCTCCTCCGGTAGTTTCTGATTCCCTGTAGCCGACATCTTCTTCTGCCTTATTGAATCACCCGGTATGGAACCATGTCAACTAACATTACATTATGATCAGGGTGGGAAATTAACTTTCTGACCTACCAGCCACTAAATTTTACCAGCCACCCCAAAATTTTACCAGACACCCCAAAATTTTACCAGACACCTTTTAAAATAACATTTTTCAAATTACACTAAATGCAACTAAGTTAGTTGCAGGTTCTTTTTTGCATAAGCTCCTCCATGGCTTTGGCATTTTTACCAAAAACCTGGTATCTTCATGCCAGAAAGATCAAACTTGGCTGCATGACAATGAACCCAAGCATACCTAAATATCAACCTAGAAATTGAGCTCAGTCAAACTCACGACAGAACTATACGTCTAAACTCCAGACAGAAATCATAAATCTGTGATTTTAATTGAAGAGTGCAGTCCACAAGGACAGACCAAATGATCTTAAAACATGTATGGATGGTGAAAGATGAAAAGACAGTATGTTGACCCATCTCAGCAAAAACTATAGAAGGCAACTTAGTTGTGTTTTCCTTGCAATGGGAGGGTAAACAACATACTAAAAATCGGGACCAATCATTTTGACTCCTTTTTTGGAAAATAAAATGATTACTTGTTAAAGGTTACAAACCTTTTTCTTTGAGCAATTGTATTGGAATGAAATAATAGTTTTCCAATATTTTAGCATAAAATACAACTCGGTTTTATTGGAAAGAATAAAAAGAATTTAAACATTATTTAGTATAAAATACAACTAATTACCTATGCTGGTTATTTTATACAGCCTTTTCTTGCTCATCAAGGGTAGCAATTATATTTATATGTTACTGTATACACCTAAAAAGGCTGAGCATTACATAACAATGGCTAACATTCGCTGAGCACGACCGTGCAGAAAATGTGGGGGAAAATGAACAATACCCTTTACATTTGACAGCAGTGGTAAATTATCAATGCAAAAATCCACATCAGTGCAGGGATTTTCACTGCTTCTTTAAAAGAGCTCCATTTACAGATATGTCCCTGGTTCCACAGCAGCGTGTTTGTTTGGCCTGGAATTAAGACAGAATGATGGGGCTGGGTCACAATGATGGATGTGTGGGGAAAGAGAAAGGACAACAGTGCATGACCTGCTCTGACCACGGGCAGCCATAGTCATCAGACAATGTTGTGTTCACTGGCCCCCTTCCACTTCCTGTCAATCTCCTGATGCGATGAGTCAGCAGCTGGTGGAATTTGGCCTTCTATCGTTGTTTTTTTCATGGCTTTAGTCATAGAGGGAAAAACTTTGTCCTTGGATGCAAAACAATAAAGTAAAATAAAAATAGTGAGGGCAATGCATATGTAACATTGCTAAATTGAAATATGTAACATTTTGTCCAATGTGGGTTGTGAAAAGCAGACAAAAACATTCTTATTATTTCTCCTGCCGGCCTTGGTTATAGGGCTCAGTCGACATTTCTGCATTCGTGTGTTGGTTATTTGTTTAGCCGGTTAGCAATTTATCATCTTTCAAATTATTTTCTGTATACAACATTGCACTACTATTGCACTAATCCTAATACTGCATTGCAGTGACATTGCATTGATCTCTGAAAATGTAAAGTGAATAATTTAAAAAATGTAATTTGTTAGGGGATATGGGGATTGAAAACCCTTCTCACCTCACCACTGTCAAGTTGCCCTGAGAGGTTTAGACAAAGTTTAGACAAAGAGTTTACAGTTTAGACAAATAACTGGTAGTTTAGCGAGAGGAAAAGATGAAAAATGAAAAGACCCTCAGTTGCAAGCTTGTTTTTCTCCATTTTCTCTTTTAGTTGCACAATACAGTTTAGACCAGCCTTCCCCCAGCCTTCTTTTAACTTTGCCATTCCCCATGTTACACTATTGAACTGAATCCTTTTAAAGTTAAGGAGAAACTAAAAAAAAATTTAATAGTGTAAATAAAATGGTACTTTTTTATGTAGCTGCGGTACAGATCTATAAAAACTTATGTTTGGCTCAGTGGAAATATATGTTCTGTGGTTTGGATTAAAACAAATCTGGAGATGATGAGAAGTAGTATTTACTACAAGTGTTCTCAAACCTGGCCCTGGGGCCCTTCTTTGTATTCTGATTTTCTTTCCAGCAACAATTGCAACTGCAGAATTGTAAAGAGCTGTTAATAGCTCATAATTAGACATGTTTCATGTCTACTGTGTAATGATCTACCCTCCTAAGGCCACATTATGTCAAAACCAGCTATGTACTCCATGAATAATTGTCCCATATTCATATACCAGGACTTTTAATCGGTCAGATCAACTAATGCTTCCATTTAATGCGCTGTATATGGCAAAAAAATCTATTTTAAATGGACTCAATTATAGATTTACAGGTGCAATTGGTGTTGTCCTAATTGCTGAAAGTGTGGAAACCTGGTCACTGAAACTAACCATTTATGGAAAATGAAAAGCTGAAAGCAAAACCAAAGCCAAACATGTATTGTCTGTATGCGTGTGTGTGTGTGTGTGTGTATACGACATACTGTATCTAAGCTAATGCAATGTTAAGGCACGTTTATCCTTAAACAAAGGTGACAGATTTATCTTCTGAATTAATTGATAGACGATGAGGGGGGCTTGATAGTTTTGTATTCTGTCTTGGGGGCCTATTAGTAAATGTGTCAAATGTGCACAGGGCATGAAATTGGTGGTTGTGGGTGGGAGGCAATAGGTTGAGTCGGCATCAGCTAGTTGAGAAATTTAAATCAGCAAGCCTTACCAAAGAAAAGCTGGCTAGGTATACAATCACAATCAGTAAAAGGATTCTTGCTATAGTGCACATGAGCATCTCTGATTAGGAATGTATCCTGAGATTTAGAAAAAACCACAGCATATATGAAATCCAGATTCAATCTAATGGCCCTGTCACACTATTGCGTATCGTACTAGCGTATGCCAGCGTATGAAAAATATCACTCATACGCTGATATACGCTAGGGGTACATTAGGCATAGGTTGTATACATTTCAAGCACGGTGGCATACGCTGGCATACGGCGAGGCACAAAAAGTTTTTTAAGCATGCTTAAAAATTTTGTGCGTATTCGGACGTATGGTTTATACGCTAGGCATACGCTAGGCATACGCTGGCCATACGCTATTTTCAAGGGCTTTTTGTGCGTATGAAAATTATTTTATGAATTTACATACGCAACTCATACGTTTCTCTCATACGCAATAGTGTGACAGCACCATTCTAAACGAAATTCTTAGTGTCAAATTGTAATGTCATTATATATATATAGATATATATATATATATTTGAACACCCCCAAAAAATGCAAAGCTTTTGAAAAAAATGTATATAGGTACACTAACAGTATTATATATATAGATTACAGTAACTAACCATAGCCCAACAGGCTCACAACCGCATGACTCTGCTGTACTGACTGTGGAGGGAGCTCATTCCATCACTGGGGGGCTAGGACAGAGAAGAGACGAGATCGAGAGGAGGACCTTTGTGGAGGGGAGCCCGTGGAAGCAGAGTGGGTGGCCTTTGTAAGGTCTGATAATACATTACATTACATTACAGGCATTTAGCAGATGCTCTTATCCAGAGCGACTTACACAACATCTTATTACAGTTCCTTAACCATTATTCTACACTGCAGGAGTAGGTAAAAGGGTGCTATTTCTCTTGCTGCCCGAAGGTCAGGACTAGAGATTAATATTTTTCTTCAGGCCACTACCTGTAGTCTAGTACAAATACAAGTTCAGAATTCAAATACAATTTACAATAAAGTAAGAAGAGTATAAATTGACTTGTTGGTTGCCAAACCTTATCTTATGTATATTGGAATTATAAATATGAGTTTCTGTTTCATGGTATGCACAGAACACATTTACCTTGCATCATTAAATCACTAAAAACTACTGCATCAGGTTCTGTGCTTGCAGAACAGTATTTGACATTTTGGGCTCTATTTTTAATATGCAAAATGGCCTTGCTGGTGCAGTGTAGCTGTTGCAAGGGCATATTGATTGAGTGCCTTAGAGGGATGCATGGACATTTGTACCTACCCTTATGGAAATGTAATATACTGCAGTACATTTAAAATATATTGTGAAGATGATTTTGATATATTTACAATATACTGCTATTCTTTTTCCATAAGGGTAGGTGTCACGGTTTCGCTGGTTGCCGCTTCCTATCGGCTGAGGTTGTTTCGCAGCTTCAGTTCCACTTCTACGCTGGGTTTTCCACGCCTTCTAGCACTCATAGCCTACACCTGTTCAGGTGTTTACGCCGGCTACTTAAGCCCTGCGCCTTCCGGTTTCTGCGCTTCCGTGTTGTCTTTATATACTGTTACAAAGTCGGTATCGGTTGTGAGAGACTGAGGTGACCACTTTGCTCCATCGTTCTGCTTTGGTGTAACGAGGGACTTGCCTGTCAGTGCTTAGAGGGATTTACTTTTCTCCTTTGCACTTTCTGTTCCCCGTTTTTGTTTAAATTTTTTGGTCTCGCTGAGACTGTTTTTTTGTTACCGTTCTCTCTACCTCTCTTTTAGTTCCCTCTCATATTGAGGGTGAGAGGTTTCCTCCTTTTGCTTCTACTACTCGACACTTCGAGTTTTTCCACACTATTATTTTGGGTCGCTATTATTTATTTTCTGTTTCTTACCTCCGTTTAGTGCTCTCTCTTATTGAGAGTCGGAGGTATTCTCTGTTTGTATTCTGCTGGAGTCTCGAGTCTCGCCCTATTTTCGGGGTTGTTTTTCTTTGGCTCTACGCCAGAAGTTTTGTCCCTATTCTTTGTGTTTTCCTTCCCTGTTGCGGACACAGTTCCGCTTTATTGGTATTCCACTCCATGGTTTACTTTTAGATTCCTTTCTGTCGCATCTGGTCCTCCGAACCTGACTCCCCCCTTATAGTAGGATGGTATTTTCATTACTGTTTTTAATGCCTGCCCTGTGTGAGTGGAAAGGGGACTGGTTTTCTCCTTTTGGGGGCAAGGATTGGTGCAGGGTTTTTAACAGAATGAAGGCATCAGAAGATTCCACCATAATAGTCCGTTCAGGTTTTTGCTCGGGGTATGAATAAACAAAAGAAGAATTGTTGAATAATGTTCTGGAGTTTTTTAATGTTGAATAAATTTGCCCGGACATACACGCTACAACAGTGACTATCAAATTTAAAAAGATTTATATGAAAAAAAACACCATTCATAAAGAAATTGTCTGTCACTAAACATAAAATTAAGAATATAACAAACACAAGTTATGTAATCAACTAAATAATTTCCATCCTTTTCAGATCAACATTGCCAATATAGACTTTCACAATATTGTTTCAATATTTGTTTCCCTTGCTAGTTCACACACAAACTGCAGAGATTTCATAGATTACTTCCAGTAGCCAGGTTTTACATCTGTAATGTAAATATTGTCATCGCCCAATAATTATATTTATGTGAACTATAAAAGGGTTAATTCTATCAAAATATAGATAGATTTCACATGTTCATCAGTTAGCCTCTGTCTACATAGCTTCTTCATTCCCACTGTAGGGTCAATCGAACTACAATTCCATACAGTCCACAGGAAACCCCTCCTCCACATTTCAAGTTACGTAGGACATTGTCCCGGTTGTGATTTCCGCACTGTAATGTGATACCACGAAGCATAAATGCGCGACTGCCGACTGGCAATAAAGGGCTCAGTAATAAAGGGCCCCAGTTGTTTCTGTTCACTCCACTCGCAAGATATAGAGTTTAATATAGCCTACATCATGCACACAATATATCTTGCATGTGATCTATCTTAAATACTAACCGGTCCTAACGCTGCATGCTGATCTCAACGCACACGCACCGATAACCTTACGGTTATCCCTTATGTGCTTGGTATGGTTCATGCGCCATTGCTAACTAGCTCCAGCTAAAGCTAGTTTCAAACCTCCCTCCATTTTAGTTTTTATTTTTCTCTCTGAACACGTGTCCGAGGCAAGCGTGTGTCCCCCCACACGCAGGAGAACATGAAAACCCCCACGTGCGCCCAACGCACATAGTTTGCTGTACATTATGAATCATGCTTTGCTCTGTTTAGTACTTTATGTTCAATAAACTTTTACATTTTCCAAGGTTGTCTGTATTAATGTTGCTCTTGTGTTGAATTGAGTCAGCCACTGCAAATCGCAGGAATTCCCCCAAATGCCTTCACCTTTTAGCTGAATCATTTATATTAATTCGGTATCAACTGAGTACATAATATTGTGATTTTGTTTAGATAATCATTGTGTAATTTTATTGATTAATTAATTGAAGTTGCCCATTTTTAGTTAGTATATTCTCTTTTGAGAATAGTATGTACAATTTTATGAGATCGATTTATTCAACAAAAATTACACCGTTGTATAAGGATGGTAGAGGCGTATTCCCTACATTTCTGGTGCTGCCCATGAGAGGACTGATGATTCAGAAATATTACTAATCATTACTTGCTCACTGCCATCAGATTCGTACATATACCCTACAGCACCAACTTCTTGCTTTGCTCCATTATTTGACAAGGGACCCTAATCAGAATGAAGTCATCAAAATCGTGGTATGTTTTGTGGTCAGTAGCAGGCTGTGTTATTCAAAGAACACTGAATGCTTTACATGTCTAACATGTCTGGAAGAGCTGTGGACACTTGAAGCCATTAATTTAAGGTCAATGTAAAAGCATCCTGATTGGTCAGTGCAGTCAACTCATTGCATACTGAAACACCAACGTGCATCGCATGCGTTGTCTTTAAAATGCTGAAAATTACAATGTTTTTGATCTGTAGTTTGCCCTAGCACTTAGACAGCCATCCTCAGAATAGATCCCCTTGAATGCATCGTTTTTTTTATAATTTAAACCCAATAATCACTTAAACCTCATATGTTGACATTTTATGTTTGAGGTCAAATTGACCCCAAAAGTTTAAACTGACACAAAAGCATTATAATAGAACAATTTTGACACAGTTTCACCTTTTGCGTGTCTCCCAATTGACTACCTTTTTATCCCTAAATATTAAAAATCTGTGATTAAGCATCTCATTTTAGAGCCTGAGGCAAATTAGATTGTGAAGTTTAAAACCTGTATGGAAAAGTGTCACCAGAATCCCCCCCAAAAAATCTTGCGAATGTAAAAAGTTGTATCTGACCCCACACAACACCGTACTCTGCGCTTGCTAATCCCAGTAGTTTGTCATTATCTCAGGTACTCTGCACTTGTTAATGCCAGTAATTGGTCATTATCTCAGGTACTCTGCGCTTGTTAATGCCAGTAATTGGTCATTATCTCAGGTACTTCTGTTCGCCACACATAGCATTATGTTTATTTCATGTTTACTATTTAATCCCAACAAATTTGGAAAAGTCATATAGTGTGAAGATGAAGAAATAAGGTGAACTGGTTTTTAATAGAAACATTTTAATAGAATGTTTCATTGGGTAAAATTGACCCAGAACATAATATGAGGGTTAATAGTTTATTGTGATTAAACCAAAACAAAAACTGCACCTTCGGTTGAGGAAGAGGTGTTAAAGCAAATGTTTCGATATTTAAATTTATGCTGCAGCTGACTGCAGCCTATATTTTCTTTTCCATCCAAAAAATACTGCAGTGCCTTTTGCTTACAGTCAAAATGAAACAAAAACAAAATCTCAGGCCCCTTCATTCTCAGTCTCATTTAATATACACCATGGGTTTTCAGCAGAGTTTGCATCCTGCGGTCCACAGGTTGGTGAAATGCTATGTTACATTTGGAGGTATTTGGAGATGAATGGCAGGAATTATGGAAGTGATTTTGTTGTATTTGCACGGTGTGGGTAAAGTTCCCAATAGAGTGCTGAGTTGCATCATAAAGGTCACTGGTTAAATTGTTTTAAATGATCATAGTCTGTGTTGCAGACAGACGAAGATCATGGTTGTCCTACACAAGCTATCCGATAATGATTATAGTCTTGCGGAGTAGTATTGCAGGAAATAGGGATTTGAAAGCCATCACAAAGCTTTTCAATTATTTTTGTAAATGTGAGGACTAGCATAAGTCATTTCGGCTGATACAGCTCATAAGCCCATATCAGGCTAATAATATGAACCCAGCCAGTGTGTAAACAGACATCTTTTCTTGTCTTAGTGTGTAGCCTAGTAAGGATTCTTAAAGGAGATGTTTTCATTTTGGACAGGGCAAATATAATCATAATAATGATTTTTTGTGTATTTTGTCAAAAAAGTGTTTTGTCTTTAGGGAATTGTAATGCAGCCTTTGATATAATTTGGCTTTTACATAAATAGGCCTCTACAGCTTTGGAAATGCTCAAATTTAATTGGGCACCAAGGCCAAATCAGAAGGCAGAAAGGTCAAAATCAAATTCAACGTGAGGGCTTCAAGGCATTGTCAAGGCACAACAAATCAACAATCAACAACAATCAAAACTACTTTAATACTATAATTTATACTATAAAACAAAAATATGGCGGTACTGGTAAATTCTCAGATCGGATGTTTATTTTCTGTGAAGTGCATTGTGACAACTAGTTGTGAAATGCGCTATATAAATAAATATTGATTTGATTTGATTTGATGTAGATGGCTTTATATTTCTGGACATATTTATGCTCTAGACTTTTCCATTTCTACTAAAGTTAGCTAGGTAGCTAGCAAACCAATGCTTAATGATAGCTGGACTGATAAAGGTAGAAATCATTCTCTGTGTATGAATTTGAAATTCAGGATTTCACATCAGGATTTGGAAAGCGAACCTCAAGAATTTCTTTCACGGACACTCTTGTCGATGTAGCCATTCCCAGCCCGCCACTAACATATGTTTGATGGGTGCTTGAGAGCGTGACGTGAAAGAGTGGGGAGACAACCCTGCAGCCAAAAGCTGACTGGTGTCCAGTGACGGAAATACCATGGGAAACCACTGCTGAACAGAGCCACTTTGACGTACAAAAAAAAAAAAGAACGTCCACAGTGAGGGATGAGCAACTTTTTTTTCCTCTAGAGGGCATCATGGCCATATAGATTATAAGGCAATGCACAGCTGTGCAGGCTTTATTAAGGGCATCAAGGCCAAATTGCAGAGCATACATTACAATGGCTATATGGCCTCCATGTAATTCAAGTGCTGGTATGTCTATACCACTTCTTTCAGGGGTCCAAAAAGTTGCCTTGGCTATTGGCTTACGTGCACACAAAGTATTTTGCCTTTCTTTGATCATCAATCATCAAGTGTTTGAAAACGCTTACTCTGCCTTGCTTTCCCGTTGTTTCATTAAAAAGTTGCTTTTTGAAAACTGGGTTAAATGATCGTTTTAATACCAGCATTGAAGTGAATCATTAAAGTGTAGAAAGCTGACTGCAGAAAGAGAGTGGACAGCATGTAATATACAATACTACTCAGTATTACAATGCATGGTCAAGTCTGAAAACTGGCCTATTTTCTGAATTACAATTGAGTAAGTGAAGACTCCGGTTGGGCAATTATGTTTTAACTGTAATTACGGTTTTTCACTCATCTATCTGTAATCTAAAATATTGCAAATGGCAAGTCCTAATTAATTGTCTCGAGTACAACCTGACCTTACAGCACCTTGGCCATAATGTTAAAGGAGCCAGAAACAACAACAAAATCAAGAACAATAAAGATGCTGGGTGGTGGCTCATCCTGTCAAGAGACTATTCCAGTGTGTGAACAGACCCCGAGGTCTGGTATTGAATCTGGACTGTATCAGTGCTGACTGGCAGCCTTGCAGGGTAAAATAGGCTCCAGAGAGACAGGGATTCATCCCTCCCCAGTGACCCCACTGGTCAATTGGTGTGCCCAAAGTCTGCTTGCTGAAGCCGCAAGTGAAGTGTCTGTGTAAGCTCAAGATGTGAACTCAGTAGGTGGACTCAGTAGGTGCAAAGAGGAGGCCTCCCGACCATGACCGAGTGGGCGTGTTCTGCACTTGTTTTGCACAAAAAGCAGCCGCCGGGCATCACCGCTCTGCCCACAAGAAACTATAGTCGAAGTTGGCAAAGCACTTGTGAATGACGTCAAATGCCAATGAGTGGTTCCAAATGAGCCATGCCGGTTTTTGGATCTTTTGATTTGCTTATGATGCACGCTGCCGATTAGGGCGTCCGTTTATACTCGATTCCAGCAACGAGCTCCTCCCTCGCCTGCCACGTGAAGCGGGATAGCCCGACATGGTCAAAACGAGTCCACCCATTGTAAAGAGAGACAACAGACTGACATCTCCTCTCACGATATGCCCTGTCTGCACCCTCTTAGATTGATAGCGGAGGACGCAGAAGGGCGAGCTGCTCTGGTGAATATGATCCAAAATGGGTGGAAAAAAACAACATCAAAAACAAGCACAAGAACTGATCCATTCCATGCTCTTCAGAATCCAGCATGAGTAAAATGTAATAAATTCAAGGAGAAAGTTCTAAAGATGGTTTTACTGTTGGGGTAGAATAATGAGTGCTCCATCTCATTGAACCTTTATCATTTATTACTATGGCTGTGTTTGTTCAATATAAAATGTATATTATTCTCACCATAATGGAATATAATATGCTAATTCTTGTAATAAAAGGAGCCTGAGTTACAGAGAGTACTAAGGCCATGTAGGTATTGTAGGTGTATTTGTTACATCTCACAAAGGCTGTGGGGATATCTAACTTGATAGCTCCAGTCATCAGAGGCCATTGCAGTTAAATATTTCTTAGCCATTAACTAACCAGACAAGTTGATTTAATCTGACACCAGTTGAGTAGCATGCTGAAATATTGGAAACCATCATAAATCCTCCCTTCTCTGAAGGACGACCATAGCCATGCTGATAGCATACAATGCTGAAATTAGTTAAGCGTGATGGTGGAAAATAGATTTGCAGTTATTTTCTTTTGATGTGGGCTTTGGTAATGTCAACTGGCTGCCGAACTTGCTGTCCATAAAGTGTGAAAATACGCAAATAACGAGACAACTTTGCAGGGTTTTCACTTCTGAGAGTCTGTCACAAATAGACTTTAGACCAAGGATGGGCCAGGAGGGCTGTATTTATTCCTAGATGCTATGCCAACTTCTACATAATAATTTACATGGTCTGACACTGTAGCTGAATTTTGTGATATGCTCATTCCTGGCAGCTAAAGGCAGTTCATGCTGTCCTAATATGAAAGGTTTTACTGTGATTTCCAACTGAACCAGCATTTGTGTATACAGCTGATTAGCTAACTGAGTCAGCGTAACCGGTGGAATGAATAATCTGCATATTCTCAGGCCCTCCAGGAAAGATATTTGTTACCCCTCTTTTAGACTCATGAAATATAAAGGTGCAAAGAAGGGCAGAAGTGATCTGAACAGTGCTCTGTTTTATTAATATTTATTCATACTTGATACGTACGCAGTGTGTGCACCTGTTTCACGTATGAATCATAATGTTTATCTATTATTTATGCAGCAGTGTTGTTTGTTGATCTGAAGGAGTAAGTGGGTTCATAAATGCTTATTACTAATGTTGCTCACTGCTGTGAAGGTATTGCAAGTTTGTTGCCGAAACACAGCAAGTACTTTTCAAGTCAATTTTAACTCTTTAATGAATCCCTACTTCAACAGACTGTACGATCTGCCTCAAGATGAATAAACATCGTGTTTAGAAAGATCTTTAGAGCTAGCATCACAGAATGAGCAGATGCTAGAACTTACGCTTCCTTTGTGAAACTGATGTAAAGAAAAATGGTTTGAGTGTAGGATTATTTTTTTCCTGTTAATTGACTTTTTAAAATCTGTTTCAACTGGTGATCTCTTACTAGTGAATGCATATATGCAACCCTGTCAGATATCCTAACATTTATACGGGAAAAATAACAAACAAATACGTCTATATTCCAATTTTGGGACCAGCAAAAAAGCAACAAAAAACCCAAATGATATTCCAAAAAAAAAAATTGACTGCAGAATAAACCTCAAGAAGTGGTCCTAAATATATATATTTTTTCTGTCAAAAGTTGGACAGTTGATAAAAGATCTCAGTGGATGGATAGGGGAGACAGAGTTGTACTGGGTTGAGCCACTGGGAGCCAAGAAATCTCTCCAGCGGTATCTGATCGTGCCTCTGCAATGTTAGAAATTTGACATGAGCAGATGACTCTGAAATACTTCTTCATCCCATAAGGAGTAATACCAAGCCCGGTCTCTATTTAAGATAGAACTAGATTTGTTTGTTGCAAGATAATACACTTCAAGTCACTCCGACCTAGCTTGTACACCAAAGTTTTACCTCCAGAGGTTATATGTGTGCATATTACCTGATTTGTCTTTCTTAAAAATTACAGTTAATGGTATTTTTGTTTGGACCTGTTTCTTATTGTGTATGCAACCTTAAACTGCTGTGCTCAAGAAAAGAAGTACAGACACAATATAAAAACAGATATTTATGTTTTTAATTTTGAGTAGACACTATAAAATGTATCTGTTTATATGTACAGCCTCTGGAATCATATGTCACTGTACAAGCTGTTTACGCTTGGATTTACTTACTTTACTATTTTCTTGCTTTAGACTGTGAACCCCAAATGCTCCTTTCATTGTAAAGCTGGATGATCCTCAGAAACTATTAAGCATTGAAAATATCCTTCATTGTATGTAAAAAATGGTCTTGGCCAATCGATGATGTATACTGAAATAATATAAATACTGAAATATTATCAAAAAAAGTCATTGTAATTTCATTGAATGTTTATTTGACAGGGACAGATAAAGGTGACAGAAAAAACTGAGCGAACATGAAAAGTGAATACATATTAGACTGAAAAAGCTATTTGTCTTTTTAAGAATTTGGTGATAATGGCTTAAGGATTTTGTCTATTGTAGAGATTATTAACAGCAGAGCTCATCATACCAAACAATTTGGCAATTACTTCAAGCTAAGCAGTTGGTTTGTACCAATTATTAACTGTATATACTGCATATATGTATATAGTTTCTTATTATACATAAGGTCAGGGTTCTCCCACCTCTCAATTTAACCCCATGTATACATGGGAAAGCATCTATTCTAGATGATGGGAAACCGTTATAAGGGACATAAATGCTTTATTACAATGCAAGCGGCTCCAATTTTATCACAGTTCCCAGGCAAAATAACATTCTTCAGTTGTGTTGTTTACCTCCTCAGTTCACGGTGAAAGTCAATGATCTGTGAAATGAAAATGAGACTGTTCTCTGACCAAATCCCAGTTTTCCCATTTTTGAGGTAGAACTATTATCTTTATACGTCTCAAGATTCTTGCCTTATCTCTCTGGAGGGTAAACATGGTTCCAGTGCTATTTCGATTTTGAGGCGCGGTTTCTTTACTGCTGACGTCAGAGGACGTCCGTGGACACGCTCGTTTATCTAAGCGGCTGCCAGGAGCGCGGCGCCCACTGGACTTAACGGAGCACACAGAGCGCCGCGATGAGAAGGTGGAATTGCGTGAGCCCAGTGAACCGTGCACAGGCGCGTACCAGGGTGCGCGAGTGCATGCAGTGGGGAATGTGGATGCGGGCGGGGGCCCCCGTCATGTCCTGTGTTGTGAGCGCGCTCCACATTCAGTCACTGACCTGTCAGTGATAGAGCAGCCTGCAAAGTCACACAGATGTAGGACTCTGCCATGGATACCGGGAATTACACAGAGGTGGAAGAGTAGATCCTGGTGCCCAGTACCAGAGAATCAGAGACCAGCACTTGAGCTTCCGCCCAGCTGTCCAGACTCTTGCAACAATAGAGGTTGAAGATATATCTTTACAGTAAATATCTGCCTTTTCTCACTCAGTTTAACAACATAAACGCCACACATTGGAGATAAAGAGTCTGTAAAGAAGACGTGTTTCTGCCATAGGTGTTCTACAGTAAAATATATATATTAGCGGATGTCACGGTCAGCTTAGATCGAGATCAAACACTGGGACCTTTTACTCTAGTCACAGACTTGTTCTTGCCCTGGAATTCACCAGTTGTAAATCGGCTATATCGGAGCTCTCCTTCTGTCCTCCCCTCGGAGGCGATGCTTGCATGGCGCGACTCCGCTCACGTTTCTCCTCTGCTGCCGAGAGTGCGGCAGACTGCGAGTGGACTCTGCCTTGACCTTGCCGTGACTTTGCCCTGCCTTTGACAGTCAGAGGAGAGCGCAGCTGGTCTTTCTGCAGTCAGCACCCACAGCTAGCAGTGCTGCAGGGTCATTTTTCTCCAGTCCCAGAGCTTGCAGGGCAGCATGGCTCAAGTGTGACCTGAGACTTCCAATTGGTTCGCGCTGTAACGTCCTATAAATTAATCCGTTAATAAATGGGGCATGAATTAACACACAGCGTGTGTTGATAACTGTTGTGATCAATCCCTTTCATTAATTATATTTGGTGTCATTCCAGTTGGACAATGATCAGTTTAATGGGTTCTGTTATGATAGGTTCCTAGTTTTATGACCGAAGAGATTGCACTGGGGCTCTGTAGCAATTAGCTTCAAGTCTGACTCTCCTGATTATTATTCTTTATTTGGCAGATACTCTTGTTCAGAGTGGCATACAGTACAAGGCCCTCATATGCATAATGAAAAGATACATTACATGCATAACGGCTATACAAAGATGTAAATACAGGATAGTGAGCAGCACATCAATGTAAAATTGTTTCAAGCAACTGGAATGTATTTGTATTTGTCCATACATAGTATTTGTGTATTTGTCCATACATAGTGGTTTAAAAGATGATAATTTCAACATGATCTTATAGCGCGGCACAGACATGCTATAGCGCCTTACATCAGTGAGTAAAATAATTCCAGTTCTGCTGTGATCAGCATACTCTATGTACAACTAATACAATTTCTATTTACATTTAACATTGTGCTAACATTTCCAGTAGAATCAATTTGATTGATTCCCAATTTAAGTGAATGCCTAATTGAAAATGTACAAATCAAAATGAAAATGAGTTGACATTTAAATTAATATTTAAAAAAATGCTTTAGAAAGGCAAATGCACAGTTGCACTTTGCACAAAATTCACTTTACTTAAAGTGATGATCAAGGGAATCTAAAAACTTAAAATAACCACAACATATCACAGAGGGATGTATCCATGACACACCCAACAAATATCTTTTCAAGAAAATGTGAATAGGTATATTGATATGCATCTCAAAGTCAGCTAATAAACTCAGTCTTGAAAGGACTCAGGATTGTAGGGGTGTGGTCTAAATCCATACCCTCAACCCGAGTGCCATTGACGTCATCCAACCCTACATGTTGAACCATAGCTTTGAACCCGGTGAGAAATTAATGCAATCAATTCAAAGTGAAATACAGTGCGGCTGCTATCAAGAGATAAATATCATATGCAAGCTCGCAATCAAAGTTAAGTTAAGCCGTTTGATCTAACGTTAGTCTATTTAAAGCAAGCTAAATTGCAAGGCGACGTCTCACCAAATGCATATTCCACACAAATCATTAAATAATGGTAGGTTTTATCGAGTTTTTGGTATAGGGATAAGGAGAGCGGGAAAAAATAAACACTTTAGCTAACCAACTATTCCAAATCCAAATGCTGATAACGCGGACAACTATTCTCAAGGGCAAACAAAACGAGCGTTTGGTTCAGACTTCAGACAGGATTTTTCAGTGGGACAGAACGGTTTTATTCACCTCAAACTATATGGGAGGAGTTATGTAATGAGATCAAAGTATGTATTGGTTGAGGTTTCACGTCACGTCCCATTTCAACTCCACCCTTTTTTTCAGCATACAGGAATAAAAAGATATACGTAGATAGACTGAAATTTAACGAGATTGCAATGGAATTTATTTTTCGCGCTTTATTGGTGCTCAATACATACCTTCATAGCCATAAATAACGTGGTTATAAGCATATTATTTTCCTTGACCGTCACTTTAACTGCATTAATAATTTTTTTCCTCACTTGATGATTCATTTAAGGCATCTTTATTTGTGAGATGTGGGGCTTTCTCAAAACACATGCTACTGAGATTTTTCCCAACAAAGCATTTTGGAACCACCCGCCGAAGAGAGATTTAGCTTTTTAAAACTCTTATAGACACATTTTCTTTAAGGTACTAATTCTAAACGGAGCTCTTCAGGTACATCTCATGTATTGAACTGAGGTACAGATAATAGATAACAGCTGATGGCATAGAGCCAATAAACCGGTTGACGTAACAGTCATTCTCTGCTGGAACTTTCCGGGCTCCTTTCTTACCTGTCTACAGGGAAGATGTGATTATTTTTGTTTGTCCTTGGGTTGTATTTCAGGTTGAAAAATCACCTTGTTTCACACCAACACTTCACACTGCCCTGACAAACAAGCAGATGGAGCTGCTGCCGCCGCTGGATGTTTTGTTGGTGGTAGAGAAGCTAAATGAGAATGCTGGAGACACCGCTTCGGGGCTCAAGTTGCATTGCGCTGCCTTCCTTGGGTCTAATCAAATCACCGCTCTGTTGTTATATGGTGGCGCTGTAACCCTTTATAATCCCATCAAATCGAATTCAGAGTTTTTGGAAAGTAATAAAGTATTTGGTGATCATTCAAAGTTTGTACAGTTTGTACAATTTGTCGCTGCAGTGTTTGCAAGTGCGGAGCTCAACCACTTATATTTGTGGATCTGTGACAGTGACATTTTCTTCCCTAGGCCATTACCTGGATATGTGGCCCGTTGTTTTGTAAACTAATGACCGGATCACAAAATGGATGTGTCTGTGTCACAGTGCTCTCATGCCGCAGCAGGTAAACGGCTGTAAATTCCCAGTCTGATTTCCTGTTGACTTTTCATTCCTGCTTGAATTTCTCTTTCACTTTTCAGATTACAACTAATACATTTATATGAAAATAAAAATAAACTAGAGTCGGTGGTCTTAGACTCTGCAACAGGCAAAATGCTCATTGGCTTTATGGTTTTGCAAAGAAAATTCAGAATTTCAAAACAGGACAAGGCCTGCAGTTTTTGTAATCTCACAAGACAATTGTTCGCGATGCAGTGGATAGCCGTGAGTGGTTGGCGTCTGACTCGAGCATAGCACGGCACACGCTACCAGGTGATCATTGGAGCATTGGAGCCGTGGGCGGGCTGCCGGTCAGAACCTTCGGTGTGGAATGATGGCGAGAGGATTAATCACTGGGGCGGGTAGGGCCAGGTGCTCTTCCTCAGCAAGAGAAGCGGGATCTCACAGCTTACTGGGATGTGGGGTTCCAATTGGCTCATATTGTGTCCCCCTTGCATCAGCACTCCCGTAGTATTCTCAGCTAATGACGGGGACAAGCCAGCCCAAGGGACAGGAGGACAGAGGACATAAGAAGGAGAGAGGGCGCTGTGGAAAAAGCCACAGGTCGTCTGTATAGACTTTCAGAGGAGACAGCTCAACCATGCCGCATGTATTTATATTGTATCCCTGTCTATGACTACACATTAGTGACCTTAAATATTATCAGGTTAAAATTAATTCATTTATTTGTATTAAATACTTCAATGTTTAATTGTGCGTCATATTCGATATACAGTATAGTGGGATTTAATTACATTTTTATATATTTTTACTCATTCATTTATATACTTGTATTGCAGCTGATTGCATTAATAAATCAAATTAAACCTGTTTTTATCTTCTGATGATAATAACTATGAAGATGATTACTAAATGCTTGAGGCCCTTCAAGCACTTAAGTACTTGCAAATCTCTCAACAGTTTATGTATGATTATCACATTATTATATTTCCTGAATACTGTATGAGTTCATACATAAAACAGGCGCAATTTGGGAAATATATCCAACAACCGGAGCTACTTATTACAGGACTACATAGCACTGAAAGGGAAATGTATGCGTTTATACACTTACTGGACCGGGTTGATTCCCCACATTGTGATCCCAGTATGCCTAGCTTTCTCTATGGACCTTGCACAAATCTACAGGGGGATTTAAGATCTATATAGTTTGTGTGGGACCATAAATTCCTATAGCACCAGAACTGGGGGGGGGGGGGGTGTCTAGTGGAAAGGGCAACCTTTGGCTGTCACATGAGTCCCTATCATTCATGTGTGTCAACCCTCTCTATCTCATACCACCGTCTTTCATTGTGAGAAGTTGCAGGCAGACAAAACTATTCACAAAATTGTTCATGGACGTTTTTCTCCCTGGCATCTGTACTACCTTTAACCATTCATAACCATTGTAAGTCAAATGTGTGTTACACATTTTCTACACAAACTCATTTTGGCCAGTTTTAGTGATTGCTGAACTTGCCAAACCTTGTTTTTGAAGAAAACAATTCTTGCTTTTAATTTAGTTAGTCAGAGTTAAGGCCAATGGTTGATTAAATTAAGGCCATTAACTTTCATGATCGGGCTTACTGACTTGCCATCCAATAAAATATGCAATAGCAAAGTGTTGCAGAAGGAAGCCCTGGTTTCCCTGGTATGCCACAGTTTACTCAGTTTTACATAAAACATTTATGCAAAAAACATTGTTCTATAATTCATTAGTTTCTACTTTTTTCTTTAAGTATTTAATACCTTGAGTATTTGTTTCTGGCAATGATTTTTTAAATGACAAAATATGTAAAACACCTGTTGTGGCTGAGAGGCTGAATATAAATGTTTAAAAGCCATTACAGTTTGGATGTATATCTGATAAAAACTGAAATAGGAAATTATAGGGCTTTTAGTTGTTCAGGATTTAAATCAGGGCATGACTCAGGACATCACAATTGATTTACACTCAGTGACCACACCCGTCAGACATCATACTTCATTGTGAATAAAAAGATAACTACTTAACCTATCAAGCATCATCTTCTGTGTCATTTTTCTGGGGTTTGAGCTTGGGAGTGATTCATAATGGCACGTTACGAATGCGGTTTCTTTGCTTGACAAAAAAATACCACTATGGAGCTGAGGGGCGTGTTGTTGAATGAACTTGGGAGGGGTCTGTGTGCACCAGGCATCAGTTGGTGCTGGATGAAGACTGACTCACGCATTACATTACATTACATTATAGGCATTTAGCAGACGCTCTTATCCAGAGCGACTTACACAGCATTTCTTTTTTGCATTTATACATAGTATCCATTAATACAGCTGGATATATACTGAAGCAATGCAGGTGAAGTACCTTGCTCAAGGGTACAACGGCAGTGTCCGACCCGGGAATCGAACCTGCAACCTTTCGGTTACAAACCCAGTTCCTTAACCATTATACCACACTGTCACAGATCTGTGAAATCCACAGCACACAGGGCAAGGTCTATCCATCAACAGCGCAAACAGTATCAGTGGAAGCCTGAACTGACAGCCTTGTGTCTGAGACCGGCCCTTTCGTAGGTTAGAGGGCCGGGGAATGGAATATCGTCACTGTATGGCATGGCGACAAGAGGAACTCTCCCGGACTGTGCGGCGACTGGCTGGCCCATCTGTCTGCCAAGAGCATGACTTCTGAAATTTGTTAAGCGCCTGACACGGGCACGTCATCTCTCACGCTGACACAGTTTTGACATTATTTGAGTGCACAGTGCGAATGAGATGCCTCTCATGGGGTCACTTTGGTGGTCATCCCTGTCACTCACTCTCTCTTTTCAGAAAAGGACAGAGACTCCTTTCACAAGTGGTTTCAAAGAATTGAAACGTGAAGGCGGAATAGCGGTCAAAAACTTCTGTCTTGAGGAGAGGACATCTCTCGTACTATGATGGCTTCTACTGGTTCCACTTTTGTCATTTCTGGTTACAGGACAGAAAACCTTTTGACATTATCCCAACACAAAATGCCTACGTCACAAGCATTGATGGAGATACCCATACTATGTGATTTGTGCGCCCCCTGTGAGAACTTGATACAGTGGAGGTAACAAAACTATTAAACTGGAGGTAACAAAAATATATTGTACTCCTATCATTTCATCCATACAAATATATACAGTGTCAATTGTCAGTCCATGAATAGGCAAGCACACCCTTTGACATTTTCCACGCTGCTGTAAAATCTTTTTAATTGTACCACCCAGAAAAAAAAGTTCATTTTATTCATACACGGGTCTTCCCACAGCTGCTCTTACAATCCAGCCTTTCCACCTTAATTTTCCAGGGCCATCTGGATTGTCTGGGTAACATGCTGTTTTTGATGGTGAAAGAAAGCACTAAGCCGATTTCTCACTGGTTTATAAGTGGTGAATAATAGACAACATTTTTTACTTTTCATTCCAACTTTGAAAATGCGCCTAGAGCACATCTTTCAGAACTTATCAGACTTGTCAAGCCCGGGAACCCCAGGGCTGCATATCTGACTGTGACTTGTGTTTTCTCTTCATCTGCCTCGCGGCGGCATTGCCAGGTTCTCTGGCACAACTCAGCAACTAGAGCTCTGAAGTTGATGGGAAAGAGCTGTTGCAAGGATTAGGTGAGTTGTATGGATAAACGCTGTTGCTGGGGCATTTTCTGGGATGTTCACATGAGGACATAGAGGAAATGGAATGTAGTACGTGGATGTTATTCCTCCAGTTTTCAGCATTTCACCTGAGCGCAGCGTTTGCCTGCAATCTCCCCAACTGTACATTCCATTGGCAGACAAGGGGGACTCCAGCTGTTGGTATTGGCCTTTTAATGCTGTCGTAGACAAATCACAACAACCGCAACCCAGACCTCCCCTCAATAATTCATTTTCCGGGCTTGGGTGAATTTCTGCCTCCAGAGGACTCTCAGATGCAGTTGGTTCAAGTGCTGGAGAGACTGTCAAAACAATTTACTATAGCATAGGAGGCCAGCTGAAATCAACTCCAGATAGGAAAAGTGTATTACAGAAGCATCCTAACTTGCCAAAATCCTAACTTTAGGATAACCTTGTTGGTGTCGTAACTTAATTGTTGTTAGCCGTTGGAATTCAAAAGATAATGCTCGTTAACAATAGCTAGCTGGCTAACTCCATAACATTAATGGCTGCTCTTTTATTACTTTTGGAGAATGATGGAAATAAGTGGCATTTAATTGTGGAAAGGCTTATGGCAGACCCAAACGAGGTGTTGCGGTTTAGGTACAAAACACTTATTAGCTCCCATCACACTTTTAATTTGTTTGGCTTAAAATTTTAATTTCAACGTTTTTGCTCTATTATTAGGATGGTCTCAGACTTGCATCGCTTGTTGACATCTCTGCTAGAACATTAACAAACTAACATCGGTTTGTTTATTTACCCAACCGATCAGCAGTGTGCTATATGAAAAAGGTGGCGTCGGTTGTTGGGTAACCGTAACAGACATGAAAGTTCATCAACGGTTTCTGAGTGAGTATTTAGGATTTCCTAACCTGAGATAACATAAGATGGAGGAAGATATGATTCCTAACGTTATGTAGCTAATGATACACAGCGACATATTGGGACTTTGGCTTTGTGATCATGGGACTGGTTAACACACAGATCAGGCACCGGGTTGGGCAGGAACACACCCCTCTTTACAGAAGGAGAAGGGGGGGACCCCAATTTAACAGACACACCCTGAGCTGATTGGAAATGACTGATCCATCTGTGTTTTATTGACGGTTCCAAGGAAATGAGCCAATCAAATGCATGGGTGCCCTAAAGCCATCTACCAATTGGGATCAAAGGAACGGGTTCGGTCGCATCAGTGACTTTTGACCATAAAAACCCATGAAACTCTACCAACGTTGCTCTGATGGTAAAGACGCTATCTTCTGACGTCACTTGGCGCTGTAATGGCGACATTTAGTCCAGCTGTCTCTCGTGTTCATGTTTGTTAATTTGAATGTATTTTATTGTGTCTGGCTTTTGTCTTTTGTTTTTTTTCATGCGCTGTGTGTCTGTTGTGGTACGGGGAAGCGGGCAGGAGATTTTTTAGGGCACTCCTGCTGCTTGTTTTGATAATATTGACGAATTGTCTAGTCGGGCTAATTTTGTTTGTGTGTTATGTCGTCACCATGAAGACTCATTCGCAACATATGCTCAAGAATGTCCGTTGGATCTGCAGCAACAAAGTTTACCATCGCTCTTCACTGGAGTTGAAGATGTCGGGACTGAAGGCAATCTTCAAAAGGCAACCAAGGAAGAGAAGGAGAAGATAATGCGGAGGAGGAGCGAGGCGACGAGTGGGAAGGCTGATGCAGTTTGGTGCTCCGTTTTGACAGTGTACAGAGACCGCAACACTGCGTGTATGGAGAAAAGTCATGGAGGTGGAGTTTGTTGGACTGCTTAATGACACTGGACATCTCGGGACAGCGGGGGAATCATAGCTGTATTCCACTTTAATTCACTTAATTAGTTTGATTAATGCAATGATTCTATTGAATGTCTTTATTTGATGTTTGTTTGTGTGTTGTGGGTCTGCCCCACTGTCTGTCTTTTTTGTTGATGCTGGTGGCTACAACTGAAGTTCCCTAAAGGGAAAATAAGTTATTCTATTCTATTTTATTACCCTACCAGACGCACCACTGAAACAAGGACGGACTTCGCTGCGTTTCCCAACCCGCATCTCGCCTGATCACCGAGACAGAGTTGGCCTGCCACAGTCCACAAAATAAACCAAGCTGGTTTACCTTCAACAGCTGGTTTGAGGACACATTTCTTCAGACTGTTCCTCTACTAACTTTCTTGCGGCCGGACCCAAGTGGAGATCTGTGCACGTCCACATTGACCTGACTGGAACCCCGTTGCGACCAGTGAAGAAGTCTCAAGAGTCCACGCAGCTGGAGGGACCTTGGACCAGTTGACGAGCTGACATCACTTACAGAATCAGGACTGGCCTTCCCTTTGTTACCGTTAAGTATTGAAGCACACATGTTTTGGTCGGAATAGCCAATTTCCCTGACCTTATAGTTTTACACTGTTAAAACTTTATATTTATGAGACTGATAAAATGAGCTAACCACAAAATATAGTTTAGCATATCACTAACATGAACTAACCCTCATTAATGAGCTGTTAGCTTCTATATTTAGCCATCACGTAATTATAATTTCCTCAGATTGAGATTAAGTCATAGAATATTATCCCTCATATTATTCAAAGTATTGCTTGTTATTCATAATTGTAGCCAATAAAACGTAATTTTTCCAAACCATTGTCGTGTCAACATAATTTCACTAAGAGCTCTACTGATGTATATAATTCTAATTGAGTGTTGAATTTAATTTATTCTGAATAAAGTGACCAAACCCTACTACAGTTAGTTCTGATTTGCTTCTGTAATATGAAGCAATTAGGCTATTAGGTAGCCTAATATACGCTAGTAGGCTACCTCATTAATATCCGTTAATATCCGAAACAAAAGTTCTGTTTGCGAGAACCGTATGTGTTATTCAATCATTGTCAGCAGTCAGAAGATCCAGCACTGGATGATCAAATGCGTTGCCACATTCGATGTGTTACTGGTGTTTAATTTAATTGTAGTTGCATTTGATGCAATAGATGGTCCGCTGGCTGCAAAAATAGCATTCACGTCGAGTAGTAGCCTACCGTAAAGTATCAAAATTTGGTACCGTTTTTTTTCTTCAAAATGTTTCGATACTCGATAAGACCGACGTATTTCGGAGGCACCGTTTTTCGATACCCAACCCTACTGGAAATCAGTACATTCCAGCAGACGGTTTGCATCTAGCTAGCAATTGCGGAGGTGAAGAAATGCAAGTACAGTGAAACAGCCAAACAACAACCCGACAGGGTGCTCTCAAGAAGCAGTCAACCTTGGATTTATTTTTCCTCGATGGCAACAGCTGAAGTTTAGCAAGGCGATGAAAAGCATTGCAGAGTTTTTGTGTTTTCTGTTGGATGTTACCTCTAGCTATCCAATAAGCTACATTAGGTATCTAGATGGCTAAAGTCGGGTACCTTTAGTGGGCGGGGTTGAGAATGGAGGAAGAGACTTCTTGTAAACACAGGACCACAGAAACGCTAAAAATCCTGCATAGTGCACCTTTAATAATAATGGTAATTTTAGATTTTTTCCACTGAAGAAACACTTCCTTATTTGCACTGCGGCAGGTTGTATTCGTGCGCACAGGGAGGACTGTTGGTAGACAGTTAATTGATTTGACAGGTCGTCACTCGGTAGACTAAAGCCAAAACTAAGTGAACAACTTACAACTCTGCGAGTCAAAGTGACAGGCCTAGCTTGTGTTGAAATTGCTACAGAGTTGAAATGACCCACCAGATTGGAGCTAGCTAGCTAGACTAGCCTATGTTAGATAGAATCTCGGCTGCATTACCTCAGCAATCAGAATTCCTCCAACCCTAGGTACAGCTGTGTACTTCAGCCCAAAGCCTCTAGGAGTATGTGCTGTAGACGTCCGTCATCTCTATCGAAGTACAGGCTGCAAACCGATCTGCCAGGGGAAGGTTACTGGTGTATCCTGGTTAATATGTAGCGCAATCAACCACAGTCTTGCATTTGTTTTCGGTTTTGTGTGTGTTTTTTATAGGCATTTCATGGCTTGTTTGCGTGGCCCCATTAGAATGCATTGCAAAGCAGAATGGATAGTTTTCAGGGTGACCAAAGCTCCGCAAAGAAAGATCTGGAAAAATCAATGTTTATCAATACTGATTAACATAATGTAAATAGTTCAGAAAAATAGATCCAATAGGTCCAAGTTTTAAAAAAAAATTATAATAAAAAATAAAGAAGTTACCCTTTAAGCTTATGTGTATGCATAAGATCCTAACCTAGGTCTGGTATTTGTGATTTAAAGCAGTATTATAATTTGAGCCTGGACATAACTTGGACAGAAATCATTTGAGAAGCTTGTGCTATCTCTAAGCACCCCAGATGTGCCTGGTAGGATTAAGTTTTGGATTAATAGACAGTATGCATCTCTCAATTAGCATTTTTGCTGTATATGGGATTCCAGTTTGCAGAACCATGGCACAGCTAAGAGCATGCGCCTTTTGACTCGCTAGAACTCTCCAGACTGCAGAGGCAAACTGCAGCAAACATCTGCCTGGGTCAGTGTCAATGAGGGGTAATGGCCTGTCTTATGGCCATGAGCAATGGGCTTTATACACCTTCACTGGTACATCTGGGATGTGATTACTTTATAGTTTCCACGGGGAGAGGAACTGTGGGGCTTTTAAATACAGAGTGTGGACCATCATATCACTTGGTCCTCAGCGCCACAAGAGGCTGTTATAGAATCTCCCTGAAGATCTATAAAATGGCTAAATCCCCTGTTGCAAGATTGGCTCCAATTGGCTTTTCACTTATAACTTATAATCAAAATATATCCCAAATACATTTTCATAAGCTTAAACATTTAATTTCTGAAGTCATGCCGTAATGGCAGAAATATACTATGAAATATATTGAATATAGGCTGATAATCACCAGCAACGTGTAGTTTAAAATCAGTACAAATTTTGCAGTACTGTTCGTGGGCATTCTTGAATAATTTACGCAGGTGCACTTGTTGAGATTCATGGGTGAATCGATCAGTCATATAATTGTAACAAATGCATGTTTGATTTAGAGCAGTGGTTCTCAACCTCGGTCCTGTGGACCCCCTGTGTATACTGGTTTTCATTTCAACAGCAATTGCAATCCCATCATTTTAACAAGCTGTTATTTTTCTTAATTAGGTGCTGTTCACCTTGAGAGGGATGACTTACCCTCTTAATTCACATTATGTCAGAAATAGCTATTCATGCAATGAATAATACAATTTCCATTTTCACACGGTGGAGCCTATTGTTTCACATCAGTCTTTAATTTGATCAGTAAAAAGAAATGTTACCCCTTCTTTTGTAATTGTTTGCAATGTAGCACATGTGCATATTGGACTTTTATTCTTCATGGCATGCACAGCTATTGTTAATACATACATATTGTGGTTTAAAAGGGTATAAAATCCCTATAAACATGAAACATACCTAATTAAAATTAAGAGCTTTCTAAGATTCTGGGATAGCAATTGTGGTTGGAACAAAAACCAGCATGCACAGGGGGTCCCCACAGGGGGTCCCCAGGTCCAGGGTTGAGAACCACTGATTTAGCAGATAATATTTTTTATATTTTTAGCTACAACTAAAATCAGTGACAATAGTAAGGGCATGGGCATAAGCTCTCAATGCGCTTTGCAGCTCTGTAAATTAGTCATCTATTTTTAGTGACTTGGCTTTGCTATAATAACCCCTGAACTAGCGCCGACCCGTATTCGGTCCATTGGTGGTTTCGTTTATTTGCATTCATTGCTAAATTGTTAGTCAATCTGGTCACACAATATGGTAAATGGTAAACTCAGAACAGATCCAGCAGCATGTGAAGGTCTTGTAGATTCCATTCCATTTAGTTTAGTACATATACAATGTACATGTTGCGCTTTTAAAGCGCTATTATATTAAGCTTAGAGAACCGGACCTGAACCCCCGTAGAGCATGCCTAGGGCGACAGTGGCAAGGAAAAACCATGCTGTTAGCAGGAAGACCTTAGGCAGAACCTGACTCTGAGGGGGGAGCCCATCCGCCGCTGTCCGGCACCGGTTACTGGAGAGCTGATTACAGAATACATGTAGAAAGACTAACAGGACACAAATATCAATCAAATAATTGAGCCGGTGATGAGATGATTTGAAGGCCAACAGCTGGTACCATCAGAGGACAGGCGTGGAGCTGGAGCAGAAGCAGCTGCATCTTGAGGAGGGTGCTCATTCGATCTATAGCTACCGCTCGGGCAGTTGCCCGAAGTGGGACAAAAGGGGAAAAAATATATAATCAGTAGGCAGCACAAATATGTTGGTGAGCCGAGCAGGAGTTATAGACGCAAAAGAGGGACACTTATGAGGATGGAGCGGGGGTGGAGGAGGGGTTTTCACCCACGGTGTGCAGCAGAACAAGCTCCTTGTAAGGAGAGGGCATTAAATAGACCGCCCTGTGATGTGAATGGACTGTGATAGGTGAATCACTACAGCTGGAGCATCACTCACATGACCTGCCTGAACTAACGCTACGCTCAATTTCAGTCAGGACCACTGTCCTTAAAGTTAAAAGCTTTTATTAACGCAACACAGTTAGGTTTGGCGGTTTGGATCTGTTAAAAAAGCCTAGCAAGCATGCATGGATAAGGCAGGGAGGGCAGCAGCAAAACTCCCAAAAACAACCATACGCTAAGCGCTGCTAGTACGTGGTCTCTGGCTGACGTGATGACTAACGACCTTTCGCTTCAGGATGAAGCCATTCTGTCCATCAGCTCAAGGCCAGGAATTACGAACATTAGCCATATGCCAAAACAGAAAAGTTTCTATACAGCGGAGCACATTGCTCGTGGATTAAAATAATTGTTGACACCGGTGTAAACGGCCTTTCGCTTCAGGATGAAGCCATTCTGTCCGTCAGCTCAAGGCCATTCTAACATGTTAATTAATATTTGGCATGTGAACCAACAAGGATGTTAGCATTTCCCCTGAGGCCGATATTTCGCTTCAGGATGACGCTATTCTGTCCGTCAGCTGAAGGCCATTCTAACATGTTAATTAATATTTTGTATGTGAACCAACAAGAATGTTTCCTGAGGCCGACCCATGTCACTAACGGCGCATAACTTAGTGCGGTCACCGGGGCGACTGTTAATGATATTGACTGCAGTTTCATTAGCACAGAGATTGAGTTTCCTTCATCAATAATTGCCCCACAACACACAATAATGGGCAAATTCCGAAAAGCACTATTATATAACTTCTGATGGTAAGGATTTAATTTCATCAGGTATTTCACCTTGTGAATGTGCAAATCCCCAAAACCACTGGAGGGCGCTGCGTTGGTATAGAACTGGGTTCAACCTTTCTGACCCAGGGACCCCTGCCCAGCTCAAATGCATCCAGGGTTACAGTATCGTCAAGGATCCCCAGGGGTTAAAAACCCAGATATAGAGTTCCGAAGATTTGTAAGTTGAATAAATCATGACGAGAACATTAAGCAGTAAAGCCCAGAAACCCAGGTCTACCAGCATCATTAATTTAAAACGATTGTGCATGTCGTGCCTATTCGCCACCAATTTGACAGATTGAGGAGTCTTGTCCTTAGGGAGTTTATTCTCATAGCCAATTTCGAAAGACCCATCAGAGACGCAGTCACGTTTGGTAATGCTTGAGTGCCGCTGATGTGAAAGAGGGCATGAGGGCATCTTGGATGTGAGAGTTATCTTTTTATTTTTTTATTTTTTTCCTCCCCAAACAGAGGGAAATTTTGCTAGTCAAACGTGCTTGCCAAACATGCTTTTGATTGCAGCAATAAATCTTGGCAGGTGCAAATTAGGAAAACCTACTACTAAGAATCATCAGCAAGCAGAAGAAACATGAAAGGCAATTTGCAGGTATTAAAAAAAACAACAACATGGTGCCTCGGATCAAGTGGGGACTACTGCGACAGCGTAAGTTAAACTAACCGAGATATAAAATTTTTGATTTCCAGTTAATTCCGAAAAGGTCCCAGTGGGAAGAGAAAGAGGCATTATCTTAAAAGGTGTCCGTGATATCTGTACCCGATGAGCCTTCCTGTGCATTTGAAACTGGATAACAAGGATTAACTGACATAAAATCTCTTCAGGCAGAAGCCATTAATGGTAGGGTCATGAGCTGATACGTTTATTAGCCTTTCCTAATGGAAAGATGATCAGAGACTGACTCAACTGAGCGCTTTAACGAACAGCTTGATTGTGTCACAGTGGCTACTATTCTGGATTCGCAAATAGAAGTTGGCAGACAGTCTCAAACAAACTTACTCCTGTAACAGTAGCTAACTAACGTTAGCTGTCCCAACAAAAGAGAACAGCATGAAGTAGCTTTCTAATACATAACGAATTTGCGTCATTAAGGTAACGTTCAAACAATATCCGAAGGCAACGCTATTTTCTGTTTACATTTTTTAATGGCGCTCATTGGATCAATAAACGTCGACGTAATTTTGTGCTACTGTACATTATTAGTTTACGAAGAGCTTACGGTCTACTAAATCGAGCGTAGCTTTAGTTCAGGCAGGTCACTAGAGTGAAACCCGGCCATAGGTGAATCAGCTGAGTAGTGACGATTCACCTATCGCAGTCCATTCACATAACAAGGCGGTCTATTTAATCGCCTTAACCTACCATGGTGGATCTTCTGCCTGCACGCCCGCTGCACACAAAACCCCCCTCCACCCCAGCTCAATCCTCTTCAGTTTCCCTATTGCACACAGACACTTAGCTTATATAGCTCCTCCATGGCTCATCAACATTTTCGAGTGCCTACTGATTTCTTCTCTTCTCTCCTTACCGATTCGGCAACCGCCAGGAGCGGTAGCTATAGATCAATGAACATCGTCTCCAGAAGCAGCTGGTCAGCCCCAGCTCCACGCCAGTACCTAGCTGATGATGCCACCTGCTGGCCTTCAAATCTGTCTTCCGCCAACCGGCTCATTATATATTGACATTTTCAAATGTTCTGTCTTGTCATTTTTCTATTCCGTAATCAGCTCTCCAGTAACCGGTGCCGGTCAGCTGCCAGTCTATGGTTTAGCGCAATAATCTCTGGGAACGAATAACGCATCAGTTGTGCATCGATGCATAGCCTACTTGAAATTATGGGTTCTGTTGAGTACAGAAACACACATCCAGGGATTTTAGTATGTAGGCTACTTGATTTTGCATAATTGTGGTTCTAGGTAGGGTTGAACCAGCTATTCGTAAGTTCTACCTTAAGTTGGAACATAAAGCAATATTAATAAATGCAAAAATACCATGCAGGATACAGATCAGGCCAACACAATAACGTGTAGGCCTAAGATATGTAATATGAATATGGAATATAAAATACTTACGCCGGTCAATGGTAAGCTTAGTCTTCACATCATTTACCGATTACTCACACTGATCTGGTTTACGATAATAGTTGAAACAGTGGTGATGTTAAAACGTGAAACATGTAGGTTAATCATTATGTCAATTAGTCACAACTTACATATCAGCACCCGGGAACGGCCACAAACTTCTCAAGTCAGTTCAATGAATAGCCTACTCAACTCAACTCAACTTTATTTATATAGCACATTTACAACAGTTGTGACTGTACCAAAGTGCTTCACAGATAAAAGCATAGAGCAAAAAAAATACATATACAGTACATATACTAAACATAATAGTGCAAAAAGTGCAAATACAAATAAGTGTGACGGTTCAGATAAAAAATACAAATAAAGATAAAAGAAAAGAAAAAAGTGCAGCAGATTACAAAATAAAGCATAAAGGGACTAAAAGTAGCCTAGTCGAACCATCGTCCACAATGTATCAATCCCTTTGGTCGCCCACTTCCAGAGTGAATCAGCAACGTATAGCCTATAGTATGCAAACAGGACCAACTAATGTTCCAAGGCAGAATGTATAGGCCTACCGCTTAGGTTAGCCCAGAGATCATATAAACGTCAACATGCATTTTTGAATGCCTCTAAAACCAAGATAGTCTGTTATTGTTAGCTAGCAACCACCGGTTGTAAGATTTCGAATAAAACAAGCAAGGAGGTCTGGGTTACACAGCAGGATGCACGCTTTAAATAGCCATAGCCTACACAATTTTAATATATCGCCCTTTCCTCTGTCCGGGGCGGGCGACGGCTATTAGCTAGCCTACTTGTTGCGGTTAGAGCGTATGAGTTAAAAGGTGTAGTGGAATATACGAGATCAGTGCAGATAGTTTAGTCTGGCAGCTGCAGCATGCAGCCATGCATGCAGAAGGAAGCACTTTTAAAATAACCAAATGTTATTTGAATACATCGCCCATTTCCTTTGTCTAGCGGACCCACACAGAACTTGCAGTCACTTAGCTTTTATGCAGCAATTTCAGAAATCCAATTAGTTTTCACTGGCAGCATGCAGCATGTAGCCCTGCATGTAAAGGAAGTACGTTTAAAATAACCACATTTTATTTGAATATATCGCCCTTTTCCTTTGTCTAGTGGATAATAAAGCTTAAGATCATTTAGCTTTTATGCAGAAATGGCAGGATTGCAGATTTTTCACCTGCGGCATGCAGCAGAACAAGCTTCTTGTAAGGAGAGGGCATTAAATAGATGTAGGCGTCTGCTTGCGCATGTGGTGAAAATCAAACTGAAATTCTTTGTAATGCTTTGCAAAGAACTGAAGTCTAACTTTGAGCAGATTTCAGAAAATAAAGTCAAATGCAAACTTTGTGATATTGAGCTAACCTACTCCAGCAGCACTGGAACAATGTTAAATTATGTAAAATATAAACACTCGACAGTGACTGTGTGACGAGCCGTGTAGCTCGAGCCCGACCACATCTAATTCTTAGCAAGAGCTTTCACTTTGAAAAGGTGACAAAACATGATAAGCTGTGTTCATGTTCTTATTAAAGGAAAAATGTCTTGACTTTTTTCTTTTTTGTTACTTAAATAAGACATTAATTTAATATTTTGCCTGTTTTTTGTTTTGTAGAATATATATATATTTTTTTAAAGATTCAGTAAATCCAACACCTTATTACTGTTACTCAATGCATTTGAAGTTGTTCACTATCCAGGTACTTTTCCATGATTTGCACTCTTATATAGGCCATTTAAGTTGCCCCAGTTCCCTTGTTTGTTGCCTTGTGTTTGCTTGCCTTGTTGCCTGAAGTTACTTGTTCCTTGTACTTAATAGTTTGTCGTTTTGTAGTTTTTATTTTACCTGTGTTTATTTTGATTCCTATGTATTGCCCTTCTGCCCATGTTTATTTTAGTTTATTAAATCATTCTTCACCATTTATCCTGGTTTGGCACTTAGTGATCGCACCTGTTCTGTTCTTCCATCGGTTATTTAAACTCTGCGTCTTCCTGTTTTCGGCGCTTCCATGTTGTCACTTGACTTGAAGCCGGTAAGGTATAGGGATTTTAAAGCGACCAATTAACTTTTAAGCTTTGCTTACGAGTTACGCAGGACTTGCTCTTTTAGTTGCCTTAGAGTTTCCTTATTTGGAATTAGTCTTCACTTCTGCTCTCGCTGTCCTTCGTTCTGGTTTACTCCTCTGTTCTTTTTGAGACAGACTTTCTTTATATTCCTCCATTTCGTTACCTCTATCATTACTGCCCTCTTATATTGAGAGCTAGAAGTTTCGTTTCACTTAATTTCTTTCCTACCACTCGAGTTTTGAGTTTCTTTCGCCCATTTGGGTTGGGTCGCTATAATTTTTTTCTTCTGTTTTCTGTACCTCCGATTAAGACGCTTTCTCGTATTGAGCGTGTGAGTCTACTCGATACTAGAGTCTCCGCCCATTGTTTGCGAGTCATTTTCTGTTGGCTTTTCCGGGTTGTTTTATTCCCCTTTCTTTATTTCTCCTATTCCCCTGTGCAGATTAATTTCTGCTCTAGTGGTGATTCCACTACGCGGATCAGATTCCTTATCTGTCGCGTCTGGTCCTCCGAACCCTACACTACCCCTGATAGGTTCAAGCTCCGAACCCTACACTACCCCTGATAGGTTCAAGCTCCGAACCCTACACTACCCCTGATAGGTTCAAGCTCCGAACCCTACACTACCCCTGATAGGTTCAAGCTCCGAACCCTACACTACCCCTGATAGGTTCAAGCTCCGAACCCTACACTACCCCTGATAGGTTCAAGCTCCGAACCCTACACTACCCCTGATAGGTTCAAGCTCCGAACCCTACACTACCCCTGATAGGTTCAAGCTCCGAACCCTACACTACCCCTGATAGGTTCAAGCTCCGAACCCTACACTACCCCTGATATGTTCAAGCTCCGAACCCTACACTACCCCTGATAGGTTCAAGCTCCGAACCCTACACTACCCCTGATAGGTTCAAGCTCCGAACCCTACACTACCCTTGATAGGTTCAAGCTCCGAACCCTACACTACCCCTGATAGGTTCAAGCTCCGAACCCTACACTACCCCCTGATAGGTTCAAGCCTGGTTTCTCTGCGCTTGGGTTCACTCTTCAGTTCCACTGAACAATACCGTGGTCTTCTGTAGTGTTTTATGAGTATATTATGAAGTGTATTATGTGTATTATTACACAGAGGAAAGACTCACATATAGGATAAAAACGAATTAAAGATTGTCACACGACACTCCCCTGGGAGGGAAATGTGGCAGTTCCGGGTTTGCACCCTACATTGCCAAATGGAGAGAGAGAGAGAGAGAGAGCCATGCAGACATACATATAAATAAAAACACCTTCACACTTCCCCCTCACAGGTTCCGGGCAAAAACAATGCCAACTTTTCAGCTCGTTTCGCCTCTTCTTTTCAGAGGCGGTTTCTTTTATTTTTGTCTTCTGACACGGACAGGCGGACTTCACCCCCAGACTCACTCTCACTCAGTGTGTGCTTCCGGTCTCAGCCCCATACCGTGGAGACAAGCACACTTTAAGCACCTGGGCTGATTAGTTAACACAACCCAGGTGTGTGTGCACTCTCCGCCAGCGGGTGTGGCCGAGATAAATAAAATGTTTTTGGTTTTTGTGTTAGTTTTCATTTCATTATCGCCAAGAATGACATTTACTGGTTGCCTCTTTAAAATGATCCAGGGCATTTTTAGTAAATGTCATAATCTGAATAAAAGCCACGAACATGACTTTTGTTAAGTAAATGAGGACACCATTGAAAATTAGATTCAAAAATATTTGCAACAGAAGCCTAATTAATAAGCTTCAGTGTCCTAGCCCAGGTGCCCTCAGCCATAATAGCATACTTACAGGGATGGGCTTGTGATTCAAGCAGTGTTCATTTGATATTGCACTGTGGGAGAAGAGAGGGTTCAAGGGCAAGAGAAGTACAGACACTGAGGTGAAACTATAGTACTATGTGTCGATCATGTCCCCTCACAACACCCACTGAACGACACAGTTATGTTTTGGCAAAGTTGTGATTGGCGTTTAACCTGGTAGGCCAATTTGTTTGCATTTCTCAGTGGTAGAGTTACTGTTATTGCCATTATCCTTACTTTTGCCTTCCAGGAGTATTGGCATCTCTCCGTAAGATAGATTAGTGGGACATTGCAAGATAGATCTCCCCTCCACAACTAAGAAATAAAGTTGGTATAATTACACAGCTCCAGTTGGCTCTTTTGAATAAAATGGTTTTATTTAATTGAAAGTGCAGTGTGCATACAGGGTACATCACAAAATGTAGTTTGTAGCAGAGGAGTCACATACCATGGAATTTCATTGCCCAGAGAAACCTCTGGTAATATCAAGAAAAAGGCTTATGGGGAAATATAACTTCATAACCTCCACGACCTCATTCAATGTCTCTTTTTAAAGGTCATGGCGAGGACAGCATTAGTTGATGGGTCTGGTGTTTGATAGCTGAGAATCCCCCCCCCACGCACAGAGTGCCATGGAGCTCACGCTCACAGCGGCAGTTTGCTCATGGCCTTCATCTCATCATCCGTTTTTGTAGCTAATCCAGTTTAGTTAACTTTCCTGCCAAACAACAGTATTTTTTTGGAAGGAGTGGAAATACATTTTCTACACTCAGGCGTAATCCGATTTAATCCTTTACCTATTTTCTTTCAGCTCCGAGATTATGTTTGTACAATCACATGTTTGAATGAATCTTCTGTGCACTCTGGAGTTTAATGTAGAAGAGATATTGGGGTTAGGAAGCACATTGGGAGAAGGTTTGCAAACTAAATTGAAGTGTTGCTCTGCATAATGTTCTCGTTGTGCCTTAGCTAAATAATAAACAAATAAAATAATGCTCCAACAAGAAAATACACTTCAGGTAACTCCAAAGCAGCTTGTACAGCAACATTATGCCTCCAGAGGTTTTACGTGCGCATATAACCCAATTATTTAAAAAGAAATTACATTTAATCTTATTTTTGGTTGGAACTGTTCCACATCGAAACTGAGACAGCTGTGCTCAAGAAATGATGTCCTGCCATAATGTGTGAATTGTTTCTTCTGTTCATAATTTTGAATAAATGCTAAACAATTTCTCTGTTCATATGCACATCATCTGGAAAGATAATGTTGCTGTATAAGTTGCTTTGGAGTTACTTTAAATTTTCCCCTTAAAAACTGAGAAACAGATGCTCATTCGCAGCAGTATGGGCATGACTCTTTATTTATTTTGTGATTACTCTTTCCCCGAAAAATGTACTTGCTGTCAAATAGCCATAGTGAAAGGATTTATGAGAAGTTATTTCATTCCTTTGGAATTTCTCTAGATTTAGCTGAGAAATAACATTGCCCCAACACACCTGAAAGGTTGGCAACAGAAAAAGTCAATCCACACTACATTAATGCTATTTTTGAATTGCCTTCTGATTTTGAGTAGCATCTAGCATAGCGTAGCACAGCATCGTGCTCCTCTGTGAAATCTTCGGGCCACAGTAGGCTGTTTCGTTATGGTGAACTCACTAACCAGTATCGATCCATGATTACGCACTAACTAACTGTTGGGGATGGGTCTTACAATGAATCTTCTCATAATGGGAAGTGCCAGGGTGGTCTTTGCTCAAAGCAGACTGAGGGAACAGCAAATGCATTCTAATAGGACTGCAGTCATCTTAAGCCTGCTAAACCTGAATACACCGTGCCAGTCATGATTATTATCAAGGAGCCACAGTGAAAACTGTGGGGGAAAGGAGTCAATGTGGGGCAGCCTTCCCTCCTCTCATTTCTTTTCGTTTTTTTGAGCTGCAGCAGTACCTGCAGGCCTTCATTCAGCAGTTATGATTAACCATGATTTAGAGGCATTGAAGATAAAAAAAAAACAATAAATATTTGGAGCATTGCTCTCTCCTATAGCAATGATGCCTGTGTGATACATATACATTATAGTATATAATATTTCATAATTTCCCATCATCATCATAATTATCATCATCGTTATTTCTTCTCTGCAGTTATTGATGGTCGCCTCGTCTTCCTCTCTTCTCTTGTGGCAGTTGCCGTTTCACTTCTACACTCTACGCAAGCTCAAACATTATTACATTATTGACATTTATTTTTTAAAGTAGAGCAGGCAGTCCACCCTCCTTTCATTTTATTTTTAGCTTTATCTCGGAAGAAAGCCGAGAGGGTAACAGATAGAGGAGGGATTACAGCTTTGCAGGTGCCAGGGTGGGAATCGAATCCTCGCTCACATGAGAGGAATCGTCCATGGCTCGAGAGTCACATGGCTATCACGGGCTACAGACTGCAGCACGTCTTGATATATGTTATTTTAATAAGACATAATTAATTTATATATAATATATTTGCCTTTGGTGTGCATAAGTAAAGAAGTGTAAGATATTTGAACCCTATTGCTTTCATGACCAGGGTTTTATGCTCTAGCCTCTTCTCTCTGTCCCCATCACACAGCACTGAGCCCTCACACTCAGGTACTATTTTGTGAGTTAACAGCAGCTAGGATGTGCCCATGCACGACAGTACAGGTGGCCAGAGACGCTGTCTCATTAGCATTTATCTATCCTGACCTTTTTTTGAAGTCATTCCTGGATCACGTGGATGGTGTTGATGTTGTACATTGAGACCGGATGCGCGGACCTTGCGTCTGATCATTCAAATGGTAAATAATTCCAATAATTGTTTATGTAAAATTATTCCAGTGTATTGACTATTGGAGAGGCAAGAGCTTCTGCACCTATGAGAGTCCCCAGCTGGACATTATATTCCACAGCAGAGAGGACATAATCAGACATTCTGAAGAGCTAAATGTGCGGTGCATTGAGAGCGAAGCTAAAGCGGAAACAAATGTGCAAAATAACTTGCGGCCTTGCCAACTGCAGAAAGTGACACTCATAAGGTTTGAAATAAAAATGCAAATGAAAAATCAGTTCCAGTCATTCAAGAGCTGGAAACATTTGAGCTTATGTTTTATTCATGGCCAAATGCATAATTGGGACAGTGCCTTTCACACTGTCAGGTGGTGGGGTGGCAGGAAAACAGATGGACACGCATATAACACTACGCCTCTCAACTCCTCATCTCCTCTCCTATACCCAGGCCCAAAAAAACACTGCATAATAATGTGACTGTGATAATGTGTAATGTATCACTTTCAGTGCAGTGCAGATAAGCCCAATGACTGACATGTATCAGGTTAAAACATAGATTTTAGCCAGCACAGAATCTGTGTTCTGCACTCATACTTTTAGGAGCTGTTTTCAAAAGACAATGAGCAACAATGTCAGGATAAAAAGTAATCTATCGAGCCCTGGTGGGTATACCAAAATAATGCGAGGAAGAGGCAAGGGTTTGTCTAAGTTTTTAAAAATGTGGGGCTCCTATCAGTCTAAGATTCCTTTTTCAGAGGAGCTCTATGTTTTTTCTTGGACTCAGTAAGTTGAGCTGTCTCAGCGGCTAAACCCTTCCAGACTTCTGGAGGGAGCTGCCTTTTTCCCTCTTTGCACATCTGTGAGATGCGCTGATCTCACCGCACCCTGTTGCAGACTCCCGTCCCAGCAGGTCGCCGACAATTATCTTCCAGAAAACACGAAGGCTCCTGGACACTCTAACGTGCACCCAGTGTCTGCACACTTATCTCAAAGCAGAAACGCAGGAGTCAAGCTCTGCAGTGCTTTTCTCAGAGGAAAGGACAACCCGCCTCACTTTCATACGCTTTCATCCTTTTTCATCTCCCCTTATGAACCCTGAAGTTAACTCCATATCACTAAAAGTCAACAATGGTTTCTCCCAGACAGCACAGATAATCAGTGGGAAACAGCCCTGCCTTTTATATATGATCTCTTCTGTGGTTTTCAGTTTTCTATAATGTCACTATACTGTAGCAACAATGTACTGCGCTAACATGGGGCTCATCGTGGGGCTAGCAGTTTTGCCACCATGCCATTGCTTTACCAGGTGGTTGTGAGCACTGAGAACCTGCGTATAGGACTGCGCTGATAAATGTGATGCATATCTCGTGAAGGGCAAGGGCTGCAACACAGAAATCACTACCAGTGTCTATATCACTATCAGTTGCTATATTTCATCACTATATTTTTACTTTTGTATATTCACCAGACAATTTTATCTACGGTGACAAATTGTAGCAACTGAGGGGTCGATTTACTAAAGGTTTGCACGTACAAAAACGTGTAAAACTGTTACCATCCGCAAAAGATCGTCCGAGGTGATCAACTAATGAGGTGTAAAGATGATTGCGTGTGCTAAAATTGAAAGATATTTTAATTTCTCATTTATAAAGGTTAGCCTGAATTAATATGCAAAAATGGGCGTCCCTACGTTATTTTCACAAAATAGTGGGAGGTGGTCATGCAAATAGATTACTTTAGCACGTGTAAAGTGATTTACTAAACCCGAAAGGAAGTTTGAGAAAGGTATTTGTGGGTGCATTTAAATACAATTGGAAAGCCATGCTGTTCTCATTCCCAGCAGCCCACGGTGTCATCCTTTGGACGCAGAAGGAGGCCTTTTGCGTCAGCATGTTGACGCGCTCGGTCGCAAACAAACAAACATCTGTAACTCCCGGCAGAAACTAAGAGACATCCAATGAAACAGTTCGTAATAAACCGCCAGCTCGTTCAGTGTCACAGTAACCTATACCCTACACTAAAAAAAATTGTCTTTTCACCATTTTCTTACAGTATAACCATTCCAAACACACACAATCTCTCATTTAAGTATGGCTGTTTGCGGCTGGAGTAATTTGCATAATGACTCTTAGTTGATTAGTTGTGAGACTAGATTCAGCTGTAAATTACACTGGTACAGTATGGAACACATGGCTGTAAATCCTCAAGAGTCTGATCTATCGAACGAGCCCCAAACCATCACTCTGTTGCCAAATATGGAGTAGATGTGGATGGATCACTGCAAGGGTTATTTATCCAGACTCATTTTCCTATATAACTCTATGAGGAAAAAAGTCAGGAGAAACAACTCTTAAAGTGATCCATCCACATCTACTCCATATCTGGCCGTAGAGTGATGGTTTGGGGCTCGTTTGATACCTTAGACCAGGGGTCCTCAATCTTATCCAGAAAGGGCCGGTGTGGGTGCAGGCTTTTGTTCCAACCAAGCAGTTACACACCTGATTCTACTAATCAATCACTAGAGTCTTTGCTAAGGACCTTGATTAGTAGAATCAGGTGTGATACTGCTTGGTTGGAACAAAAGCCTGCACCCACACCGGCCCTTTCTGGATAAGATTGAGGACCCCTGCCTTAGACCCTTGATGACTTGATGACAGCCATTTCACCAGTCATGTGTTCCGTACTGTAGCAGCGGAATTTACAGCCAAATCTCCCAATTCCCATAGAGATCCATTCAAATGCAGAGAGGTTATAGTATCGCTTGTAACAGTACCTGAAAATAAGATACCGACAGTCTTTTGATGTTTATGGGTCACAGACACAGGAAGTAACAGCATGCAAAAGGATATGCGACCAAATATTAAATATGATACTTTAAAAATACGTTAAAGCATTTGCAAAAAAATCTAAAAACATGTTTTCACTTTGTCATTATGGGTTATTTATATTATTATATATGAAGTGTAGATTGATGGGCAAAATTTTTTAAATTAAATAAATAAAGTGTGCAAAAAGTGAAAGGGTCTGAATACTTTCAGGCACCACTATATGTGCATATAAATATTGCACATTTCAGAAGAATTGAATCATGGAACACAAACTAGTGCTTTTCATAACCCCGCCCCTCCAGACCTTGCTGGGATCTGCTATGGCTGTGTTAATATCTTTCTGTGGTCTTGGTGTCATACGTCATGACTACCTCTGCAACATTAGATAGATTAATTTATCCCAAGGCAAATTACGAGATGCAATAGAATCACTGATAAACCAACGTAATGAAAGGCTTTTACTGGACTAGCATTCACAAACTGCAGGTAATATAGCATGAGCAAACTTACCTATCACTAATACGCCTTTGTGGCCTTGAAGGCGCGCTTGTCCTTGGAACCGCTACCCTTCTTGTTGAACTTGGTCATCATCTTGTTTGTGAATAATCTGGAAAAAAACACATACTAATGTCACTACAGTAGTTTCAAACTTCAGTAATGTTAGCCTGTCAACTTAATGGTTTATGGTGTAGACTACCTTATACTGTAAAATGCCCATACTTGTACAATAATTTGTCTGTAGTGTCCTTCACGTATTTTCACGTCCTATTTAGTACAGGAGGATGATCTGTGAAAAAAAAGTTAAACAATATCATCCCCTGAGCTAACAATGGTACACATTCACAAAGTTTACCGTTGCTCATATGGATTTTCTTGGCTATGCTAGGGAATATCCTGGGGTGCAGCAGAGTGTTAAATTTTTTCTAGCTAGCTAGCCAACATTACAGTAACAAGTTGAAAGCATATACTGTATAAAACTAGGTTGAAACCCTTTGGCTGCACGTTTACAGTTTCCCGTTGACAGGCCTAACTTTAGACAATGTTATTCGCCATTCTGCGAACTAGCTTGCTAAGCCAAAACAACATTAAGCCTAGAACGCTAGGCAGCATATCGTAACGTTACTAACGTTAATTAACAACATTTGCGCCTACTAAAGTTACCTATCGTCATTTAATTGATTTTCATTAAAATCTGGTAGTAATACTCACCAATAAGCACTCTGCAATATGTTTTTATTTGTGCAATGTTTGTTTTAGCGTCTTCTTCGCACTCACTTGACGTACACGAAGGACCGTGCATGGTGGAGCACACTGTAGAGCGGTAGCTGTTTCAATTGCACGCACATGCGCAATGCATCAAGGTGACTGCACCATAATTATTCTGGCGCAGACACCGGGGCTGAATCCCACGTAGAATCTCATACCTTCTTGTTGGCCTTCTTGAAGTCCAGGCTTCTTGTGGCAAGAAACAGTGGACATTTTATGACATTTTAAGATTATACGTGTCTAAATTGTGTCTACATGTAGACCGGATTTCGCTCGTCAAAGCAATGACTTAGTAAAACATATCAACACATTGTTTCTCTTTGAACTTACAACTGAATCACGTATACAAATTGTGATATGGCATGTCTATGTTTTTCATTACACTTGTCTAAATTGTTTCTACCTGTAGACCAGATTTTGCTTGTCAAAGCGTGAAATAGATCCATGTGAATCAACACATCATTTATCTTTGAACTTACAAATGAATCAAGTATACAAATTGTTAGATAAAATATGTGATATATCCTCTATGTTTTTGATTGTGTCTACATGTAGACCGGTTTTCGCTTATCAAAGCAATGACTTATAGGCTAGTGAAATAGATCCACAATAATCAACACATCGTTTCTCTTTCAACACAAATGAATCACGTATAAAAAGGATTCAATAAAATGTGTTATATGGCACGTCTATGATGTAGACGCCTTTTAGCCGGGCTAAAAAATATCTAAAAGATGTCTTTAAGACGATTAGATCTGATTCAGCGGCTCTTTAGATGATCTAATAGACATCTAGTGCCCACTGGGAACCATTGATTCCAACTCCATCTTAGCACTTTTGAATGCCTCTGCCAAAGCACCTTACATTGTTAAGAGCTATTAAATTGCACACTTAATTAGAAATATCCCATGCATCACGATCACCAGTCACAACACTTTACTGCAATGGATTCCAGGCCCAGTCCATCCTTTTCTAACATCTTCCCTTGATCACATTAATACCTTACATGCAGGATTTTGTGTCAGGGGTAGTATCAGTGTTGGCCTGAGCTTCCTTTGTGACCGTAAATTATAGAACAAAAATTTAACAAAAGCAGCCTCAATGGGTCAAAGTCACAATTAAGAACCAGATCTGCACTAATAGTGGTGTGCTTTTGTCTGTACATACACTGTCATTTTCTTGATACAGAGAGAGAGTTCTGGGACATAAAAATTACTTATTCAATTAATATGAATTGGCTGGTAGAAGTTTTCCTTATGTTAGTTGACAATACATAAAGCCAGTGCAATGTGGAATGAAGCCCGCTTGACAGGCACACCATCAAATATCAGCAAGTCAAAGAGGATATTTCACTGGAATCCATTGTCTTATCAGGATAAACCACCTAGCAGCCTCATTGCAATTCATCTGTAAAGAACTCACCCAGAAACTAGTCACTCCTCACATCAAGTAAATGCATCGTCCTGGTCTTTCTTCAACCTCCACTGCTTACCTGTGAACTGAACAACTGCATACACAAGGATTTACATCCCACTTCCCAAGACTACACCAGCTATCACAGCTATTCCCCCATCAAAACCAGAAGATCCTCAAACTCATACCATCCCCAGGTGAAAAAGTAGTATACTTTAGTGTAATACAAATTTGAGTATACAAAGGTTATTACAAGTATACTTTTTCCTTTTTGTACTTAATTTGACGTATGTTTAAAATGTACTTTTAAAAACTGTACTTCAAGTATTGTCTCAAGCACACCGTAATACTTTTAAAGTTTGTTCAAACGCACCGGTGACATAATGAAATTGCACTGCAAGTGTATTTAAGATACCAACAAATCATACTTTTTGTTAGTGCACTTAAATATACTTAAAGTACACTAAAAATAGTCACATTTTAAGATAGACATTGTGCACTTAAGTATACTAAAAATAGTCTCATTTTAACATACACACTACACTTGAAGTACACTTAACTATGACTTAGGTTCTACTTTTGAACAACTTTAGTGCACTAAGTATACTTAAAGTGCTGCCAATTTAGCACAAAGTACATAATTAATACAAAAATTACTAAAAGTATACTTTAAAAAAGTATATTTCAAGTATAATTTTTTTTTCACCTGGGTCTACCAGTTTGCATCCCATCAGTGACAGGTCCTATCCCTCAGTTTCCCTTCATCTGTGGAATTCAATAGCTTTTTCAATGCCTACCCTGATTGAACTGTCTTCCTCTTTTATCTTATTGTATATGATTTATTCTATAATAATCTGTATATGTAATCAACACTAAAGCTTTCAATCTGTATTCATGTAACATTGCATAGTTATGCCATGCACAATTGAACAAATCCCATATATCAAGCTAACTTTGAATCAGCATTTAATTTGGGTAACATTGTTTCATATCTCGCATCGATGAATATTTAATCTCAAGTCAACCTTCATTTTTGGTTGGGATAGCATTAGCGTCAGAACTGATGGAAAACACAACAGTGGAACAACATTGATTAATTGTTGTGTTCGTCAGCTTCAGATATGGTACTGAAAGATGGAATGAACAGTAACTGTTCTCATAAGTTTAATGAAAACACATAATTCTGTTCAAATTGGTTCATTTGTGATTTTATTGAAAACACAATATTTAATCAACATTGAATTCAAATTATTAATCAATGTTGATTTTTTTGCTGACTTTGCCTTTGGACATGGTTGAAATCATATCATTGGATCAGTGAATTCAATTATGTAGGTGTTGTTTACCAGTGTGACAGATTTGTTTTGTGTGTGTGTGTGTGTGGGCAGGTTTAGCCTACTTCATGAGGACAGAAAAGGTTGTCAAATGCTCCCTCGTGGGGACTCGGGAATGGTCCCCATGAGGGAAAAGGTCATTTTAGGGTTAGGGGTTGGGTTTATGTGGTAACTCCGCGTAAGAAATGGTGGGTACTAAATATTCCAGTAGACCCAGATGTACTGTGGTGTCAGGCAAGAAGGATCCAGTCATAAATTAGGGTGTGGCAGCTCTAAATCCAGCCTAGTCTACTTCTATTAATTATCCTCTTTTTCCGAGTTACTCTTCTTAAATAAATCCAAGGAACCAAGAACCAAGAAGACTCCTAAAAAAGCAGTACAGTCATTCAAATATTAAGACCGTTTCTATTTATAATTAGTAAAAATAATTTTAGAATACCAATTTAAATGTCCATATATTTGATCAGCAGTAAACCAGTGGGATCAACTAAGTCAAACCCAGCTCTATGAATAAATATGTTTAGTCAATTAGTCAGTTTATGGCAATTAGAAACAAAAATACAAATCATACATTCACAAATGAAGGCTCACTACTTATAATTAACTATAAAGAAGCCATGAAAAATGTCATTATCAGAAAGAAAGAGACCAGTACGTTAGGCTTTGCTAGAGAATTCCCCTTTCAACTTCCTTGAAACAGGAACAAAAGAAAATGAGGTAGAAGGCAATAATGGAACGACCCCACAAAAAAGGAACCACCAGGAAACAGAAGAAAGCTCTTCTCTGCAGGGGGGCGTGGCCATGCTGGGCCTGGCACTGAATAGTTCTGTGTTCTGGTACTTCTTCTAATACAACTGAAGACCCCCTAAACATCTACATTTATGTGCATAGATAAGGGTCCAGAATATATTTGAATTGCCTAATACATTTTTTTGTTGATGTTTGAGGGTGAGAGAGAGAAACAGGCACAAGTTAGTGATTTGGTCAAACAGAGCTGGCCACTGTTACAATGTACTATTGTATTACCATTAACAATCAACCTGTATGAAAACATACTGTCCCTCTCTTTCGTGTGCCATATTACAGTGAGTGGGCTGTGCTGAATAAAAAATGGAACATCGGGTCAAAGTATATGTCTTTCTCTCTTTCAACAGCCTGTAACAGCCCATGAAACGCTATTCGTTTCCTGCATACCTGTTGCATGGCCCTGCCGGGACCAATGTGCTTTGCCATGATATATATAATTGCATTCTGAGACCCAGTTCTGAGCAGGGAGCATGTCCCTGAATGCTAACACTAGAATACATTTCACAACACCTTTGAATTTCTAGTATGGCCAGATACATGTCCCAAGACCTCAGAGATAGATAAATGTGAAACAAATAGCCCTTTTCCTTAGCACAAAGCAATTTAATTATTAGAGTACTGTGAATTACATTTTATTTGTATCGTGCTTTTTACATAGAATAGTCACAAAGAAGCTGTACAGAGAAACAGAAGGAAAATAGAAAAAAAAAGAAACAGGCCTGAACCCCCAAAAAAAGCAAATGAGGTAAAAAAAAATATATATAAAAAACTGCACGGTGGGAAGAAAAACATTCAAACGGTGGTGAGAAAAACCTCCCCGATGGGAAAAACTCTCAGAAGGAACATGGCTAGAGAGGGGGAGCTCATCCTCTGCTGCCTGGCCCAGTTTAAACTAAAGGTGGAATGGATGGTAATAGAAATGTAATGAGGGATGGGATCTATAACAGCAAATAATCAAATGGAGCAGGTTACAGTCTGAGATATTAAACTAGCTGGTATGTAGAAAATCTAAAGAACATATGTATAATATGCAATTCAGAAGGGTGGGGAGCTCTCGCTCTCGCTCTCTCTATCTCCCTCGCTCTCTCTGTAATATACTCATTATTGTAATGGCATTAAATTAGTGAAGAGCACATTATGACTTGTTTAGGACTTGAAACTCAAAGTTTAGGACTTGGGACTCGACTCGGACTTGACTTGGGACTTGAGTGCCAAGACTTGAGACTTACTTGTGACTTGCAAAACAATAACTTGGTCCCACCTCTGCCTCCTCGTTCCCCACTCCTCGCTCCTCCGAGGAGCATTTAACGGTTTCGAATGTCCTTAAAGATGGCAAACCTCGATCGATTTCCGAGCCAGGCGAGGACCGAGGAGAAGAGGACGGATAAAATAAGCGATTGGAATCCACCCTGTATCAATTAAGAGTGGAGGATTCTGCCCTCCGGAAACCCCTGGGCTTTCCACCAACCAGGAGGATGAAGGTGGAAATCGGTTTGAGCTGTTGGGAGAAGTCTCCGGTAGTCTAACTAATTATATTTTATCCCACTTGTGAACTCAACTATCACTTTCTATTTAAATCGATGTTCTCCAGTATTGTCAGCACTTATTAAGTCTGACCTACCTGTACATGAACATTGCATACGTAATTAATAAAATCAATTAATAATTAAGAAATAATATACCTAATTAATTCCAAGAGAAAATAAACTGCTGTTACCCTATCTCGATTTGCGCAAATCGATGTTCTGCCCAGTAACGTTTGTCAGTAATGTTACCTGTACACGAACATGAAAAAATACAATACGTAATGAATGTCAAGTGAAACTGAATGGCTGTTGGCTGAAATGCATTACCTGTGCCACAACTGTGCATTTTCAATGTACAAAAATGCCAAGTTACTCACGCATACAAAGCACTGTCTATAATAAAACTCGCCATTAAAAGTAGGCCTATTGATATAGGGCGGCAGTGTAGTATAATGGTTAAGGAACTGGGTTTGTAACCGAAAGGTTGCAGGTTCGATTCTCAGGTAAGGTTTCAGTCCCAGGTAGGACACTGCCGTCGTACCCTTGAGCAAGGTACTTCACCTTCAGTATATATTCAGCTGTATCAATGGATACTATGTATAAATGCAAAATGCTATGTAAGTCGCCCTGGATAAGAGTGATAAATGCCTGTAATATAAAAATGAGACCAAGTTGCAACAAACATTATTGCAGCCATTTCCACTGTAAAGTATTTGACACTTTTATGTGACACATAAAGTTTGGATGACCACATTCCTTTCAGATGGTAAGATGAAAAAGCACAGGGCCAAGTTGCACTAAATAATTTAGGAAACATTGGGTAGCATTGCTTTGTAATAGAGTTTGTTTAATTTGTGTGCGGTAAGGCAATAGAGTCAAGTGAGTACGTCAGTCGTGGGCGGAGTCTGGTTTCGGAAGTAAATTTCCTATGGAAGATAGAATGGGCTTCGGAGACTATCGACTATTTCTTGAAATCTGATTTATAGAATGAGCCGAAACGTTCCTGGATTAGCCTGTGCGGTACAAGGATATATTCCATATATCGCATGTTCCAATATGCTATAACTATAAAATCTTTGTCCCAACAGCCCTTTTACTACGGCCAGTCCTGTTACCACAGTGTCAACCCTGTTACATAGATTAATTTGATCAGAAAAGAAGAAATGGTATTTTACCGCATTTGACTGGGTCAAAAGAATAATGGCCAATTAAGGGCTTGGACATGCTGGGAAGCTTTCTCTTTTAAATTTAAAAGTCTTTTCTATAAATGCATGATCTGTCACCTGCAAATCAGTTGCCTTGGCATAATTGTTAGAAAAAATAATAATAATTTAAGACATTCTAATCTGAACATGAAATCAGCGTAGAGAGGGACCAAAAGGCTTGACATTTTTATTTAGAAATGTTTCAAATATGAATGCATATGTCGGTAATAGAAAAAATAGGGTTGACACAATATCCAAAACATGTTGAAGAACATTTCTTAAAAAAGAGGGAATTTATACAGCCTGAGATGGCACCATAGAATTTCATATCATGTCTTTCTTTCCATGCCATGCAAAAATTGACAAAAAAAGTGGAAAGACCCAGATATAAATGAGAAAAGGGTGTTGATAAATCCCTTTACCCAGTGCAACTTTAATTAAATTAACTAATTTGGTTTGATTCATCAATGGAAGTCATACTTTGTGTCAGTGGATAGGGTAACTTACAATTTGGGGTGCATAGTTGGCAAACTAAACCAAAATATTTTGACGATTAGTCCAATATAATCAGGTCAGAGTCTTCACTATCAAAACAAAGAGTTTAATGGCGTCTGCATTGTGAAAATCGATGACATGACAGAATCCTTCGATCAAGGTTGTTAGTTGATGTTCTGGTGCCACACTCACATGTGATTGGTCCATTGCTCGGCAGCTGTTAATCAAACACGAATGGGCCCATTTGTTAAACCATGATTGAAACCAGTGTTCCGTGAATTCCTTAATATTGCCCTCTATAAGGGCTGGAATGGGGTATCTCCAATCCTAGGGACATTCATTGCTGCTAGGTTGCAGAAATTATGACAATTCGGTCCTCACCCAAATCCATCCCCCACGCCTTACAGCATTTTAGATTACTTTCATACATGCATTTGCAACAGATGTCAAGGGTCAAAGAGAATTGTAACATAGCAATGCTTAGTAATGTGCTAAAATATATTACATTTGTAATATGAGAATATACAAGGTATTGGGCCTCATTCAAAAAAAACATGCGTACAAAGGCATATACACAGAAGTGGTTTCTATTTAAAGGCAACACTATGGCAGCCTTTTTCACAACAATGATACTCTGATCAAACGTTGCAACAACATTATCATGCATACAAATTCACCGTTCATGGGCATTTAAGTAAGTGCAATATTGATATTCAAATGATATCAGAATAAATACGTTTCGGAAAAGTCACGAAGGGAGAGCTATAAGGACATAAGTGGCCATTACGTGTTACTTTCACGTGACACAAAGTTTGAATGACCAATATTGTTCGTTGTAACTTGGCCTCATTTTGATAACAATACTGGTAATGGCAGGCCTAGATTTTTCTAGTGTTATTATAGACAGTGATTTGTATGCATGAGTAACTTGGCATTGTGGTACGTTGACAATGTTTTATGTTGAGATTTTCACTACATTAACTCACCTATCTGAATAAGCTCAAATCTTTCACTAGTTTTTTAAATTTTTAAAAAAAATTAAATTTCAGGTTAGTTTTCAGAGCTGGTTTGCTAGTTCTAGTTTAGTTTTAAAAAAACTTTTTTTTATCTATTTTTATTTTTATTTCAGTTCATGCTTTTTTCACGCCTAATATTAATCGTAGTTTTACTTATAACCATAACCAATAATAATTAATTTTGATAAAAAGTGACTGATGATGATGATGATAATATATAAAGAGCCACAAGCATGCAGCAATGATGAATTTGCTGCTCTTGGATTACTTGGCTAACTGTGCCTTGAGGAGAGAGCACATCTTTAGGGACCATACAAATCGGTTTGCAGAGAGCGATGAATGGTTTATGTTTTCACACGACCCTGAAGTCGGCATGCCGTTTATGGGATTGCGAATCACATGAACAAGTATGCGCATCAAATGCACACTAGTTTTACCAACTATTAAATAGTTCTCCGAATGTTTCATGAATCCCATGTTTGTTTTTCATAAGGACTTTTCTTAAGAACAAAAGTAAGAATTTAAATTGAATGATCCCCATTGAACTTATGTTGATAGTTTCCTGTTCTTCAGCTAGCTTATTAGCTGATAAATATGACATGTACTGCAACATATTCTGTTTGCACAACATTGACATTTGATTTGTGGAGAAAATAGTGTACGTGTGTCACTCACTTACATTTAAAATCAACTTCTTGAAATGCAACCAGGAGCCGGATATGTTGCTACTGTATGCATTCCCATAAAAAGGGTTAGTTAAATCGACCTGGTTCTTTGAGTGAAAGATATTGGCACAGGGAAGTGGGATATTGACCACTAAAAGCAAGGAAATGTGTGATCCAGTGCCAGCTCCAAGCACCCGAGTACATTTCAGAGATAGTCAAACACTGCTTCTTTTTTCTACTGGGGCACAACCTTAGATAGCCCTCTGTCACAAGAGGAAATTTCTTGGGGTCAGTGTGTACATTTCACATTTCATCTTTTTGGAAAAAATGAAAAGGAAAAGCGAAGGTTGGGCAGTACATAGTGAGACTCTCGCAGACTGTCATATTTGACCCTGCGTAGTGCTCCATGTTGTGCCTGAGTGATACATCTTCCAACAAGGGGCTCAGGGGCTAATTAAAGCAGTGATTCATTAACTTTCACCCGAATGCTAATGACACAATTAGAAACCTCGTGTCATGCACAGCTCTTGAACCGGAGTCTTTATTTTTAGGGGAAAAGAGAGAGTGTTTTTTTTTTTAGCATATGCAGGTTTGCACTTATATTGAAGTGATGCCTCATATATAAAGGCAGCCCCATCACTTAGCTTTGCAGAGCTGTCAACTGGGCAATGTGACCTTAATGATGATAAAAAACTATATCAGGGACTTAAAGGTTATATCAAATTTTACTACCTTGTCCACCAGAGAAGAGCACATGAGAACTAGTAATTTCTCAGGATGTCAATTGCAGCCATTTCATGACTATTCTTTTCAATGGTGTATCAAACAAGCCTCAAACCATCACTCGGCTGCCAGATATGCAGTAGATATGGATGGATCACTTTAAAGGGGTCCCTCTCTGTAGAGGGGATAGTGAAGTCCACGCTAAAGGGTTATTTGGGAGCCATATCAGACTGTCATGAGTGTATTGAGGGCCTGACGGTGAGATTGCACCCCCTCGCCAGTCAGTTTCCCTGAGGAGCCAGGCGGCTTCGCCCGCCTTAGTCAAACTCAGTCCTTTCGTGGGGCTTACAACTGGCTTTGAATCCCCTCAATGAGCCACCCTTCGAGCGGGCCAGACTCAGCCTAACCTTGAAGACTGCATTGGTCTCTGCTTTTTAACCCCGCGTTTCGGCCTAAGGCCATCTCGCGGTCGTACATCTCTGGCTATGGTGTTGGAGGCATTTCACCCTTCTCTCTACGAGACCCCTGAAGAAGCCAGGCTGCACTCACTGTGCCCCACCTGGGCTCTGCAGTCTTATACCTCCCGCACAAGTGCAGTGAGTAAGACCAAAAATCGTTGTATTGTTTTGGAGGGGCTATGCGGGGCTTCACCTAATTGTACAGCGCTTGGCCCTCTGAATCGTAGAGACAATTCCAGCTCTGACGCATCCCCTCCCACAGGCGTGGTAGCTCACCCCACTCGGGCATAGCTACCTCCTGAACTTTACTACGTGGCGCCCGCTCGCTGACATTGTGCGGCCTGGGCCTCATCCCCCCACGTTTGCCAGGTTTATCACCTGAGCATAGTGTCATTCACATTGGTTGCCTCCCCTGTCCTCGGGTCAGTGGCGCAGATTAGGAATATGATTAGGGTTCTATCACCCAGTGGTTGTTTTCCACTTTTCTCACTTGAGCTTGCTCTTCTGGTAGAACAGCAGCCAATAGTGCATTTTTTACAGGATTCGCACTCATGCTATGACCTGCATTCCTGGTACCCCACTTACATCCCCCGTACTATTCGGTACTCTGTGACCCATACCGTGACGTGTTGACCGATATGAAATAGAACGTACTATGGGTTACGGATGTAACCCTGGTTCTATGAATACGGTCAACACGCCACGCTGCGTGGTCAGGCGGGGAAACTTGCGCCCTCAGGATGGCAAGTGCCCTCAAGCCGGCAAAAGAGGTCGGGCGGCATACAAGCGCCATATTTATGGCGTGACGTGGGTCCTCCCGTAGTGGTGGTTAATTTGCAATTCAGTCTCCTCGTAGCTCCTCCTCTAGACGAGGATGACCCATACCGTGGCGTGTTGATCGTATTCATAGAACCAGGGTTACATCCGTAACTCGTACGTTTTGGCACAATTCAGCTGACTAGGATATGTAATTTGTGAACTTTTGGGAAAACCATGTACTATGTAACAATAATAACGGTTTTGGAAAATATCCAGCAGTCTAAATGTCATATGAAAACGTATGAAAACATAAATGTCATGGTTTTTACCGATCTTCCCTCTGTTGCTACGGTTTCTCTCCCATTTTTCCTTTATTTTCAGTCTATTGGATTTTTCCGCGTTCGGTTTTGGAGTTTTTCTTCTCCCTGCTAATTATTCGGTTCACCTGTTAATTTACCTCTCAGGTATTTAAACCCCTCACTTCCACTTCTTGGCGCTTCTTCATCATATCGTGCCTTCACAAATTCAGGGTTGGTTAGGTTCCAGTTTTCCAAAGAAAGATATTTTTCCCTACTAGATTGCCTTTAGCTGCCTCTGAAGCTCTTTAGGAAATTGTTTCCTTTTCGCTCTTTCTTTTCCCTACTTCTCCTTCTACTCTCTGCTATTTTGGAGAGTGAGAGGTTTATTTTTATTACATTTATTTAGGTTTTGTATACAATGTCCATCACTCAGACACCTGCCTTCCAGAAGTCCACCAAGCAGGATTACTCAGTTAGCCAGGTAACCTCTAAAATAGCTTCTCTGAACATTTGTTAATAAATAGCAATAATCAATACTTATGACTAATTTACACCTAATATATTAATTTATTCAAATATACGTATATTTATATTTAGTTTTACAAATTCAGATTCAAAACATTAAAAACTATAGCCAAATATTTTTCACAGGTGAGTTGACAATACCCGAGACCTAAACCTGTCCTAAACAAAACAATCCCATCTGGGCTTTTCACAAGGACAAAATTGCAAGTTGTAGTTTCAGTAGTTAACTACACAAAAAATGACGAAAAAGTAATTTAACTACTTGAATCACTATGCAAATATGAATGTAGTTGAACTACCAGCAAGCTACTGCAAAATGTAGTTTCACTACTCCCCAACACTGCTGGATTGTTTGCTTCAACAAACATTATCCCTGAGGAACTCATTCCACTATTTCTAGAACTTAACTGTAACACTTTTACAAGTTTTTGAAAAAGAAAGCAGGTTGCTGCAGTGAATTATTTTTGCAATATTAGATGAAACCATCATGTGGAGCAAATTCCAGAAGCACTGCAGCCCTCTGGGAAATGAAGTCTAGCACAAGCTGTTGTTCTCCTTCGTTTTTGGCATGGTAGAATTATGTTCGAGACTGTTTGGAATGACTGCCTTTGCAGGCATTAAGGAGGATGTCAGCTAGTGCTACGTACATAGCTTACCCTCAAGGTCGTCTTTGAGTTGACCTGCACAAATGCTTGTCAGAAACTCATTAAGCCAATTCTTTCTTGGTTACGGTAAGGTGGCGCTGTCATGCCCTCTCCCCAAACACAAACAAAGCAAGCAGCACCTCAGTGTCATTCAACAGGCAGTGCATTCCAAAAACCTGAAACCTGAAGAGAAAAGACAACAAAGCAGACAGACTTATTCTGTGCAGTTTACAACCAGACAGCGGCGACTGTGCAGCTTATTTGCTATTGGGGCGTGCAGGTGGAGCGCATGGATTGTGATGCAAATGTGCACAAAAGGTGAAATCTTTGCAGCTGTGCGGGGTGGATTGTGGGGAGGGGACAAAAAAGGGCTCAGGTGAAGCGACTAACGTGCTTAACCAGAGGTAATCGAAAAGCAAGAGGCCTGATGGGATTGTTGATCGCCGGGGGGAATTTACAGTCGGAACTTTGCTTGCAGGCCACGTCCAGGAAAGACTGCATCCTGTGCACACGCTGTCCATGCTTCTGTGATAGGGGCCATTAACTCAAATCCACAGTGGACACCCATGCTAAAGTACCCATTCAGTACCACATAGCTTCATAGTCAGATGAGAAGGATTTATATGTGATGTGAACTTATGGGAATGAAAAAAACTCATTTTCAACAGAAAGATATGCATTGTTAACATTATTGCTTCTTCAAGCACACTAGCGAGGAGACTAGTATTTATGACAGGCAAGGTATGTACAGTTTCAGTCTCATGGAAGGTAGCGCTTCTTGAACCAAACCTATTTTTACTCAGTGAAATAAATGAGCTTTCAGACCATCATTTTAATCTTATAGTGATGATAGTTTGAAATATACTATAATTTGAACATAAAACCTTTCTGCCACGTATCTAAATAGTAGCTTATGTGATATTACACCTTGAAGAGATAAAACATATCACACCTTAAAACTTGGCTGGTATTTTTGTAATGTGTAATGTAGTCTTTTGTCAATAAAAATAAGTTATTTCCTGTCTTCCAGACATGGCTAATATGACCATTGTCCTCAACACCAAGTTAAAGATGAATGCTCTTTTTGACAATATCTGAATCTACACAGCAATTACTTGTCAGGCAATGTGTAGCATCCCCCAGAATGCCTTGGTGAAATGGGTCAGGCTGCCGTCTGAGCCCCTTTAGAGGTCAAATCTTTGCAATGCTCTTGCTGTGCAGAGAGCTATTCCATGTTCATACCTGACTGTATTTAATGAATTATTTAGATCTACACACCTAAGATCTAACAAATTCTGAAATCCAGAGATCTAAAGAAATAATGAATTACACTTCTATTTTAAAAAAAAGTGTGATATGCAATAACCTTTGTGCAGTCCGTTTAAAAAACACACTAATTAGAGCAATACATATCACACAAACTAAAGCATTCTGAAAGGGAGATTCACTGCACAACACATTGTGCTGTGTTATTACAATGTACTGTTACTGGAGCCACACACAGGAATAATTTGTTACTCATCATCTTGCGCTTTAAAAATAAATGTATTCATTGTTTCGAATGTACTTGTTTGCATGTCTTGTGAAAACTATGCCACTTGATATATGACATTCTGGCATTCTGTTGTTGAGCCTGCCGTCTCTGTCTCAATGACGGCTGTGCCCTGTCATTTGCTTTCATCTGATTGCCAGGTATTTCTCTGTGCCACGTACATTAAGAGAGATATTAGTAGAGGGGGGATCTTGATGTCACTTCTGACCTTGACTCCAGCTGGTAGCTGTATCTAATTACTTTTACTCGTTTCTTCATGATGTATTCATTTGTGAGTCAAGACGCGCTCTGGATTAATGTAATGGAGCCTGGTACAGCCGGGGCGTTGAGTGGAACTCATCTGTCGTGATGTTGTCCTTAATGTCTGTTGCTCTGTCTCGCTCTCTCTTTCTCTGCCTGCCTGCCTGTCTGACTCTCCCTGTCTGTCTCGCTCTGTCTGTCTCTCTCTGTCTCTGTCCCTCCCACACACACACACACAGACATCACTCAACTGCATCTCAAATGTTAAAATGTGTGGGTTTCTCATAGCAATATCTTAATTGCTGTACCCTGTGATTTTGATATGGTGATGGAAGAATACGTCTTAGCAGGTGCATACACATTCTTCCAAGAGAGGGAATGTCGGGTATATAGCTTTGAGTATGGCCTTCGATAAGAGAATGTATAATGTGATATGGCAAACTTGCTCATAGTCCATTCAATAGTACTTGATTATCAAGAGGCCTACTCTGCTCTGCTGACCGGACCTAGGATCTGCGTTCCTCTCTGCCCCTAGTCCACAGGTACAAAGGCAATTAAGTCACGCTGAGGTGCTGGCTTATCTATAATTTAAATCTTAGATTGGCCAGGATGTCTTCCCCCCTGTGGAGGAGAAAGACTAGGACACAAAAGTATTCCTGAGATCAAAGCCCAGCGTGGCCAGAGAATACCACATGGCCACATGGTTTTCTTTTAATTTTATGTTTGAATGCCAATCTGTTCAATTGAAAGTATTAATGTGAATATAGGTAATACTTGTTAAACAAGTTTTAAGTTAATATTTCTAAAGAGTTATCCAGCTTAAAGCGGAGATTCGAGTGTTACTACAAATCTTGTTACATGGATGCAATATTTAGCCTGAAATATAATATTTCACCTACTGGCTCAACTGCATCATTCAGTAGCCCACTATAATCATGTTTGAACTTGTTAAGAGGAGGCTAAAACTCTTGAATATTGAATATTTCAATAATAATTAAACGGTGCTTAGCCCTGTTTTGAGCAACATAAGTGCACATTAATTAATAAGTGAATTTGTCAGCTATTGAAAGGTCCTGTCCTGGTCGTAAAGGAATCTGAGCCCCTACCTCCTCCTTCCAAACTTACCTCACATCACCCAATTAGGGCTCAGGCCCCCCTCACTGCGGGGGCAGAAAGGTATTTATGGTGAAGCCGAAAGAGAAACTGGGATTTTTCTAACTTGCTTTTTTTTCCTTTACAAGATTTTTCTTACTGGGGCTTTTATTGTTTTGTCAGCGAACTAAGTTGGGGGCTGTGGAGTGTGAAAGTTCTGTGAGTGGAGCGCTGTGGAGTGTGAAAGTTCTGTGAGTGGAGTGTGAAAGTTCTGTGAGTGGAGCGCTGTGGAGTGTGAAAGTTCTGTGAGTGGAGCGCTGTGGAGTGTGACAGTTCTGTGAGTGGAGCGCTGTGGAGTGTGAAAGTTCTGTGAGTGGAGCGCTGTGGAGTGTGAAAGTTCTGTGAGTGGAGCGCTGTGGAGTGTGAAAGTTCTGTGAGTGGAGCGCTGTGGAGTGTGAAAGTTCTGTGAGTGGAGCGCTGTGGAGTGTGAAAGTTCTGTGAGTGGAGCGCTGTGGAGTATGACAGTTCTGTGAGTGGAGCGCTGTGGAGTGTGAAAGTTCTGTGAGTGGAGCGCTGTGGAGTGTGAAAGTTCTGTGAGTGGAGCGCTGTGGAGTGTGAAAGTTCTGTGAGTGGAGCGCTACAGACAGAGAAGTTTTTCTGAGTTTTATAGCTGGCATTTATTTTATTCATCCTGTGCTGAAATTGGATTATTCTGGCAATTTATGGTTGATCTCTTTCTGGTAATTCCAATTTAATTTTGTAAATTATAAGCAGTGAGACTATGTTCATCAATGAATGTATGATTACAACTCATTATTCCAATTGACCTTTTCCTGTAATAAAACTACTCAATCTTAAGACCTGATTTGGACTTTCTTTTGACATGTTGGTTGATCCACCAGGTTACTGTGACTTACCTATCAATGAATTTGGCGATTTAATTGATGATTGTAATTTTTAATTATAATTAACAAATGAAATCCATTAAATATAATGAGGGGTTTCAGCACGTGATACCGCTTGTGTTCAGTATTCAGAGTGCTGGGCAATTTAATGAGGGCATTGAGTACTGGAACGGCTGGATTCAGAATTATAAGCCTTTTTGCTTAATCCTCACTTCCCCGACACATCAGAGGGATTTTACTGTGATCACCGTCAGTGCAAATGTTCACATTGCTGACTCTCATTGGCCACTTTACCATGGCTTGCTTCATTTAATGACTGCACCTGCACAGTGGAGATCATGCACCACTTTTCATTGATGCACTCTGTGAAGTGAAGGCGCTATATTAAAGTGTTCTAAATGGTGTGTGATTGAGCTGTGCACACGCACAAGTGGCATATAACCCCTGATGATGAAAAATGGTAAGGTTTCAATTTGCTCAACCTTTCTTCGTATTTTGTCCTTTTCCTCCCTTTGGAATGCCCAATCATATTTATCAGCAATCTCCGCTATCGATTGGGGAGAGCAAGAATGTGCTCTCATCTGAAGCATTTGATGTCAGTCGCTGCTTCTTATGACCGCAGTGCAAAAAATACATTGGGTTGCAAAAATCTTGGCACCTCTGGTCAAAATGCCTTTTACAATTAATATCTAAATGAACAGAAGCAAACTTGACCTCTAAATGGTACAAAGTTAAACATGACACATTTCTTCAAATTTTAAAGCAAGAATACTTTTTATTTAAATTTTCAAAATAATAAAAACTATAACAGTTTGCAAACGCTTCCTGTAGCCAGCTAATAGTTTTTAAATTTTTGCTTTTGGAATTTTTCCGCATTCTTCCTGACAGAACACTTCTAGCTCAGGACTGTGGTGGCCATTCCAAAACCTTCATCCGGCTTTTCTGGAGGTACTTCATGGTTGATTTTGAGGTATGCTTTGGATCATTGTCTTGCTGGAATACCCAACCTCTGTTCAACTTCAGTGTCTGGACTGACCATCGAACATTAGCCTCTAGAATTTCTTGATATTTGGTGTAATCCATTCTTCCTTTCACCCGCACAATATTTCCTGTGCCCCCCACTGCCACACAACCCCAAAGCATAATGGATCCACCTCTATGCTTAACAGTTGGCAAGGTGTTCTTCTCTACAAATGTTTTACCCTTTTTTCTCCAAACATAGCTTTTTTCCAAAAAGTTCAATTTTGGCTTCGTCAGTCCAAAGAACATTGTTCCAAAATGCTTCAGGCTTCTCACTGTTTTCATACTTCAGATGCTTTAAGGTATTTTTTCTGGCAACTCTGCCATGTAAGTCTTTATTGTTTAAAGTACATTGTATTGTTGTCCTGTGACAACTAGACCTGCTTCTGCTACTCTTTTTTTCTTCTGAGCATCTCTCACCAAGTCTTGGGCCATTCTATCTGAAATTGTTCTTAGTCTTCCAGATCTTGCCTTGACTTCAACTGTTCCATTTATTGATAATTTTCTGATAATTTTTCTGACAGTGGGAATAGGTAGTTTGAAACTTAAGAGATTTTTTTAAAGCCTTCTCGTTGTTGGTGGAAGTGAACTATCTTGATTCTGACATTATTGGACAACTGTTTACAGGACCCCATGGTTGATAACACCAGACAGAACAGCCACAGCAGTCGGCTGCTTTAGAAGGCATCCACTTCAGAATAAATTGTTCAGCCCTGGAATTGTATTCACCTGACCCACTGAAGCCCTAACGAGTAAATCTCCTGGGCCTGGGCCTTAGTAATCATCTTTTTAAAAAGTAACAAAAAGTAATCCAAAAGAGTTCCCACAACTTTTGCACAGGGCTTTTTTCCTTTTTTTATTATTTTGAAACTAAAATTTTAAATAAAAACTAACCTTGCTTTAAAATTTGAAGAAATGTGTCATGTTTAACTTTTTACCATTTAGAGGTCAGTTTAGCTGCATTGCTTAGTATATAATATTCGCTAGCCTAGCTTACTCATTGAGTTGGGGATAGTGGTGAGAATGTCCGTTTTGGAGATTTGATTTTAAATAGATTGATTACATGTTGCATCTAGCCTAGATGTTTTAGCTGCGATTCTGCGAAACATCTGCAGCATTGCACTAGTTGTGTAGAAATGCAGGAAATGAGTTTTAAAAGCGCCCGTGTGTGTGTGTGTTAGCTAGCCTACTACTGCATGTTGGCTAGTCAGTGGATTGGCTAAAATATAAATGAAAATGATGAGCCAGTTACAGTAACGTAGTTTCACATGTAAATAGAAAATAGCACAAAGAGACTGAAATGATGAAGGAATATAGCTCATCTTTAATATACTTGTTTCCAACATTAGATAATGATTTGGTATTATTGGGCATCAATAAAGTTGTCCTCCTATAAGATGAGGGGGGGTGGAGATGGGTTTAAAATGTAATAAAATTATCGTATCCACTAATGTACTGATTAGCCTATGCTTTAGCTTTATATGAAAGCATCTCAAATCTCATCTAGGGCTTTGAAAAAAAAATCTTCAAAATGTTAATAAATTTAACATTTTATTTTAGAAAATGCCCTGTGTGAGGTTGTGTAGAAATGCAGAAAATGAGTTTTAAAAGCTAAAATTTTTCTGGGGGAGGACCCACAGACCCCCCACTACATCATCCTCCCTTTGTGCCTCACCAACATCTCTTCATGCCCCCCCAATCAAAGCAGTCTGGAAGCGCCCCTGGGTTCACCCCTAACTCTCAGTTTAAGAGAGGAACTAAAGAGAGGCGAACGAGAACAGAGTTTTAAACGGCCCAGTTTAATGGGCGAGAAATGACCTCTCGCGTTCAATAAAGAAGGCAGGCGGAGAGAGGTAGACAGGACACGGCAAAGACAAACACTGTCTCGACAGAACAGGGCAAGGATAACCAGAGCGGGAAGTGCAACAGAAGGACAGGATCCTAAAGAAGCTAAATGCACAGCAGGCAAGCCTTGGGGCAAAGTGGTCTTCTTAAGTGCCAAGTCCTGTACCTTACCGGCTCTGAATCGCAATGAATACAATACAGAAGCACCGGAAGCAGGAAGCACGGAGCTTAAATAGCCGGCAGGTAACTCAGCACAGGTGAGACGGCTGAGTACAAGGCAGCACGAAAACCCGGAACAGAATGGAAAAGTAAGACGAGTGCGCCCTCGCGCTGCTCCGACGGAGAACGGCCGCAGAAAGAAAAAGGGCGGCCAAAACCCATGACAAAGACAGGCTGATGTCCTCATTAAAAAACAAATGGGTTTCTTTCCAGAAAATAGACAGAAAGTAATAAGATGAGGAAGGCCCGACTTGGCTACATAACACCACAGGATTACTGTCAGGGGTGTGACCGTTAGGACCATGAACAAGTACGTGCGGCAGATTCTTAAACGCTCGTAATTGGAAAATTATGTTTTTTTGTCTAATGATGACTAAAAGGCACAACAACAAAAAAGAACCAAGAGTACCAGTCAAAAGTTTGGACACACCTATTCATAGAAGGGGTTTTCTTTATTTTTACTATTTTTTTACAGTTTAGAATAATAGTATAAACATAAGAACTATGAAAGTATGCAGTGACAAAAAAGTGTTAAACAAATCAAAATGTATCTTATATTTTAGATTTTTCTAAGTAGCTACCCTTTGCCTTGATACCAGCTTTGCGCTCTTGGCATTCTCTCAATCAACTTCATGAGGTAGCCACCTGGGATGCTTTTCCAACAGTCTTGAAGGAATTCCCACACTTGGCTGCTTTTCCTTCACTCTCCAGTCCAACTCATCCTAAACCATCTCTATTGGGTTTAGGTTGGGTGTTACATTAGGCCATCTGTTGCAGCCATCACTCTCCTTCTTTGTCCAAAAACAACAACAGCAAAAAAGCTGTTAGACGTGTTATGCAGATACCATACAAACCCCAATTCCCAAAAAGCTGTGACAGTATGTAAAATGTGCATAAAATCAGTGATTTGTAAATTCTCTTTTACATATATTTAATTGAAAACGGTACAAATTTGGAATTAGCGTATATATACAAAAATCAATAATGTTGATCAGGTAAAACATTAAATATCTTTTCTTTGTACTGTTTTCAATTAAATATATGTAAAAGATCATTTACAAATCACTGCTTTTATGTGCATTTTACATACTGTCCCAACTTTTTGGGAATTGGGGTTTGTAGATTGCCACTACATTCACAACTGGATGTGGTGGTTCAAGATAAATGGGTGGGCAAGCATACTGTTTAGGTGGCCGTGGCTCACCCGTGGCTAGCCAGCGTTTGGAACAAAAACCAACATACACAGTTGTTTCCCCAGGACCAGGGTTGAGAAACACTGGTATAGGCTACATGCTATCATGGATTCCATCAAATACCAGGAGATTTTCGACAGGCTTAAATACTTAAAAGTTGGTCATGGTTGGATCTTACAGCTGGACAATTCGAAGCACACCTAAAATCTAAAATGTGGTTTACTGACCACAGAATCAAGGTTTTGCGATGGCCAGCTTAGTCCCCTGATCTGAACCCCATTGAAAACCTTTGGGGCGAGCTGAAGAACCGAGGGCCAAGGATCTGGAGATATTCTGTACGGAGGAATGGTATAAAATCCCTTGCTATGTGTTCTCCAACCTCATCAAACATTACATGAGAAGATTCATTGCTGGCAAAGTGGGGGGTGCACAAAGTACTAAAGACAGGAGTGCCAATAATTGACACATTATCTTCAAAATAAAAATTTAGTTTTCGATTTTTCCTCTGATAAATGGTATCACAAACAATATTTTTTCATTTTTTCTGAGCATGGAACACATTTGATAAACAATAAACTGAATTTAATACTGCAGTTTTTGCTCATGTTAATTCTGGTGGGCACCGTTTACGTATGTATAGGTGAAGGATTGCCTTATATTTAGCATCCTCTTCAGTCTGCCTAAGTTAAAGCTATATCTAACCAGTGACGGGTTCAGTTTGCGCAATGAAACGCATTTAAATAAATTATACAAGATAAAACAAACAATCTAAGGTTCATACAATGTTTTTTTTTCATTTAATGCTGCAATTAACATTCATTTAAAAGCACTTGGGTAATAAATATGTTTTATTTTAAAGCAAAATGCATAAACACTTCCAGGGGAAAAAGCCTTTGTGTAAAGTAAAGCCGGAGAAAATGCTCTGTGATGCCTTTAAGTGTGTCTGCTGCTATAAAACAGGCTTTAGCTCCCCCCCCCCCCCTCTCTACCAAAAAAAACATAAATAAATAAAATAAAATAAATAAAGAAGAGTAAACGCAAGGACAAATCAGATTTTTATAGTTTTATAGAGAAAATCGTAAAATGTCCCACCTCTAATTACGCTAGCCATTTCAAGTTAAAAGTTAAATGCCCTGAGCTTATAATAAATAAGAATAATCTGCGGCATTCAATAAGCTTTGGTACCAAAGTAATGGCTGTTGAAGCTTATCAATTTGGAATTTACATTTTCGTGCCCGCACCAGATAAAAGCAGGCGTCTGTGTTACTATTGGCATCATCGCATAGGAGCGGTATTCTGTGCATGAAAGTTGAACTTTTAATACTGGGTGGACTGGACAATTATTTTATTCACTCTGCTTTGGACGGCTCTAATTACTTTTACTAGTAGTGATTTTGTCAAACCTTAGAAGACTGTCCTTGACATAGATAAACCCGACTTCTGTTGTGTGTTTGTTGCATGTTACCTGCTTTTCTTTTGTCCCTGTTGCACTGAAGCTGGAACTGAATACTTATCAGGCAAGGTCTCTCTCTTCTCTCCCTCTTTCTCTTTGCTTGTAATCTAAAATGAACGTTTGATTGAATGTTTTTCGTTTTAAGTTAATCATAAGTCGTGAACACACCTGTACATTCGTCATTGAGTTTATGATTCTTATTTCCGATTCTAAATGCCACATCTCGTCTATTTAAAAACTTGTAGGTTGATTCCACCACTTTTGTTTGACGGACCTATCAATTAATTTGGAGGTTATTATTTTTTGGATAACCATTATTTAAATTGTCTAATATGTTAATAAATGTATGGCATCTAGGGGTCTTCTGTTGCTTGTTCCCTTGTGCCGAAACTGTGACTATATCCTACTTGCCTGTCACTCTGTTATGAATTACTGCCTGACACTCATGTATTGCTAGGTGGTAGTCAAACTAGGCAGCAACTGTAGGAGGTGTCCTCTCAAGACCACTTTAAGTTCCAAAAAGCAAGTATTAATGAGAACCACGCTCAAGATCATACAGAACAGAACAGCCGTGCTTTAGAAGTCACCTTGACAACTCGTCTAACAGTCGTGACTGGCTGTTTGCAGGGTTGCCGTGGTGATTCGGGTTCATTCAAAGGTAGGGAGTCTGGTCCTTACCCCCATCACAGCATGATTGGATTGCATGGGGTGCAGGCTTCGACACAGGGCTGATTATATCCTTCGCCAGTTTTACTCGCAAGTCTTACCCACCCAGTGTGCCCGTAGCAAAGTAGCGCCTCTCTTCACAATTAGGCAGGCAAACACCTGACCTACTGTATGTGCATCAGGTCGCAACCCAAAGATTTCAGCGTATAATGGAACAGGCTGTGTCTGCAGTTGATGTTTGTGCTCCATGATAGCCGGGGTAGAGGAGAGGCTGGCTTCCCCTCCATCTGGCTGCGGCTATGCTTTCCTTTCTGCATCAGAACAAGCTCGCCTTAAGCTTGCCCCCCCCCACTAGCTTTAAAGAAAAGACCTTCTACATCCTTAAGGCGTTTTGCAGATGGCATCTCCTTTGCCTAATGACAAGTTGTGCATTCTGTAAGTATTAAGTATTTTAAAACGGCAGACACTGCCATTGGCATGTGCTTTCTCCAGATGGGTTATTAAGATTATAAATGACAAGTGTATTTCTGTAATAGGAGGGCAAATGAAATATGGATATTAATTATACGTTTCCTCTGCTTCAGTGGGAAATCATTAACAATGCAGCAGTGCCTTCTGGGGTGGCTATAGGCTCTCCCATCTCGAAATCAACCGTGGCCTCGGCCCCCGAATGCCGCAGATTCACCTGAACGCTGCATCTGCACCCCACTGTTACTTGCTGAAAAGAGGGACCCCCGCTGGTCCTCCTTGCAGAGGCTTTATTAAAAAGTAATTTTCTATTTGTGATGACTTAGCATACACACACACACACTGTCCTCCGTGAACTGAATGGGCAATTCCAGGAATATACGACATGAAATAGAGTTGTCGTTAATATTCTGTTTTGTTATAAGTGTATGAAACAAACAAAGGCGCCAAACTACAAATGATGTGGCCTGGCTCTTAAAATTCAATCACGCCAAATGTCTTGGCAAGTTTCCACCTAATCTGCACCGGAAACTTTTAATTGCGATAATTTTATTGCCAATTAATCACCAGCATCTGAGGTGCAACAGTCAATTGCACGACATACATCACTGTGACAATTCCACAGGGCTTAACTACTCTCTTTGCCATCCGATACATCACCGTAGTGTCCAAGGAAACATGCTTCCAATTCATTCAAATTGAAATGAAGCATTTCCTAAACTGGCGAGGCCACTCCACTGCCCATTTTTTTCCTCCAAGACAATTGCAATTTCAAAGATGGTGGTAAAAAAAAGCCGCAGCAGAAGTGTAATCAGTTGAGTGTGCCACGGGTGGTGTCTTTATTCAAGCAGTAGATTGGATTCTTAGCCTCCCTTGCACTCAGCTTCTCAAGTTTGAACGCCGTGCTTCTCAACAGACAATAAGAGGGTCGATGATTCCGCTGAGCTCCGACCTCGGAGATTGCCGCCGCCTTTGCCGAAAACGTAGCCTCGTTTTCCCCCCCCCCCTTCGATTGACCGAGCGCTTTCATCTGGGAAATGGGTTCTAAATGGATTCTCGCACTCTTCGATTAGGACAATTAGAGTCATCTGTAATCGCAGCCGAGCGCGCCGTGATGCATTAGAAATTTCAGATCTGATTCCAATCGTACCTTTAACCTCGCGAGATGTTTTAGTTTTGAGTTTTTTGTTTAGTTTTTTTTGCAGGCACATATGTCAGTACTTAGAGGTATTTACATTACAAACAAACTGTTAATAGAACATAAATTCACTTTTGAAATGAGATTGTTTGCATATGTTGATAGGGTAAACGCCAAAGTCCGAAAGCATCTGGCCAACCCTAAGCCCTGACAAGGGAGTGGTTTATGTTGCTAGCAGTGGCAAGATTATTTAGTTGTATGTGTGGCTAAAAATAGAAGCAAGCAATAATGCGTTTCACCTTTTTCAGAATAAGGAGTAGATAGATATTTGTAATTACAGAAATAGAAAAATTATATATATATAAAGACGGGTGACAAATTAAAGGAAAAAGTTATGTCCGGTGGCTCTGTTATGCTGTGGGGGGCATTTTCCTGGCATTGTTTGGGTCCACTTGTCCCCTTAGAGCAGTGTTTCTCAAACTGTGGGGCGCGACCCCCTAGTGGGGCGCAGTGGTATTACAGGGGGGGGCGCAGGGGGAAATGCAGAAATGCAGCGCGGAACCAATGTTTTTTTAAAATTTGTTTTATATAAATCTGATGCGTGTATCTACGTGGCTGGTTAACGGGGATTTACTTTTACGATATAACAGACAAGCGCAGACGCGGACACACACCCGCGGTACATACGTTAAATAAACCGATAAATGAAGTTTGTATAAAATAATTATAATTGTTGATTGCGCACCCCCCCCCCCGTCAACAATTACAATCGAGGTCCGCAAAAAACCTTGATAATAAAAAGGGCGGTGGGGCATGAACATTTTTCTTCCTCCAAAGTGGGGCGTGACAGAAAAAGTTTGAGAACCACTGCCTAAGAGGGAAGGGTCACTGCAAATAAATACAAAGTTATTCTGAGTGATCACCTTTATTCTATGATAAAACATTTCTATCCTGATCGAGTGGTCTCTTCCAGGATGACAATGCCTCCATCCACAGGGCAGGAGGGGTCACTGAATGGTGTGATGAGTATGAAAATGATGTGAATCATATGCTATGGCCTTCGCAGTCACCAGATCCCAACCCAATTGAACACCTATGGGAGATTTTGGACGGATATGTTAGACAGCGATCTCCACCATCATCATCAAAATACGAAATGAGGGAATATCTATTGGAAGAATAGTGTTCCATCCCTCCAGTAGAGTTCCAGACTAGAATCTATGCTAGACTAGAGGTAGAATATATGCCAAGGTGCATTGAAGCTGTTCTGGTGGCTCGTGGTGGCCCAACACCTGACGAAGACACTTTATGCTGGTTTTTCCTTTAATTTGTCACCCGTCAATATTATTAAAATGATAGAAACAGTTTGATGAGGTTGTGTTGGTTACCAGAATGCACATGTTCTGGGAATTGGCTCAAATAATGTACATTAGCAGGTCTGTTGTGGATATGCCCAAATTCCCAGAGCGTCTCCTTATTTAGCAATTAGTTCCAAATTCAAGTACATTTACAAATTCAAGTACATTAAAATTCTTATTTTATTGCCAGGCTTGATTTCTTCTGAGAAATCAATCCTGAATGGCTGGCTAGAGCATACCATTGGTTATCGTGTCTCATTATTTTAATTTTGGAGAGGTCCGCTAGGAAGTGACACAGGGCCAACAGTTGATTGGGTGCTCTGCACTTCACTGGCCTTGAGTGCAATTCTTCCGTTTAGAATCCCCAGTACCCACTCCATGGTTGCATATGTTGCTCACAATGTTTATTTTGTTATATTTGCGAAAATCGGCCATAAATAAGATTGTTCACAATTAAATACATTAAATGTGAGGTAATCTAACATTATATTAAATACTCGGTCTGTTGCTACAAATATTTCTTTCTTTGAAATGCTTATAAATATGTGCATATGCATATAAATATAATACAAACCGTGTGCATTAAGTTGCATTTTTTAGCACTCCTAAATGTCTTTGTAACATTTATAACAAACTGCACACCAAGGAAGGTTTTTACAGATTGTAGGTACCCAATTTAATAGGTTATTTTATAGTTCCACAGCATCAATGTACAGGTAGCCAAATGGTTTTTATACACGCACTGCATAACCAAATAGCCTACGCACTAACCTTTAGCTGATACATGCAGAAGGCCTATAATGTTTTGCCCCGTTAGTTTTACCACAGCTATCTGGCTATATGGTCATCATTTCACCATTTCTATAGATTAACTCTTATTGCTTCTTTACCAACATTTTGATTTGTATTACGGTCATTTTTGTCCCACTGTGATTGCTCCTAAATAGCTACACAACAAAAAGTACTATTACAATACTTTTTTTAAATTGAGGAGATGCAAAGCACATAGCACTGATTGTGCAATAGGACTAATTTAGGACACATTTATGCGCTCGGCGATCGATTCCCAGGCTGCGTCTCTCGCTTTATTAATTACTGTGGCGTTGCCTTTTCTGTAATTATAGACTTGTAATCTTCATAAAACTGCATAATGAATTCCTGTTCCCCAGCTGTAAACAACACTACGTTATTTTGTCAATTTACTCTGATGGAATGTTTATATTCACATTCACTTACTTGGGCTGTTTAAATAGTCCATGAACACGCACATAACTTCATTCCCCAAACCTGGCTTGCATCAGGCTTGATCTAGCTTCAACTCTTGAACTGCAATCTACAGTAGCTTTGTGAAAGGGAATTTATCCACGCTGTCTGATTGAAGCCAGGCTTATTTTACTAAGCCTGGATTTTCTTAACGAGCTTTATGAAATACCCCCCTGGTCTCTTTTTCTGTTTTTCAAAATTCTGAATTACTCTATGTATTACTGAAACAAAATAACAGAAGATCAAACACAGTGGAAGTGGAAGTTATTTTTTCTCGCCTAAATAATTTAACTTGTATAGTTATCGCTATAACATTGGGATTGTAAAATTGTTTATCGTAATAGAATCGTGAGTTTTAACACTTTCAACTGGTTAATAGTGTGACCGGATTATTGAAAATTTTATTGTAAAAAAATCATGATGAATGCAAACCCCACTTCCGGCTGGTGCTAGTTAAGGGGTTAAAACATTAAAACAGGTGAGCTGAGCTGGGCTGGGATATCAGTGGCTTCTTTACTGCTTACCGTGGCCAACTGAAGAATCCATCTTGAGCTCCTGAACTTTACCTGCCGCTACCCCATAGTGTGTAGATGTCTTCATTACAAGGCATAATACATACTAAACAGAAACTATTACATTTATATGGGGGGTCTTCGGTATCAAACGCGCCTTAAACCATCACTCTATTGCCAGATATGCAGTAGATATGGATGGGTTGTTTCTCCTGACAGATTTTCCATTTTACTACATATCTGGCCGCAGAGTGATGATTTAAGGCTTGTTTGATACGTCAGACCCTTGATGACTTAAAGCCATTTTGCTAACCATGTGTTCCATACTGTTCCAGTGTAATTTACAGCTAAATTCTAGTCCCACCCCCAATGTCCATAAAGATCCATTCAAATGCAGAGAGGTTATAGTATCGCTTGTAGGAGTACAATAAAATAATATATCAAGAGTCTTTTGATATTGTTGGGTCACAGACATCAGGAAGTCATGGCATGCAATGGATATGTGAACAAATATTTAAAAATTATTACTTTATTCTACATTATGTTAAACTGTCCAATAATTTTTATGGGGGGGACTATGTACAAAAGGTTCTAGATTTTCTTAACGGTTCATCCGATATGGATGAAAATACCCTAAAATTAAAGCTGACAGTCTGCACTTCAACTTCAGCGTCATTATATCCTTTCAAACTCAAAGTGCTAGAGTACAGAACCAAAATAACAAAAAATATGACACTGTCCAATGAATTATGGCGCTCACTGTATATACAGTCAGGTTCATAAGTATTTTGACAGTGACACAATTTTTCTTGTTTGGGCTCTGGACTCCAGCACATTGCATTTGAAATGGAACAGCGACTACGAGGTTAAAGTGAAGACTTTCAGCTTTAATTTGAGGGTTTTTACGTCCATATCGGGTGAACTGTGTAGCAATTGTTGCCATTTTTATACATTTTATATTTGGTTGCATATCCTTTGCATGTCATGACTTCCTGATGTCTGTGACCCAACATCAAAAGACAGTATACATATACAATTATTACGTACAGCAAATTAAATCCAAATTTGTGTGGTGAAAATTTATATTTAAGTGTTTTATGTATGAAATAAATATAATTAATTTCATTTTTTGGGCTAATTTACTTTCTGTTACTTCTACAAACCCTAATTCCAATAAAGTTGGGACTATTGGGAGAGTAAGTAAAATGCACATAAAAGCAGAAAGCAGTGATTTGTAAATTCGCTTACTTGCAGCAAGGTTACTTGTCCTCTCGTAAGTTTAACATTTTTAAAATTCAAATTAAATAAATAATATTGCGATCAGCGATCAGTAGGAGGCAATGCCTCCCCAAATGCTCCGCATGCCCCCCCAAAGCCAAATTCAGAAAAAATTAAATCCGACAATATGAAGTTGGCGCCCGTAGTGCCGTCAGTAGGTTATTAGAGCTACAGACGATTCGGCCAACATGCCACATCAAAATAATATATTTCTCTAATATCTGATTGGTTGGTTTGGCCATATAAAACATGGAGATGCAGCGAGAGAGAGGTTCAAAATTCAATGACTACTCACTACAGCTATGTGGTGAAAATATAACATGTTGTGAACCCCGCAAGACGTCAATTGAGTTGATTCCCTCATTTGGTGTTTTCATGATGGTGGTGGAGAGCGCTGTCTAACACGTCGGTCCAAAATCTGAACTCCATTGCTTCCATATTTGAAACAAAAAAGTAATCATATCAAGAGAAGATATTTTACCGTACCGTATGCCGCTTTTGTTGCATTCCAGGAATTCAAAATGAAAGGACGTAAGAGACCCTCACTTTGTTATTTTAGGGCTGCATTTTCTCTTCCCTTTGAAATTTTAACGCATGTCACTGTGAATTACGGTATGTTTCATGACTAGACACGGTTGACTGAATGAAAAAGTGTGTGCACCTGTCTGAGTGTCTGCATTACTGTGAAAAGTGTGCAGTATGTTATATGCTAGGTTTAAACAAATGTAGTCCAATCTTCACTTCATGTCAGTCATGTCAGCTGTAGTGTCATACAGTGAAGAATTTGTCAAAAGAAGAAACAGTTCTGCTTAGTCAGATGAGGGCATGGCATATTAATATTGCTATGAGCAGGAATATGACTGCCGGTGACATGTGTGTAGACACTGGATAGCCAGTCCTAGTTTACACCTCTGTAAACACTTTTAGGTCAATTTCAGGATTGAGGTGTTATGTCTTTTTCATGAGTAAGAAGAGAACAAACCTCGTTTCTGCCTTCCTTCTAGCAGGTTGTAATTTCATTAAGTGTTCAGAACATGGTTTAAGGTTGAGGACCTTTTTATTCCTTACCACTGAATATTATATCGTTTCCCCACTATCCTCTCTCTCTATCTCTTTCTCTCCTGCCCCCTCTATTTATCTCTCTCACACGCACACACACGCACACACACGTACACACACCCACACACACACACACACACACACACACACACTCTCTCTCTCGCTCTCTCTCTCTCTCTCTCTTTATCCATCCATGGCTGGCTCCCAGCTGCAGAGTCCAAATAATTTATGTGGTGAAAACTGACTGGAAATTAAAATGCTAAGAGCACAGTCACATTGAGCTACGAGAGAGTGCAAAAGAGGAGAGTCAAAGAAGAAACTCACTGGGCTGCATGCTCTGTCTCTCTCAATCTCCCTGTTTTTCTCTCTCCCTTTCTCCCTCCCTGAAGCACTCTGTCGCTCTGCCATGATAGGAGTGCAACAATGCGTTGAGTGGTAGCAGCTGAATTGGTGGAGCGAGGTTTTTTTGGGAGCCAAGCAGCCTGGCATTTTCTCAGAGCTAGAGCGTGGTGAGCGGATGGAGAGAGGGTCACGGTGGAAGAGCGGCAGTATAGGGGGGCATGCTTGAAGTGGTGGGTGTCGACTTGGAGACATGAGGGAACGGGCAAGGGAGGCGTATTGAGATTCAGAAGTCGAGCAGTTTAATTATATCTTTCTTTAAATATTGTCCAGAAGAAACAAAGTAAAGGCGAGATGGAGACTGGATTTGAGCTCTGGCAGAAAGATTTGAAAAGGTCGAAATAAAAGAAAAAAAATCCACAGCGGAGCCTGAGCGACTGAACCGCGGTCGGGTGCAGGGAGCACTTCACGCACACCCTGCTGGGTGGACGGATTGAGAGAAGAACCCCCGGGTATTCCTCCCTGGGGTTCGCGGGACAAGAGTGAGTAAGACAAGAGTGACAGAGGGGGAAAGGGGTGGCTGACTGGCTGCTGCTGAAGACACATTGCTCCTGTGAGGAGTTGGCAATTAGAGAAAAGGGGCGAGTGGAGAAGGAGGCGAAAGAAAACGTGTTAGATAAGATACGCAGATGCTCTGGCTAGCGTCGGCATGGAAACAACTCAGCCCCCGACACCAGGAGGGGAAGAGGCTTGAGTGGGACCGGGCTCTGCAGAAAACCTGTCTCACCGGAGGCACAATCAGAGCGGAGGAGCCGGCGCCTCTCCGCACTCTTCCTCGCAACTCTTTTTCCTCTTTCACCAACGTGAGAAAAATCCAGCTACAAGTACCTCCTGTTTCTCCTTTTTCTCCCTTCCTCTGTCCACCCCCTAAATCTGTCTGTGTGGCTCTCTTTCTGCACTCATCACTCTTTTCTCTCTCCCGCTCACTCCTCCCCTCTCTCCTCCCCCTTCCCTCTCACGCTCTCTTGCTCCCTGTCTCTCTCGCTCTCGCTGTCACACTGCCCCTGCTTTATGCTGGAGTCAGCTGGGCAGCGTAGCAGCAGCCCGGGCAGTGCGTCCACTGCGCGTATCTGCGCAAGTGTGACTGGAGAGCTCGCTTTCCCGCTGAGTTGAATGTGAAGAGTAATATCAGGGCAGGAAGACCATTTGGACTAAAGATCAGTGGGGGTGAGAGCTAAAATAAAGATAGAGGTCCCCTTTACAATTCTAGTGACTTACATGGTTCTCGAGGCTTATTGGGTGGTCCTGCAGGGAGCGGCTGACAAGAGGGCGTGAGTGCACTTCCCCATCAAGTGTGGATCAAGCACTGGAGATTCATGTGGGCCCCAGACCTCCAGGCCAGACTGAGGAATGATCCTGTTTCTACTGCACTAGGAGCGCTGTGGACAGCCATGGCACTGGACGGGGGCTGTCCCAAGCGGGAATCCACCAGCGCCACGCTGGCCAGGAGGCGCAGGGGCACGGAGCGGGGGACAGGTCGGATCACCACGGCCTTCCTGGCCAGGACACGCCTGCATGGGCTGAAATACGTATGTGCGCAGAGAGCCTCCCTCAGGCACCGCGCCTTCTGGCTGCTGGCACTCTGCGCCTCCCTGGGCCTGCTCCTGTCTTGGTCCTCCAACCGCTTCCTCTACTGGCTCTCCTTCCCCACATTCACTAAGGTGCACATGGAGTGGGCCAAGGAGCTGGACTTCCCCACCGTCACAATCTGCAACAACAACCCCGTCCGCTTCTACAAGCTCACCAAGAGCGACCTGTACTTTGCCGGACACTGGCTGGGCCTCCTTCTGGCCAACCGGACCGCTCGGCCTATTGTCCTTGACCTGCTGCAGAATGAGCGGCAGGCCTGGTTCAGCAAGCTGTCCGACTTCCGTCTTTTCCTCCCTCCCCGCAACTTTGAGGGCACCAACATGGAGTTCATGGATCGCCTGGGCCACCAGCTTGAGGACATGCTGCTCTCCTGCAAGTACCGAGGAGACCCATGTGGACCGCAGAACTTCTCCTCCGTGAGTCTCTGCTATCACTCTCCTCCCTTTTTCGACATTTCTCCCCTATGGTGCATTGTGTGCGGGTTGTGCTGCTTGCAAGTCTCCTCACATTATCAGAACATTTGTACTGGTATCTGTGCTCATCCAGAGTAACAGATGATTTAAGTTTTAGATAACCAAAATACAGTGCAATGGTAATGGAGACATGAAGGCTGTCTCTTGGTCTTTCGTTTGGGGGCATGTTGTTTTCTCAGTGCTAAAGCAAATACGAAAGCTCAGTCCTGGTTTTTTTATCCAGCTATTGAGTCTGCTTATAGTGCTCACAGAAATAGTCAAATATTTTAGTATTTTGTTATTTAGACCTCTTAAGGCAGTAAGGGTATGTTTTTTGTTGAATATCAGCACTGTGATGATATTACATTATAATACTTTATTGTCTCCAAGGGCAATTTGGCTAGCACCATGTAACATTCCACATTTAAAGAAAGACATATATACAATGTAACATACATAACATTAAAAAAAAGATGAGTGGACCATTATTTACACGATACAATATGAGCACAGGAGCCTCACATAGAATAGTTTAATTTCAAAAGCAGCAAAGCCTGTCGGACTTGTGTCAATAAGACCACCGTTGTTTTCTCTTAAATATTTTTTCTTGAATTGACTACTAGCAGCTTAGAAACAGTGGCAAATGCTGACAAGAAGGAATCCATATCTGTGTGGAGATTTATCTTGTATTTTAGCATTTTACTGTGTGTGAAAAGAAAAACAATCTACTTCTTATTAACCCCCAATGGCAGCTAGATATTATTTTAAGGATTAAATCAGCCAGATTCACTCATCTTTAGCGTTGTGAATCCCCTTGTAGCCTTCACCAATACACATGATACTAATCATAATAAACTCTGGACCTGTCATCCATGTCATATTTTCTGCTGGAATATTTACACTGTTGTCAGTGTGTGTGCCATAGTCACTTGTTACTACATTCTGAACAGTACAGGTGTTTTCCATATATGCATTTAACATGGTACATGATGGCATATATTTTCGTACGGTTTACAGCTTGAGTTGAAAGGGTTATGCTGACGTAGTCTCTGTAAACATGATAATTACTGTTGTAATTTCACATAATTGCAGTGCCCTTGTCCTTTTGTTTAAAAAACAATGGAACTATTTTAGCCTATATACCTATATACATGTAGCCCACAATCACTATGTGAGACAGACTGGAAAGATTTTTTTTCAGTGGTTTGCCTTCGGACACAACCATGAGTAGAGTTATTATGAGTTGTTTACTCAATTTTCAGTGTGTGCTGTAGAAAAGACATTGCTTGTGTTTCCAAACAGCTTCAGGCAGTATCTTTCCACAAGTGAACGAATGGTCTTGCTGGACACAAGGCTCAGACTTGAGGAGGAGCCAACTGTCACATTTAAGCTCGGGTCAGATTCACAGCCATGTTGCCCCGTGTTATTTCAGAAAGCATAGTCACAGCACATATGCGTTTGTGACTTACTGAACGTTTCACTTAGTGTAAATGAGAACCATAACCATTCATCTGACTATTTAAAGATGCCATCCAAAGCAGCTGGAGAGAGAATAATGAATACATTTGCATTCTTGAGCTCCCTGGCAGCCCATCTGTGTCGATCACTGGATCAAAATGGATGACTTTCATAAGTTTTACATGACATTCAATTAACAGAGACAAGAACACTAATGAACAAACCAATCATTCTCTGAAGCTGTTGGGCCTTACATTGTCAGTGCTCTAAATACTTAATAAAGCTTGGTTTTAATTTTGATTCCTATTTAGTCCTGAGCTGACCATCCAACTGCCAGAAATTTAGAAAGAGAATCTTCAGAGGAGATTCAAAGTATGGAATGTAAAGTCTATATAAAGACTAATTATATCTGTCCCAGTGCTCTCACATAATGTAGTCATCTGCGAATGCAGCAACTGAAGTCTTCTTTTTTCTCGTTGTTGTGGCTTGCATTTCACTGTTGGCTGAGCTGGCCTGGTCATCCGTTTTCTGGGCATGTTTCTTCATGTATTCCTTGTGAGTGCATAATTTTCAGGGAACAGATGACAGAACTGATCTGAGATCAGAGATTCATCGTTATGCTGAAGACAGTAGGGTTCCGAAGGCCGAAGAAAGTGGAGAGTTATCCATTTCTATTAGACAGAGATGGGAGAGCAAGGTCATGCTTGAAACCCAGCTCTGAATATTATCCAGTTTATTTCATAATTTGATTATGGTCCAGTACTACAGTCCTGGCCTCAGGGTACAGTTATGTGGATTTAATAGTAATAATGAAATGGATTTTATGTGGAAACATGTATGTGAGCAAACACATTTGAATCTTGACAGTATGTACAGGAATGATAATGTGTAGATATTACACATTGTGATTATGAAGCTAGCTTGCACATGTATATTGTGGTGCATGACTCAAAATTCAAGTGTGTATGCCCCTCTCAGTTCTGAAAATGTTTTCGGATATACAGTCAAGCCGGAAAGTCTGAACGCCCCTTTCACCTTCTCCACGTTTTATTACATTACAGACATATTCTACAATAAATTGAGTTCATTTTTTGTCTCAAAATTCTACACAAAATAGCCCATAATGACAAAGTGAAAATATGTTTTTAGAATTTTTTGCAAATGTATTAAAAATCGAAAACTGAAATCTTTCATTTACATAAGTATTCATACCCTTTGCTTTAAGATATTTTTAAAGTATCATATTTAATATTTGGTCGCATATCCTTTGCATGCTGTTCCTTCCTGAAGTCTGTGACCAATCAACATCAAAAGACTCTCGATATCTTATTTCCAGGTACTGTTACAAGTGATACTATAAGCTCTCTGCATTTGAATGGATCTTTATGGGAATTGGGGGGTGAGACTAGATTCAGCTGTAAATTACATTGGTACAGTATGGAACACATGGCTGGCTAAATGGCTGTAAGTCATCAAGGGTCTGAGCTATCGAACGAGCCCCAAACCATCACTCTGTTGCCAGATATGGAGTAGATGTGGATGGATCACTGCAAGGGTTATTTCTCCTGACTCATTTTCCTATAGAACTCTACGGGGGAAAAAAGTCAGGAGAAACAACCCTTCAAGGGATCCATCCACATCTGGCCGCAGCGTGATGGTTTGGGGCTTGTTTGATACCTTAGACCCTTGATGATGTACAGCCATTTCGCCAGTCATGTGTTCCATACTGTACCATCGTAATTTACAGCTGAATTTAGTCTCACCCGCCAATTTTCATAGAGATCTGTTCAAATGCAGAGAGGTTATAGGGCGGCAGTGTAGTACAATGGGTAAAAAAACTGGGTTTGTAACCGAAAGGTTGCAGGTTTGATTCTCAGGTAGGACACTGCCGTTGTACCCCTGAGCAAGGTACTTCACCTGCATTGCTTCAGTATATATCCGGCTGTAAAATGGATACTATGTATAAATGCAAAAAAATGCTGTGTAAGTCTGCTAAATGCCTGTAATGTTATAGTATCACTTGTAACAGTACCTGGAAATAAGATATCAAGAGTCTTTTGATGTTGATTGGTCACAGACTTCAAGAAGTAACAGCATGCAAAGGATATGCGACCAAATATTAAATATGATACTTTAAAAATATCTTAAAGCAAAGGGTATGAATACTTATGTAAATGAAAGATTTCAGTTTTCGATTCTTAATACATTTGCAAAAATTTCTAAAAACATGTTTTCACTTTGTCATTATGGGCTGTTTTGTGTAAAATTTTGAGACAAAAAATGAACTCAATTTATTGTAGAATATGTCTGTAATGTAATAAAACGTGGAGAAGGTGAAAGGGGTGGGCAGACTTTCCGGCTTGACTGTATTACAGTGTTAGGAACTCTGGGAAAGAAAAGTGTATGTGTGTGTGGGGGGGGGGGGAAGATTTCTAATGAGAAACATAATTTTGCTGGATCCCCAGTGGCTAGCCCCATTGCGGAAACTCCATCATCTGGAAATAGGAGCTGCAGGCTGAATGTCTATCCGATCAATAAATCTATCACTTGTTTGCCGTAGTTTGTGGTGGCCAGTTTCACTGTGAGCTCAACCTCTACTAAATATGGATTGATGGCTTCCAACTAAATCGAAATCACACCCCTGCTCCGGACGTTTTTCCTGGAGCTCAGGTCACATTCTGATAAGTAGGTGAACTGTTCCATTATCGAAAGGAGAGTAATTATTTGACGTGACAATCATTTTTGAAACTGAAGGACAGTTTTGGTTGTGTATTGATTTATGTTTATATACAGCATATTATCTCTTGCAAATTGTTGCCTATCAATTATTCATGGTAATTATTCATATATTCCCTGCATTGTTAGTATTTAGTGTTAAAGGGAGAGTAAGTGGAGTAGCTGAAGGTGTGCCTCTTTTAGGGGTGATACTGATTGTCCAGGAGTGCATGGGAATTAATACGTAATATAATAAATAAATATGTACATAACAACATTCCTGTATGCCTAGTCTAAGCACACACACACACACACACACATTCTAGGGCAGTCTTTTTAAAGATGTAATTCAAGCTTCATTGATATAAAGAGAGACAACCTTTACTAACTTTTTAGATCCATTCAATAGTGCCCTTCAGTTGGTCAGTGGTGAGATGATGGTTGTATGTGTTGTCCCACTTGCTCAGTGATCATGAGTCTACCATTTTGAGGGCTGCTTAGCCACAGCACGAATAAAAATAGCTTGAATATATCAGCCTTCAATTTGTAATCCTCAATTTAACATCTTCTCTAAACATTCTAAGAAACCTTAATAAAACAGTTAATGTCAACAACAGCAATGGGGTCCTGTTTCCATTAAGACAATCACAGCCAATGAAATGGATGTTAAAAAAACTATCAAACTTGTCAAGTCTTGCCTTCAGAATGGCCAAATTAATTTTTATGTGATGAATTGAATTAATCTCGATGATTAATTGATTCACACATGATCCGTCACACTGCTTTCTGGCCTGAAAAACATCAAACATCTAATTATATTTGAATTTTGTTTTAGGAATTTAAGCAAAACATAAATTAAATAGTTTTGCAAAGAATAAAATGGCTGAGGGACATGGGTAAGGTCATTAAACACAATGGAAGAGCGTGTGTGATGCACGAGAGAGCACCCTTTACCCACCCTCTCTTCCCTGTCTCCAGGCTTGGTTTCCATTGGGGCAAAGCAAGCTGGATGGATAAAATTCACTCAAAAGAGGCTCCCCTCCTACAGCTCCTTGGGTAGTTCATCATGCATCACGCATACAGAGTAGCGGCCCCTTCCCTGGGGGCCCAGCAGTGAGCCCACTGGAGTGTAAATGTTGGGATCAGTTGAAGGGGTAGGAAGAAATCTGGTTCCTGAGTGAGATGGGTGGGTGGTGCTGCAAACTGGGTGTCAGGGTTAATTTACTGCACAGTGAACGCATGGTTGATATTCGCGGCTGCTGCGCGTCACTGAATGGGGAATATGCATGTGGTTAGCGCAGCTTAGGAAGAAAAAAAAATTTAAGCTCAAAATTCTGTCCTTAAACCTTTGAAGACTTCCAAAAGGCTGGTCAGACTAAACACAGGCAGGTGTCAGACTAAACACAGGCAGGTGTCAGACTAAACACAGGCAGGTGTCAGACTAAACACAGGCAGGTGTCAGACTAAACACAGGCAGGTGTCAGACTAAACACAGGCAGGTGTCAGACTAAACACAGGCAGGTGTCAGACTAAACACAGGCAGGTGTCAGACTAAACACAGGCGGGTGTCAGACTAAACACAGGCAGGTGTCAGACTAAACACAGGCAGGTGTCAGACTAAACACAGGCAGGTGTCAGACTAAACACAGGCGGGTGTCAGACTAAACACAGGCAGGTGTCAGACTAAACACAGGCAGGTGTCAGACTAAACACAGGCAGGTGTCAGACTAAACACAGGCAGGTGTCAGACTAAACACAGGCAGGTGTCAGACTAAACACAGGCAGGTGTCAGACTAAACACAGGCAGGTGTCAGACTAAACACAGGCAGGTGTCAGACTAAACACAGGCAGGTGTCAGACTAAACACAGGCAGGTGTCAGACTAAACACAGGCAGGTGTCAGACTAAACACAGGCAGGTGTCAGACTAAACACAGGCAGGTGTCAGACTAAACACAGGCAGGTGTCAGACTAAACACAGGCAGGAGTCTAAAATAGATGCCATTCTGAACTTTATTTAACAAGCCCTTGGGACAGATCGATAAGGACGTTGAGCTGGAAGAGGATTGATATTGGTGGAGATACAACTCTGGGTAATTGCAGAGGACTGGATCAAATTTTGGCTGTTTTTTTCCCTCATTGATCAGTGACTCCTGACTAGTGGCTAGGCAGAGTACCTCGGGTTGACTTAGCATTGTTGTAATAAAACCCTGTGTACTCTCCAGTTCAGACAGTTAAGCTCCCACCATCCTAAATACTCCTCTTGAGGTTTCATTGTGTGTCTGTTGCCTCTGCCACCTTGCCCTCTAAGTGCCAAAGAAAAGGAATTGCAGTGCCTGCTGTCTATGTATCACTTGCGTCTCCACGTGTCTGTATCCTCAGAACTTGTGTGTCATGCATGACGGGTGATAGGGATCTTTTCATCCTCATGCTCTCTGAAACATTCTGCATTGAAGCCTCAATTTCATCAACCCCATCAGATATCACGGGTCCAGTGTTTTTCTGCCCCTATCGTAAGTACAAAGGCCTCATCGAACCGTGCACAGGAAAAACATGAACTGTAATTGTAATATCTAGATGATTGTGTGATTTTTTTTGCGAGTTAAAATGAGAACTTCTTGGATGCCTCTTCTATATTGTGGTGATACTGTCTATATTTATATGTTTTGCTGGTGACCTGGTGAAGGGTTCACTTCAGGTTTATACAGCTACACTTGCGGCTACTTCATATTAAAAGATTTATAAAAACACTCCTCTTGCTTTGTGAAACTCGATGCCCTCCCACTTTTACTCATTCCCCTCCCCACCCCCTGCCCCAGGATATGCTTCAGTAAAAAGCAATATCTGAATGTTCCATAACAATCCATACATCTCTTGCAGTTTCACACGTGGAAACCATAAACAATGCAACGGAGGCTAAATACGTCTCCCTTCTAATTTACTGAGATGAGTCCATTGTTTTCTAGCCGGCAGCTTGCTGTACATTCCATGACTTATTGAGTCGAGGAAATGTCAACAAATGTTTAAAATATGTATTTTTGTTTTCTACCAATTTTCCAGACGTTAGCCGCAAGTAGCTGTGTAAACAGGGTGGAGCTGTTCAGAGGGTTGTCATCACAACATTAAGCAATTCCCTGTGGGTTTGGATACAGATAATGACATTTTAAAATGAAGCTTTGCTAGATTAGACTTAATGATTCAGTATTCACAAGCAGAACCTGCTCCTGCACGTTACTGGCACTCCCTTTGGAAAAGTAAACAGAAATGCTCGCCAAATAGATGCACTCATCATCCATGCCCCTGTCGCCATAAATGGCTTCTGTCCATGTTGCCCACAGTTCACATCAAAACCTCTGTTTGGGCTCATAGAAGAAATTCCGGGTTTTTGATCCTTTTTTGAGGCATTTTTTGTTTTTTTCTCTTCCATTTTCAACCCTTTTCACTCATACCTTAAAATATATGTATATGATAATGCGAACTTGCGGTAAGCTAAATGAAGACGAGCAAATATAGGAATACTCTGATCAGGATTTTTGGAGGCACGATTTTATATTTAAAGATTGTCCGATACCGATCCCGATAAATTTTTATTAGAAATAAATATTAGAAATTAGAAATATTATCATTATTATTATGCTTTATAAAATGCAATGAGAAGACTTATAATGTTTTATTGAGAAAATCACTCTAAATGAACAGTCCAGCAAGATGCATTTCTGAGCTAACAGTAACAACAAAGCTAATTTGAGCTAGAACATTTGAACAGTTTATAATTCAAGAACATTTTTAAAAAGTCTCTGAATGTGGCTGCATTTGAACAGCTTTTAATTTAAAAAGTACAGTATACTTTACTACTTTGGATACTTTTAGTAAGCCACAAACACCTAGCCACAAACAAGCCTAGTTCCAAACATTTTTTTCTGCGGTGTAAAACATCACATTTTTGTGTTATTAATTACGTGGCGAATTTGGGCTCATGGAATGGCGAGATTGACGGAATCAATACGAAGGCGGAACAGACAGTCAGCCGGTCTGTCTATTCAATTTTAAAAATACAAACGACAAGCTAGCATAAGTACAATAGTGATATTTTGATAGCCAGTGAGTGAGATTTCAAATTGGCACACAGAACGATTCTAACTGTGCCTTTGCTTTCTTTTAAAATGTGTTTTTACGTTCTAAAAAAGTGGCGAGATTAGGCACATCTAAGTTAACCTAAAGATGTTCAGAAAGCAGCATTAAAGGAATAGTATCACGTTTGCATGCAACATGTTGAGATTTTTCTCTTTTTTTCATTTGGCTCTCACAAGATTGACGTAGATCAAAAAAAGATGTAAATTTAAAAAACACAAATCCCATACAAAAGCCAAGATTCGCTTTTGAAGGTCAATTCCACGATTCCGTTCGCGATTCTGCGAATCCTAGGAGCCCTACTCTATGCACAATCCAATCAGTGCCTCATTTGTTTGAAGGGAGAGTTAGCCAATGCCGGCTTGGCTAATACGTAAACTGCTATTTATGTTTTTCTTTTCCAGTTCCATCATTGTTGCTTGTGTTTTGATAAGTATCATTTATTTATATCCAGAGTTGCTGTAGCTGGCCCAGACACAAATCACTCACCGTCCAAATGACTAATACTTTTCAAAATGGGAAGAGATGAGATCAGCTTTTTTGCATTTAAATGTGTGCCAGGAATCTTGCCAATCATCAGTCCAAAAGGATCAGCATAAACACACTGAGAAGAGGCGGTTTACTTTTCACTCACATTGCTGGACATACCACACAGCTCTGAGTAGGTAAACAGTGAGCAGAGACACGCGTTACTTACTGATTCTCCAAGCTTTCCCATTTACTCCATGTTGTTTGTGCCCTTGATACTGCATTCACACTCTGATTACTCTCTATATATTTTAAAAAGTTAAGAGTCCAACAGATGGAGCACCTGCCTAGATTCATAAAGTCCAGGGCTGAGAGGCTTGGATGACAGTTCCGTATTCCGGGGCACTCCCAGAGAGGCGTAATAGGGACTGTCCGGAGTGTGCAAGCCCTTTTCCACACCAGTTCTCTGTCCATTGGGTTTAATTGCAACCGGCTTCATGTACTCTGACAGAAAACCTTTTATACATCTAAGGGTCAAAGTTGGTGCAGGGATAACCCAGAGGACCTTCTGACCCAATGCAGTGTTTTTCTCCACATTATAATAGGTCTTTATATTACATTTGGATGGATTCAATGTCAATATTATATGCTTGTGAATTGATTTTGATAAGGACGTTATCATTCTTTTCTGCAAACTTTCATTAAATAATCCACCAACCAGTGGCAGTGGAAAAATGGTACATTATTTGAATCAGTGGAGAATGTCTGTCTGTTCCTGTTTCGATGCTCGATTGTTTTTAGGTAGATGCGAGGGAATCTTTTTGTGAGGAGGATGGACAGGACGATGGAACATAAAGAAAGATAGCAAAGGAAACAGTAAAAGCTTAGTTTGAACATTAGCACAGGAAAAGCAAACAAATCACGTTAAAGACCCCAGGCTCCATTTAAATCGGTCATTTAAACAATAAAACCTTTTGCACCTTTTGTTTTTGCCTCTTTGCTATGAATATTTAATAAGTCTATGAAAAAACCCGCAACTCAGCAACTCATTGCAACTCCGTAGTTGCAATGCTCAAGCTTTTAAATGTGACCACATCTGTTGCAATGTGTTGGTATATTTTATTAGCAATGAAACGCTTAAAAGACCTTAGGCTTTGGACATACACAACTGATAAAATTAAAGAGGTCAAGGTCAATTAGTGGGCATAAAATAATATGCTTATTTATTCATCTATCTATCAATGCTTTCGGTTTAAACTTCTATTTTAAAGCATGAAGCTAACGTTTTAAGGTCATGATTGTGTGCAGATAAGTGCATCCCTTTATAAGTTACAAAAAAATCGAATTACAGATTTAGAGAAATGTTTAATGAATTCATCCCCCTACTGCTCCTGTTGAGAGACACTATATATCTATCCATAACAAAACAAACTACATTTTAAGTGAGAGGTTTGGCTTGGTCAAAAGCTGCAAAAGGCACCACCAAGCCAAACTTCTCTACACCATCAGGGATTTCCAGTAGGCGTACTCATTTTTTTATATCTGACTGCAATACAGTTCTGAAGCTATATTGGTCTACCGTATTTCAAACAACATATACTCATCACAGGGCAGATTGGTTCAAACCTTCTCTCAATAAGAGCAACGTTTAATGTACGCTCACACTCGAGCATTGTAGAGGTCATCATCTTTTCAACGGTTTTATGACGTACAGAATTACTTTATCTTGCAATGAAATATTGTCTTGCTCGTACTTTGCATGAATATTTCCTGCACAGTTTGTATTAAGTGGACAATATATTCATAGTTGTTTTGTGTCTGTATGTGTCAAAATGTTAGTGTCCTGTGCTCCCACAGAAAAAGGCAGATTATTGAATCCTGCAGTGCGTGCCTTGTGTACACTAATGTGTTTTTGAGGCTGAATAATTTCCTCTTCCGGATCCAGTCAAGTGGTCCGACACAGACTGGAATCCCAATGAGTCTGTGCTTTGAGGATTATTAATGCCAGAGGTGCGTGCTAACATTTACCCATTTGCAATATGGACAAGGACGTGACTTTCTCTGAACAACAGATGAATGGGGATGGATGGTTTATTTCTAGTAAATAGCCAGGATAAACAGAAGCTGAAGGAACATTAAAAAAAAACTATTTTGTAGGAACACTTAATGCTGGAATGTCAATATGCGGAGTGATATGTAACATTAAACATAAAGCAGTGACAGGTGTTGAGCAATGTGACATCGCTGGCCCTAAGAAGAGTAAACTGTCACTGACCTAGCAAAAAGAAAACGAAGCAAGCGATCACAAAGACACTTTCGTGGCCTGCCTGGCAATGTGCGGCGATAATGGACGCACGGCTGAGAGTCCCCTCGGCGTGCGGCAATAATAAAGGAGTGTTGTCTCCTGTGTCACAGCAAAACACGAGGTGACCGTGTTTGAGCGTGGACAGCCCTGTCACTTCAGCTTAGTGTTTACCTAAATGTGGCAAACTGTCTGCGCGTGTCGATAATGCGTGGAGCTCGTGTCCCAAACGGATAATCCTCTGCGGGGTGAAATGCAAACTGAAAAGGAACAGGCTCTCCCAATGTGCTCAGACACTTATCTAAATTTACGGCCCATCTGCAGACGCCACGGGCACAGGTGGCGCAGCCCGTCAATTTCTGGATTAGCCACTTTCCGGGTGATCGTGGCTTGTCATGTCGGAAGGCGCTCCTCCTCTAAAAGCTCTGGGATTATGGCCCTGGTCAAAACTGGTCCAGTCTCCTGTGGTATCACCAGATGCAACTAACATTGAGAGGCCAACATTCCTTTTTGCATTCCATTATTCCATCATATTACATAGAAATTAGCTTCATTTCCCACAAAAAAGGCACAGCAAAGAATATTTGTCATAATATTATATTTGTATTTATCTAGTACTTAGTTATTTGTCAGGCCAGGAGCGATTTGGATTTCAAGTATATTCAAACAGGAGTATTATTCAGAGATTCTTAAGAAACTAGTGACAATAGTGCTTTTTAATTCAGTTTTAATCAGTCAGTTTTTGGTTGACATTCATAATAATAATAATGCCTTGCATTTATATAGCACTTTTCTCACACTGAAAACGCTTTACAATGAGGGGAAACTCGCCTCAACCACCACCAATGTGTAGCACCCATATGGGTGATGCAACGGCAGCCATTTTGTCCCAGAATTCTCACCACACATCAGCGGAGAGGGAGAGAACCATTTTTAGCCGATTAAACTGAGGGACGATTAGGTGCCAGATTGAAAAAGCCAGGTTGGGAATTTAGCCAGGACACCAGAGAAATCCCTACTTTTTGCGATAAGTGTAATGGGACCTTTAATGAACAGTGAGTCAGGACTTCGGTTTAACGTCTGATCCGAAAGACAGTATCTCATACAGCACAGTGTCCTCATCACTGCACTGGGGCATTGGGGTTTATTTGACCAGAGGGAAGATTGCCCCCTGCTGGAATTATAGTGGAATTACCAAGATACTTTTCAGCTATTTCACAATTATTATCTTTTTTTCTCCCTTGGTGAAACAGACCAAGAACAAACCATAAATCCACAATCTGCCAACAGAAGCAGCTCAAAGGTTCTAGTTGGGCCCCCCAATGATTTGACAGGGAAGCATCCAACAAAGGCAACTCAGCCTTCCAAAGATTTTCCAGGACAAGTGGTAATCGCGTCGGGGACTGCGGAGAACTCTCCTCTCCGAAGCCGTGTTCGATGAAGCTCGTCGCGAAATTGACAGACGACATTGCGATCCCCTTGAGCGAGACGCTGCGTTGGAACAACTGTCCACTGTGCAGGAAGGGTCAGGAACATAGACGGGAAAATTGAGTAACTGCGAAAACTAGGGAACAAGTAAAATCTGGAGGGAAATAAAAGAAGCTGCCTTTTTTCTCTGTGAATGCTGCGCTGCATACGGCATCCTAGTCAGGGTTTACCGTGGCCATTTTCAGGGTTTACCGTTGCCATTTTTAGGGTTTACTCTGGCCATTTTCAGGGTTTAACCGTGGCCATTTTCAGGGTTTACCGTGGCCATTTTCAGGGTTTACCGTGGCCATTTTCAGGGTTTACCGTGTCCATTTTCAGGGTTTACCGTGGCCATTTTCAGGGTTTACCGTGGCCATTTTCATACTGCAGCTATCTCTTACATTATTTGGTTCTGCATTGTCCGAAACGAAAGACAGTAAATGTGCAATTAAATTTTTACAGCAGTTCAGTTTGTTTTATTCTTTGCTGAATGCTGGCCTGAATTCAGATGCCGCGGTGTTTGCAAACCAGTTTGAATCTGCTGGTAATCAATGCCGAGGATTACGCCATTGATTACCGGTGAATTCTCGATCTCTTGTACAAAGAAAATCAAACCCATAACATTTACAGTACATGAGTTGACCTTGTGCATTAGGCAGACAGCCGAGTTCAGGCTCGGTCAAAATGATGCTGTAATCAACCCTCAGCACTCACCAATGCATTCATATTGCACTATTTGCATTATATTATAGAAATTGCATTATATATTTTTGATTTGTAAAAAAAATTATATATTACTTATATAATCACAACCAGAAAACTCTGGGATCAACTAGCATGCTATTGTCAGCACAATCCCTGAATACTAGGGAATTACGACAAATTATTATCATTTTCAACAATTCTAGGACTACCTCATACAGTTTTTATAAAAATTTTTTTACAGAAATCCATAGAACATTTCAAAGCAAATGGGAAAACATAACAAGCTAGTGAGCTTTCTGTCTCAAAGGGAGCAGCAACAGAGTATTCTATAACTTAAATGGAGACATTCGATTATTATTTTTCATGTGAACTATTTTTTTATGAGTATATATTTTGTTTTCTGAAACATTTGTTTTTGTATGTCACCCACATTGTGGTGAGGCAAATTAAATTAGCAAGCATTCGGCTTTTTATAACTATATTTTATAAATTAAAGAAAATAATTTCCATAGATATACCTTATTTTACAAAGAATAAAGCATGTCTCAACAACTTTTCTTCCCTTGTACTATGAGTGAGAGTACAATAATCCCATAATGCCCCTGTCTTCACAGAGCAGCGTTATCTCAAGTGAGCCACCTGTGAGCCAACACGTTCCTGTGTCGGCAATTTATGGTTAGGCTATAAACCTGCATGCAATAGATACATTTATAGTATATTCATAAGCAAGAGACAAACAAAAAATGAAAAAGAAGCTTTGCTTAATGCATCCTGCCAAATACTGCAACAAATCAAAAACAAACAATACTATAACCTCTCTCTCTATGGGAATTGGGGGGTGGGACTAGATTTAGCTGTAAATTACACTGGAACAGTATGGAACCCATGGTTGGCTAAATGGATGTAAGTTATCAAAGGTCTGCGGTATCAAACAAGCCTCATAGCATCACTCAATACCATGCTGCCAGATATGCAGTAGATATGGATGGATCACTTGAAGGGTTGTTTCTCCTGACTTATTTTCAATAGGAAAATGAGTCAGGAGAAACAACCCTTAAAGTGATCCATCCATATCTACTGCATATCTGACAACAGAGTGATGGTTTGAGGCTCATTTGATACCGCAAACCCTTGATGACTTAAAGCCAAGTATTTTTTGAACTTCCAAGTCTTTTTTTTGCCCCTGTCCCAACTTTTTCGGAATGTGTTGCAGGCATCAAATTCAGAATTAGAGTATATTTACAAAAATCTTAAAAGTTGATAAGGTAAAACATTAAATATCTTTTCTTTGTACTGTTTTAAATTAAATATACAGTATGTAAAAAATAATTTACAAATCACTGCTTTCTCCATTGCATTTTATACTGTCCCAACCTTTTTGGAATTGGGGTTTGTAGATTGTAGATTTAGGGTGAATGAAGGATGTGTGTCTGTTCATAATTAAAAAGTGCACAACTTTACTATAGAATATGCGAGTAGTGCATTCTGTAATAAATAATTGTATTGTTGAACCTATGCAAGACGTGGATGTTTGATACCAATTGACCATTCATTAGCCTTTAGATTGGGTAGCTGACCACCAATCAGATTGCTTGTTTGCAGTCGTTCCTAATCGCTATTGTCTCTTTTGCTATTTGAAGCTTTCACTTAAAAGCATAGAGAGTGTTAACCTAGCGAGAGCTATGAACATGCACTTGTCTAATTTAAAAAAATGGTGAAAAGTGGAACACTTGTAATGGGGAAGATAAAAATGATATCAAAAGGAATGTCAAAAATGACATTAATGTCCAACCTTATATAAATACACAGTAAGAATAAAATATTTAAGTGCCTTGGCATGCCTTCAACAGAGACGTTATTCTGTTAATAAATGTTTATACAGTTTGTTTACCTGCCTCACACACCAATATGCTCAACCAAACAAAGTCACAGGTGTACAAGCTAATTTGAAGGAATTAGCCATCAGGGACTCTATTTTCAGCAAGGCTGCTAACAACTTATTGACTCATGGCAGCAAATCCAAATATATCAATATTTTCAGTTTAGAGTGGATTTCACTGTTATATAAGCCTGAGTGTAAAAAGATAAGTTCCTACATCCAAATAATATTTGTGTTTCAGGGTGATGGATAATACGATTTATTTAGATTATTTTTATACCTTTCCTGTTTACCATTTGTAGCAGAAAATTGAAAGAATAAATTAGATTCTGAATGGCAAGAGATCTAATGCGTATTGTCCAAGATGTTCTGGAACTTAATATATGGATTGCCCTGAGTATGAGAGCAAAGCTACGTACATCTTCCAGGTATTTAGATTCATCTGCTCCACTATTCAAGAAGCTCAAATTACGATCCATCTATGATATCAACAATAAAAGCTCCAAATATGTACATTTATGTACAAATGTATGTTTCTGAGGAAATCTCTACCCATATGTTTTCACAATTACTTTCATCTTAACTCGGATATTCCTGCACATGTAACAAGGCAAATAAAACATTTTCATCTCCCGCAATATTACACAACACGCAGTCAGTTATTAACCACACACAGGGGTCCTTCCCTATGGAATGCTAGTAAATCTTGTATTGTACCACCCCCTCCTTAACAGCGTTTAAATACAGGTATAAGTGTTATTTGTTAAATCTTGCAATGTAATAGCAGTACTTTTCCTTATCTGTCCTCACTCTCTTACTCTCTTCTAATTTCACAGTTAATATTCATTTCCTTATTTAATGTAAATGTAATCTTTTTTTAAAATACTGTACATACAATTATTATTATACATTTTTTTTGTTTGTATTTTCTTTCATTTTATCTAATGTGTCTGTTTCGTAAGGTGAGGTTCCAGTAAATGTCCTGCAGGGCTTCTAACCTCTCCAGCACATCTTGATTCTGTACATTTTGTGTACTTGCATGTTTTTTTTTTCTGTTTTTTTCTTTTATTTGTGCAAACAATAAATAATTAAATAAATACAAAACAAGACTGGGATGTCACCAGTGAGATGAAACGGGAAAAAAGCACAAGAATACCCATTATTCCACGCAAACTAAATTCCACCTGACTTTCATCTGACATCCGCCAGTGACAGATCTATTGGCGTGTTAAATTACCATGACTGTAACTGTCATAGCAATCAGCCACCACCGTGAGGGAGACTGGCAACACAACAGCTTCCCCCACAAACCTGACTTTCTTTGTCACGTTTTATCCTTCTCCGCTTCCTGTGATTGTTCACGTGAAACAATGTCCTACGTGGGAGTCTTTCATGCGGTCAAAGCGGGGTCCGTGCATGCTGTGTTTTAATCAGAATATAACTCAGTGAAAACATACATCCCGTACTGTATGTGCAGTACATTTTCACATTAGCATAAACATACTTCATGAACCAATGAGTGCTAAATGGCTTGTTCACACATCATTTTCATTCATTCCAAGGCCAAGATAATACAAAAAAAACCTTACTGTGAACATGCCATTTAAATTAAATGACAAGCCATTGTCATTAGACTAAATCTGGCCATAATTCCAAGACTAGACAGTTTGGACTTAAAAGACTTTCTTTCCATTTTCAATAAACCACCAAGGCTGTTCAAGTACATTTCTCATTTAGTGTTGTTGGCTTTGATTGTATAATGACACTGGACTGGATTCAGTCAAAGCATTTAGACTGTTTAAGGGTGTATGCAAATCAATCTAAGTTTCCAGATTAATCCAGTGTCTTAAAAAGGGATAATTTCCTCACACTCAATACAGTGGCAGAAAGTAAAAGTGAAAGGCCAATGCTTGACACCCATGTTTCTGATTGATTAGTCAGTCCTGAAAGTGCTCATATTTTAATGCTAAAAGCTGTTTGGGTCATGCATTTTCAAGCAAGCTAAATTCAGTGTTCTGTGTAGCACATGAAAATGTCAACCCATGAGAAAATGGGTTTTTGATACTTCAAGATCACGTTCTACCAGCCTGTTAATAAAATAAAGATGTATGTACACACACACTAACACCTACAGGCAATTTAGCATCTCCTGTTCACCTAACCTGGACTCTGGGAGGAAGCCAGAAAACCTGGAAGAAACCCATGCGAACAAAGACAGACCGTGAACTCCATACAGAGAGGATCCGGGTTGGCCAGGACTCAAACCAGGAACCACTTTCTTGCGAGGAAGCTACGAATGCTTTAATCTACAAAGACAAAAATTTGGATTTAATTTCATGCAGTGTTATGAAAGGCTTCATTTAGTTCCACCAAGCTATTTTGTTAATAACAGACCTGTAAGTGGACACACGTTCATGACGTTTGATTTGACACCAAAACGTAATATATATTTTTGGTACATTTTGTACAATTTACCATTTGCAGTAGTTTCCATCATTTTTGAACCACTTTTAATCTTTAAATAGATGAGTCTACATGCTTAGGTTTTTGTTTTATATCTAGAAACTAGGCTGGAAAAAGTTTCTTTGAATATGTCCTATCCTTGCAGTATTTTTAAGAAACTTACTGAATTTAGAATGCTAAATTATTATCAACATTGTGCTAACTGCTGACTTACTCCTTCCTTTGGTTTAGTGTTATATAGAAATAAGGCAAACTAATTATATTCAGTGAAAAAAAGGCTTTGTTTTGTGGGACCACAAGGCATGAACGAATGCTTGTGACACTTGTGGAATCTTCAGGAAGCAGAGATACTGTAATGGCTAACCATTTAGGAAGCTATGCAAGCTACATTTGCTGATTGTATGAAGTCTGCAGAACTCCTTAATCATCATTCAACACGTAAGAACACCACCACACACCTGCTGAGTTAGTCACGTATTGTACAGAATACTGTAACCAAATAACATTTTAACAGAGAATTAAACTGTTAGCATTCCTATGAACAACTTATTTTGACTTATGTTGTTGGTTTCCCTCCTCTTCATGACATTAAAGCAATTTAATACATTCCATTATGGCCAACACATTAAAGCTAAAACTGGGAAATGATGGCAATATTGAATGTCTTAATTCCTAAAATGTTGCATTAATCGAGTATGCTGATATTCCTCTATTCATCAAAACATATTTCTTTGATTATTGTGTAGTTGGCAGCAGGCATATGCTCATTCACATGCTCATTAAAAAAAAATAATAATCCCAACTCCAGTCTGTGCACCACAATTTTCAGGCCACACCCTTTCTGGTTCCTTGGATTCTTCCGTTTTAGAGAGTTTATGGTTCATTTGATTGAATACAAATAACTTAAATGTGGTTTAATTGATTTGCAAACTGTCATGTGAAACCAATTCTGCCTTTTGCACTCGAGAAAGGGTTCCCGAGTTTTAGTCCCTATTGAAAGAATTAATAGTTGTTCTGTGTCTAGTTTAGGCACCAGGGCATTCTGATTGAGAAAGATCTTTTCAAGTCCCTCGAATCAGCTTTTCATCAATTACTTTGACAAATGGGATTCTGAAGAACCTGCTAAGTGACTTGACTCCTCTCTACGATGTCTCCTATACTCTCATCTCAGATTTTTAAAAAAGTCATTTTAATTGACCTGTCACTTTTTAGAAATTATTCTTTCAGACTTACTCAATGGTTATAACCGAAATTAACAGGCATATGTTGTTAAAATCACAAAAAGAAACACTGTACTGTATTCCTCTACTATAAGTTAAGGATGTACCACTACAGCAGTTTGCCTCCTCGCCCCCCCTATTTGCATGAAGAATGAATAAATAAGGCAAAGACCGCAGGCTGTGCAGTCTCTGGAGAAAATTTAAGAATCGGTGTAAACAAAAGCTTGAAGACTTTAGAGCCTAAAGACCCATCTGCTCCATTCCCCATCACTTTCTCCCTAGCTTCTCCATCTCACTTGCTTTGATTAGATCCAGGTTTGTAATAATAAGTAGCCCTGAGATTTACATTGCCCGCAGAGGAAGTGTGGCAAACCTAGGTATCTAGTCCAGCATGTGTGTGACTAATGCATATGAGTTCTCATACATCTCTCCTGCAATTAAAGAAGGAGCCTAACATGTTCTTTATTCTTTTTTTGTACATGTCGACCGAAAAAGATATCTAACACTTTGGTGAAATACTGTCTGCTGACTGATGATATTTAAGCATCTGCATTAGGATTAGGCTGACATAGTCTGATTACTTCAAATCGCAGAGACTAGGAGAAATTCCAGAAACAGAAAGCTGGTGCTATACATTCTATTGTAAGCCCTTGGCCAGTGTTGATATTAGTGAAGTTCTGTTTGAGGGGGATATGAACACAAAAATGTTCCAAAACGGCTAGCTTGTATGATCAAGTTGAATTCTTATGCAGTATTTTGTTTTTTTGAGAGCTCCATAAGCAAGCATTGAATTTGTCATTGACTGAAAATCAGTAAGGGCGCATTTACAATAATACTCGGATGCAACCTGATTCCGCGTCCCCCAGATCAGATTTAATTGTTCCGAGTGTAAAGACAAGAAAAGTACACGGTATTTCTTGAGATCGGATGCAAGCCTCCTTCGTATGTCGTATTGAATTTCGATCGCCAACATCCAACCTGAATTTAAACACTCAGAGATAGGATTTTTGCCCGCAAAGCGACCTATTGACATCATGTTAGCGCATCGTGCGACACATTAAATGCAGATGTTCTGGTAGCTTGCACAGTTAATGCAAATGAAAGATTTTCGCCCTTTTGCAGTTTTTATTTGTTTGCGTTGGATGAAAGATTAAGACCGCATGTTTTACTGCATCCTGCACTATTATGGCTGTTATTTCAAACCTTTATTATGAAGAGTATTTTATTCAATATTTCCGCAATAACTCTGCAATAAATCGAACTTCCTGATAATCACGTTAATATTTAACATGCTATTATAAATTAAAAGCGCATACAGAATGGAAAAGACACATAGGCTAATAAATACAGGTTAATCCAGTAGTTTGGCATTTTATAGTTTAGCAAATTGCTTTATGCAGCAGTAGAGTACTGTGGGATGTAAAACCAGACTTTCTGGAATTTTGCTTTTAAACGGATTATTGGGCTACTTTCAATCTTTTCCGTATAGCTAATTTGCCAGATAGCCTAGTCACCAAATCTATCCAAATGGCTAAATTGTGCACTGCTCTAAACCATAAAATAATGATAGCATCACATAAACTTGGTAAATGGCTTAAACGAAACAAGACAGGTGTACCATTTACAATACAAACTTAGGTTTGTTTATTTTCATGATTTAAGTCAAAATAAAGTGCCACAAATGCAAATCTACCCAAATGGCTAAATTGTGCACTGCTGTAAATAAAAAATTAAAAAATGATATATTTAAATATAAATGAACTGTTTGAATCATAAAACTCACTTTTCCATAATTTTCAAGTGGGAATGACTATCTTTTCAACAGTATAGGGGGTATATCTATCTATGGGTCCAAAACTTTATCCAATACATGTCATAAAATTTATACAATTTGTTTTGTCCATTATAAAGCATATACATTTGCCCCTTCTGATGATTTAGGATGAAAACGTTGATATCACATGACTGAGCAATGAATAGAGCCAGTTCTATGAATGCATCTTCCAGATACAGGGGGCAGGACAGCTGGCCCTATATAGTATTTTGGGGGCGTTAATTATGCTAATAGGGAATTCTCATGTACGCACATTAATTTAAGAAGAGGTGAATTCATGTCTTGCCTGTAAGAATATTTCTGGAGGTTACGCAAAATTTTTGTACGAACATCTCTCAAGAACAAATATAAGAGAAAGTTAAGAGAAAGATAAGAGAATGTTATTGCATGAGGGCCAATGTCCCTTGCATATTTTCCCAGCAAAAGGACCTGCAGAATGTAAAACAAAATAAATCAAGAATCTAACCGATGTGGGCAATGGATTTGCTTCATACCCACATACCCAAATCTGTCTTAATCTCAACATTTATGTATAATACTGGTGGTCGCCCCTTGCTCCTTGATATGATTTATAGTAAATTAATGTCTCAGAGATCTTTTTAGCTGACTGATCCAGTACAAAAATATATATTGAATGTTTTTACCTTATCAACTTTATTAATTTTGTAAAAATACACTAATTCTGAATTTGATGCCTGCAACACGTTCCAAAAAAGTTGGGACAGGGGCAAAAAAAAAGACTGGGAAGTTCAAAAAACATCTGTTTGGAACATTCCACACCTAAGAATTTACAAGATCAGTGTAGCTAGCTACACAGTTCGTAGCATGTTGAATTTAATTAGCATGCCCAAATTCCAGCATCTTTCACACAACTGTATTAAAGGGAACAATTAAACTGCAACCGCTTAGAACCATAAGCTAACATTAATGCAACAGAGGACAGCTGTTTATGTAAAGTGCAAAGAGACTGAAATGATGAAGGAATATAGCTCATCTTTAATATACTTGTTTCCAAGATTAGATAATGATTTGGTATTATTGGGCATAAATAAATTATCGTATCCACTAATATACTGATTAGCCTATGCTTTAGCTTTTTATGAAAGCATCTCAAATCGCATCAAGGGCTTTGAAAACAAAAAAACCTTCAAAATGTTAATAAATTAAACGTTTTATTTTAGAAAATGCCCCGTGTGAGGTTGTGTAGAAATGCAGGAAATTTGTTTTAAAAGGCTAAAATTTTTCTGAGGGAGGACCCACAGACCCCCCACTACATCGTCCCTCCGTTGTGCCCCACCAACATCCCTTTATGCCCCCCCAATCAAAGCAGTCTATAAACGCCCCTGCGTAATACTGATGCTCTAATTCAGTGGTTTACACAATCATTTTTCCACAGACACATTCGATCGCAGCGGAAACTGATTTTTTATTAGGCCTAGCGTTATTTGATATTGTTATTTCTATCAGTCTGTATATTGTCAAAAATGTGTTTAAAACATATTTTGAACAGTGTGAAACTAATAATTGTATCATTGTTGTTTTGAATGGAAACAAGAGAAATGGTTTTGCCTTTATCATGAATAAAACACTTCTCATTAATGTTACACTCATCGTTAGCGCACCTCTTTTTTCTGGGATGTAGCCTATTAGCCACAAATGAGCTAAATTTCAATAGCCTACACATTTTATTTTATGTCAAGAGCACAAAAAGACTGGATTGTGATGATTAGCTAAAGCTGTTATCTATCTTATGTTGTAAGAGCAATAAAGAAGCCATTTAGCGATGGCTAGCTTGGAACAAAGAGCATCAAGGGCAACTGTTATCAGCATTTTGACGCGCCATGGTCAAGAATAAATAAAGTAAGCATTTACGTGATCATATGAAACACCGTTAAATGCAGGGGCATCGTTAGGCCGATCATTCGGGGCTCGAGCCCCGAATATTTTGAGTCTAGCCCCAAATGTTTTTGGTCTGTAAAAGGTTTGAGTTGCTCTGCCCAGGAGCTGATTTTAATGTACTGTAGCAGAACGGAACCTTAGTTGTACTTTAAATAATTATTGAGGTTCAATAAAGCGCTACACAAGCACTGTACTACTTCCATTTAGATTGCAATGAGTCTTCTTGGCTTTTTTCAAAGGGGAAGAAAAGGTCATGAAGAAATAGGCCAACAATTTAGATTACATCTAAAAAGCGATTATGCAGAAAGCGGTTATTTTTCCCCACATGATAATGCATTAATATTAGCAAGATACAAATTCTGGTTATCTTTACTCGTCCTCTTTCTACACACATAGCCTACCTCATTGACACACTTGGAAGTTGGAACTATTAATATTATATTCCCTCACAAGATGGCGAGGAGAGCATAATGATGGAAATGATTCGAAATTAAGAGTATTGGCTTGAACCATGATAAAAACAAGACTGTTGGAAGTCCCTCTACTACACAAATGTTTGCATCTGTTGCAAACTGTAATGTTGCGGTGTGTTTTGACTCTTGTTTGGGGTATTCATAGTATAGTATTGCCACTACTAATCAGTCCCTCCAGGATTTCGCGATCGCAACTATTATCGCAAAATCAACGAAATTCTGCTAAAGTTGCAAGAGCTTGCATTTTTTTCCAATAACTGTAACCTTCCCGTGAAAAATTGTCTAATCTTTGTATTACGACCCCGGCTGGAAAGGTCCACAACACAAATGGGCAACTTACAAAATGTTTTTACTAAAATATCTCCTTTATTTAGCGAGTCTCATGAAGCAGGGTCAGTCTCCCCACCATTACTGAGCGTAAAAATGGTTTCATAATAAAAAACGGGTATCACACAAACACAAACAGAATTACTCCATGAATTACTCCACGTTAAATCTGTTTTTCAGGTCCAAAAAAAATATTTTCACATTTCAATTTACAAATAAAGTAAAACTTTTTTGTTATATTGAGCTTTTTTGTATGGTTACTCAGAACACAGACACAGAACACAACTCCAGCTGTTTCATTCTCACTGAACTTATATTAGCCGACATAAGATTTTTTATTGAATTACATATATATTTTTGAAATCACAATTTTTATTAGCAACTTTCACCAATAACCGCAACTTCAACAAACACACACAAAAAAATCTCACTTTGCATCGCAACTTTTAAGAAAAGCTGCCTCTAAATCAAGCATTTTAGGCTGCAACAATCACAAAAAAACTCTGCAAGATCCTGGTGGGACTGATTATTAGGGAACAAAGTTATGCTGGTACCCTATTGCTTTTGTTCTGATTTTTATTTCCCCCACTTTGTCACTTTTATCACTTTATGTTACTGGAGCCTCCTGGCTGAAGCTTTTCACCCAGTGTTATACACAGTATGACAATAAACATCTTGAATCTATTCTCATTATGTGTTTTGCCGTAAAATGCAGTGCAAGGCCACAGCTCATTTGGCCATGCTTGTCATTTAATGATAATCACCTGCTATTTGATTAGTCACCTGTTGTTTACCACCAATATGTCTGCGATCGAATAATATGCATTGCTTAGTAATACAATAAGCCTTGAGATTATAATGTAATGTCTTGTCAGTCTTTAACAGCATAACATAATTGTCATAGTTTAATCAAAGGAAGAACATTATATGAATTTAAACGGAAGCGATGTCAAAATATTTTTTTTTCATTAGGCAGAGTATGTCATCTTAATGTTGAAGTTTATTGAATGGTTTTCAGAGGGTAGCACAGACAGTGGCAGTGCAGATGAGTTGCAGCCAGCAGACCCAGGATTAGAGAGAGAGAGAGCATTTTAATTAATGGCCTTATAATCACTATTGTTGATACCAAAACACTAGTGTCTGCTCATATCTGTATCATGGAAAGGAATTTGTTACAATTAGGCAGACCAACAGTATGTTGTACCTTACAAAAATGACTCACTGGGTCATCCATTGATATGTTGGAGATGGAAAAGTCGATCAACAAGAGGACATTAAAAAAAAGAGACAAAAAAGACAGACAGCAATAGTGGAAACACCAGAATTGACCAGGAGAAAAGACCTCACAAAGTCTGAGGAAAGCCCCAGGTTAAATGTAAACAGTCATTTCTGTTTTCAGTAGTTTAGTTTTTTCTATTTATTTGTATAAATGCAGAATAACATTAATGAATACTAACACTTTGTTCATGTAGCCTAGGCGTAATTGCATTGAAATGTTGCTGTAGCCTGCACAATTCCACGACCCAATAGATATCTCCCGTAACCCACGTCTGAGTAGCGACCCACAGTTTGTGCACCATACTTTATGCACTCTAGTGTTATAAAGTATTCCTCCTTAATGACAGAAAATGGCATTCTTTTCTTTTTATGTTATCCAAAATTAGCATTTTTTCTTTTGTGGAGTGGAAACGATGTAACAGGCCGCGGCTCTTGGATACTGTAGTATTTGAAATACCAAATGAACAAAAAAAACCATTATTTTTCCTAAGCAAAGTTGAAAGATTCGTAACCATAACATCAATCATAACGCTTAACAATCCAGGAGACTCCTGCCATTCTCTGTAGCAAAATATTGTGGTTATTGCTTAGATTAAAATCTATGAATGGGAGAACCACAATCAATAGATAGAAAAACCTAGATGCCTCTCATTCGCACTGTTCAGATCTATTTTTCTACAATCTATGGTTCAGATACGTGTGCACAGCTGCCTGGTGTTTAAAGGGTAACAAAGCACTAAAACCACTTATTTTAGATGATAACTGATACATTTGGGTTTTTCTAAGTATTACTAATTGATCCTGGTACAAATCTTGACAAATTACTGCAGTCAGCACAAAAAAGCATAAACTTTAAGAATCTGGCTCAAAAGTGTCTCTAGTGGTTAAACGTTAGGTACTGCACATTAAATCTGTGATTGGCCAGAAAGGTTTTCCCTAACGTATTCGGTACTCTGTGACGAAATAGAAATCTGTACAGCTAGCCCGGAAGTTTTGGAGTGAGGGCGGGCTATAAAAGCAAATCTCAGCAGTTGATCTGCATGCCGTGGACAGGGAGAGGAGATAGGAGCGAGAGAGAGAGCAAACGAACAATATATATACTGTAGCTAGCTTACAGTTTCGCTTTTTAAAATATTGTATTAAGTTATAGTAACCTATTTTTGGTATATTGTTTATAGTTAGCTTGATAGTACCTTGTTTTTCAGTCTAGCTTAGCAAGTAGCTAGCTAGTTTATTTAAAAAAAAAAATTTTTTTTTTTATTAAAAAGATATAATATCTTATCCTCCTAGTACTGGCTAAGGCCTAGCAGAGCAGTCACATTACCACAAACAAGATTAGTCGGTGTGAAACCCGGTAATAGAGACACAATTCACGGAGACCACGCAAATCAAGTCTAGATATAAAACAATTTATGAGCCAGGCAGGTTATTTACTTAAACTAATCAAGGTTATTTACAGAATAAAATACAAACTATTGAAACAGAATACAGAGTTAAATACTTACACAGCTGGCCGTCACTACACACAAAAAACCCAGTGGTAAGATGTGCGGGAGAGTCTTAAAGTGTTCCTAAGGACACCACAGGAACGGACAATGGTCAGTAGTGGAGAAAAAAATAAAATAAAAGAACACAAACCTCGCAATACAAACGAGGAGCTCGATAACCGAGCATAACAAAGAAATTAGCAATAACGCTTATCTAACTCCCGTTTGTGGAGTGAAACAAAAGAAACAGAGAACTGAAAAGACCCCAAAAACTTTGGGTGAGACACTCGTAGGTTAGAGTAGAAAACAAAAGAAAACGAAAAACCTCTGCTCTGAAATATGAGCGTTTTAAAGAGAACGGCTTTCTTTCTAAGGTTGTACTGCTAACAAGTCCCGCGTTGATAATCAAAGCGGTCGATAGCAATACAACTTCCTATACCCTTTTTACCAGTTTGAATGTTATGTGAAATAACATGGAAGCAACGAGAGAGGCAGGAAGCGGTGTATAAATAGTGAGCGGAAATAAATGACAGGTGATCTCCCTAATGACGAGGCGAAAGCAAAACCCGTAGCGGAATACAGGAAAATCCGATAGATTACCGGTAAACGACAAAAACGAATAAAGCGGAGATAAGGGAAGAAAGGCAAGATCCATGACAATTCTGTGGCAGAGCGCAACCTAAATCTTTGGGGCGACTCGGTAGAAAGACAGCGTACGCAGCGAGTTGGATGGAACACGCTCCAATTTTGAATTAGGCTACCTTTGAAGCCCTAACTTCAGAAATGGTAAAAGCTTTAACCCGATCCACGTTGGCGCCCCATACTATAGTGGTAGATGTATCGGTCCCAATTACAGTATGTTTGTCCCTCTAACATCTTCTGCATGTGCCTGGCTCTGTGGATATATTATTATTATTATTATTCTTTGTCTACGTAAAATTTGTTTATCAATTGCCATTAATGAAGGGGGAAAGCTGTATGAATCCTGTTATTTAGCTGTAGCATGTAAGACCTGTTATTTTATGGGATAACTGTAAAACAATGAGTGATTGCTGTTATTCTACATGACTTTGACAGTGTTAAAAAAAAAAAAACAGTTAAATTCTGTAACAGTTTTTTATAGAGCCCTGTGGGAAACTATTTTTAAAGTAAAATGTTTGGAAATATTTTTCAAAACACTGTCAAAGTAATGCAGAATCTAACAGTCATCTCCTAAAATATTTTTTTCCTATTCATTAAAGGGTTCTTGACTGGCAACATTGCTGCCAGTGTTTTCACAGTTTTCTTATGAGATATCTTTTTACAGTGTAACCATTCCAAACACGCAAAATCTCTCATTTAAATATGGTTGTTTGCAGCGGGAGCAATTTACATAATGACTCTTGGTTGATCACCTGCAAAGTGGGAAATGATATCACGTGCAAATACTTTGGCTGCGCCTGCAAAATAACCCTCCTTATTTGGGATCTGAGTAAATCGACTCCATATTACATACAGTGAATGTGTCCTTCCAAACCCAATATATGAACATCTTTCAGTCTCCATTTCTTGTGCATCTGGATCCCTTTGTGGCCCCTGACCTCAAACATTTTTAATGCGTCTCTTCACTCTCTGTTCCCCACGCAGAAACTGGAAAATGCAGAGGAAGATAATATAGACATCAAATGCAAAATGATACTTCAAATTTAAAAAATACAGTTTAGCATTCGTACATTCCTCTCCATAAATGACCATGTGAGTTGAGATTTTTTTCACTCACCCTTAGTATTGAACAGCATGTCTGATGCATCTGTCTCCATTCAGTTGGTCCCAATCAGCGTTTTTTTTATTTTTTAAACCACATCCCCCTAAATGGAATTGGTGTAATTGAGCAGATGACAGAAAATGCAAAGTGGAAAACTAACATGTGTCTGTGCAGTGTGCTGGAACTTGTGTCTATGCCTGCAGAGCAGATATATGGGAGCTAGATAAGCATTTGCTTTATATCCACACAATGCTTTTAAAAACTTTCAGCGGGATTCAATTAAATACACACAGGGCCCTATTTCGGTTACAATCAGGATTCAAATTACAGGGGAGATATACTATATGCCAAATTCGCAATAAATTATACTCCAAAATTTGCCAAAAATGTCCCCAATTCGACAGCACACCAGATGCAGATAAGTTACCCTTCTTATTAGGGGAAAATAAAGACTGCTGCATACTTTCAGCACAATTTGTGTTCTCTTGCCACACTCTGAGGGTCAGTCAGTGACCCTCATGCACACACATACCTGCACACACATACAAACTGACATGAACGCATGCACACACACACACACACAACACACACACATGACACATAATATCACTTATTGTAATTCTTGATATAGGCTTTTTTATAATTATTTTATTTTTTAATCTATCATCCATACAGTACATAGTTTTATTATGTAGCCCCTGCTTTAGCAACACAAGTGCCTGTGTTTTTCATGCCAATAAAGCACTTTGAAATTGAAATTGATATCTGCTTCAAAAATAAACATAAGAGTATGGTTCTCTTATTATCAGTTACCACAATTTAATTTCAATATCTTTTATCTGAATAAATATGCAACTTGTGATTTTTTGTCTTTTAACCTTAATTTGCAAAAAACACTGATGTGAGCACATTGCCCAAAGCGACCACAAGTTGATCAGGATGCCTAGGGAAAGAAAATGATCAGGAAGGTCCCTTTGGATGCAAGAAGTTCATTTCTACCTGATGCTGCTTCAGATCAACAGACACCACCATACCAAACCACCAGTCTTCTGGGATACTGAACTGTGACATAGCCTTTGACTTCTTCAAAGGTCAGGACATTGTCTTCATCTGTGATTGGCTCTTCTATTTCAGTTGTCGCATAGAAAAACTGCAATGCCAGGACCTTCATTCTGGAAATGGGTTGGAAGTAGTGAAGATTCCTTGTGCCTCGTAAAGTTCTGGCCTGACTGAAACGCAGCTTCAGAAATTTGTTTTCAGCCAGCCAATGGGATACTGTGTTCCACTTCAACAGCGGGCATATTGTCATTAGCAAAGAGTCCACACCGCTTCCACCCGAAAGCCTTCCAAGTGGAGGCATATAGGTTCTGGAAGGCTTTGCAGTTTTTGTACTGTGCTGCCAACACCTTCCCTGGGAGTTTTCCTAGCTTTCTGTCAAGGAACCATATGAGATTCAGGTTTCACACGTTTTTAAGCTTCACCAAGAGAACACATGAGGTGAGATAGACAATCCTGATCCTGATTCAAAGGTCTAACTCATTGAGCGCTCAGTTGGGGAAGTTTAGAAAAACATCAGCCTTGCAATCTGATGTATTGTGTATATTGTACAAACTGAATGTGTGCCACTACTGCCTGCCAATGCTCTTTATCATAGACCGAGGCCAAATCTTTTGTCCCTGCCATGATCCTGCATAGATCTTCATATCTATAGAAACATTTAACCATCTCTGCAGTCTCCTCTGGAAGGGTTCTCCAGCTCTTTTTGCTTCTGGAGTGGCCAGTATGCCATTGTCCTCTTGCAGTGTTTTGGCTGTTCATGACATGTAAAACGATGTTTTAAACTCCGTGGCAGTTTTTTGAACAGAGCAGGGGCCTCATTTATAAATGAATCTTGGAATTCATCATAAATGTGAGCGTATGATTCCTAAAATGTTTCCTAAAATGTTCCTACGAACGATTTATAAAATGTTCATACACACAAATAATGTGTCAGAAATAATCCTAAAAACCATGCGCACGTGAACGAGCTTGTCAGCTCCACCCAGTGAACGCCCTCAAATATTCTTGTCCCGTCTGTTTTTTTTTCTACAAACGTATATAATCTCCCTACGTGACCATTGTCACGTGATATAAAATTGATGTAGGCCTATAGCCATTTCACATCTTTTTCTTCTGGTTTTAATAGTTTACAGAAATGTTAATGTTATAATTTCAGTATTCCATAGCCTAATATTTGTTTTATTGTTTTTATTTCAATGGAGTTGTCACTGACAGCCATCAGTACAAGCCTCCTGCCTTTTGTGTATCAACTATTATTAACGACATGATGTTTGTTTAAACTGTGCATTGATTTTAAGCTTTTAAACTTTACATGTATCGATAATAATAAAAATAATAGTAACAATAATAAATATTATTATTAAGCTGTTGTATTTTTCATAACGGTTTGCACACATGATAATGTTCACAGCAAGAGCTGCAATCATAGGCATATGCTTTATTTCAACTTCAGGGAAACACACTGCTGGACCAGCAGTGTGTCTAGTCAAACGTCAAGTCTCACAAACATATAGGCTACTAGCTAGTCAGTACCAATTCATATGAAAATATTGGCAGTGACATGTCTTCCTCTCTCCTCCCAAACCTACGCGTATAGCCTATTTAACGGCCCACAATATTGCGTCTCACAGTGCTTAGTGCTTATCACACAAATAAATATTATGCATGTCCATTTGTATGCATGTCTAATATGTCCATTTGTGAAGGGATTGGTTAAATATTCTCATGTCTGAAAAAAAATGTGTTCGTCCTGCAGTACAGCTGCATAGCTACAAGGAAATGGTCGTACGCTTCCTCTAGAGTTGACGTACGCATAAGGATATTTTCACGTGAGTTTCAAGTTTTATAAATCTCAATGTGTGCGTTGATTTTCACATAAGATCAAATCTAGTGAATTTACGATCAAATCAGTACGTACAACCGTTTTATATATGAGGCCCCAGGACCGTGGCACTGTAGCGAAGACTTGAATTTGTTCACTCCTGCTTTCAGTGGAATGGAACTTATCTTTTAGCTGAGACATAACTTTCTGGTCATTTGCCCCAACCAATGCATCTGGGAAGACATTTTAGAACTTGTTCTTTAATGCCTCCTCAGCCCCTTTAAACATAAAGAAAGCATATTTGTCTCAACTTTTTGTCTCAAATTACATTTTTTCTATTAGGAGACTCCCCCAATGCAGTGAGAACCTGATTAACTTTCTCTATTTCATAATGTCTGTCACATATCTGTAGCATATCTGTTTGTTCTGGAATGGGAAGTGTCTCATCGTCACATGTTCTCTGATATCCCCCAAAAATGAACAAATTAATCTTGTTTTGATATATGAATTAAATAATGCCTCTTGTAACTATTTAATATACATATGTGGTGCTATTACAGCAACTACCCACAAAATAAATAATTCATGTCTGTTAATTAAATAATGCCTCTTTTTTAATCTAAACTTTAAAAGTCTATATTCTTTCATTTCTGTTTTTTAATTCTTTGCGTTGAAAACATGCAGAAGGGAGCACTCCTCTTATCATACCTTGCGAGCATCGCACTCATGAGTTATATAGAAGAGGAAGAACAACCTCATCCTATCACCTCTCAGCCCATTATAGAGTTCACCTGTCCAGGTTAATGGAGAACAGGTGTGTCAATAATGCATTTTCTGAGGCGTCCCAATCCCTGCATTAAAACATTAAGGATTCATGTGTTAGACCAGGGGTGGGCAATTCCAGGCCTCGCGGGCCGGTGTGTATGCATGTTTTTACTGCCACCAGTTACCACGGCTCAATCAGCTAATTAGTCATACACACAATCACCGATTCACTCGTAAATTACAGAACGATAAAACGCTACAATACACGCATACCGGCACAAGAACATTCATCAGCTGCTGTTCATATCGCGGATATGTAGATTAAAATATCAGATCATGTAAACGATTGGGCTAATTCAATAATTGTTAACTGGCGGCAGCAAAAACCTGCATACACACCGGCCCGCGAGGCCTGGAGTTGCCCACCCCTGTGTTAGACTGACCTGCCCACCATATACTCAGAAGTTTGCTGTTGCCCAACTGGTAGCAGGCGCAACGTGGAAACTTCAGGAGATGTAAAGAAGTGTCTACCCTATAACATATTTTAAAAATTCAATCAGAATTTACGCATGTTTTACAAAATAAGGATTAAGGAAAAAAAAATCACCTGATTTACATATGTATTTATGTTGGACACAAATATTGAAATTGTGGATAACTTTGTTTGTAAGCTTTGCGATAATAAGAGAGCCATACTCCTATATTTTATTGTTGAAGAAGATATCAGTGTTTTTAGGTAGGGTGGGGGGTCCAATATGTATCAACTTTGAAGGCCCTTGTCTCCTGAATGGTTGGTCATTCTGGTTAACAAACCACATTCTAACACTCATAGCCTATACTGCAGGGGTGTCAAACTCCAGTCCTGGAGGGCCGCAGTGTCTACAGGTATTTGTGGTTTCCTTTTAATTAGCACCCAGTCAAAGCTTTGAGAACAAGGTGTTTGGACTTATTAGCCAATCAGTGACTTAAATTAATCACTTGTGCTGAAACACACCAAAAACCAGCAGACACTGCGGCCCTCCAGGACCGGAGTTTGACACCCCTGGCCTATAGCTTAACATGTATGAAAAAAGTTGTTTCAATCTAAAAGGTGAGGTCAGAAAATTATTAATTTTTGACAATGGTCTGATTGGCCATAATGAAACTAACCCTCTACCCCGCCCACTGCTAATTTATTCCTCATAAACTAACCGTTTTTAAACCTGTGCAACAGTATCTAGTCACAAAATGAGTTGAACGTGCCTTAATTGGTCAGTGCTGTGAGTGAGTGCATAGTCTGTGCAGGGGCTTTTAATATGTAATTTAACCAAAATAACCTTACTGGATAAACCAGGCAATGTATCTCAATAAGGTCTGATTTGGTCGCTGTATGGTGATATGGGGGCAGAAGTGACAGATTCATGGCAATGAAAATGTGTTTTGCGTGATTGACGCCCTAGATTGCTTCCAGTTTGTCGGTTAGCATAAGTGAGAAACAAGCTTGCATGCTCAAGTGCATTGTCTGCTAAATTTAGTTCAATGTTCTTAACACAGGAAGATATCAAGCCATGGAAAAGGGACTCATGGGAAAATGGACTTCAAGATGAATTTCTACCATCCTGGTAATGCAACTTAAAAAGAAAGGAGTTCTTGAATACTGTCTCAGTGATTACATAAATAATTGCCTGTAGCGGTTCGTGGCTGTTTTTTTCTATTCTCTTGCGGCTCTCGTCCTGCCTTCACGATTGACGATTGTGAATCAATCAGATTTTTTCCACGTTCCGTTTCGTGGTTTGCAGCCCTCATTATTGTTTTCACCTGTGCTTCTGCCTGCAGGGTATTTAAGTTTCTCACTTCCGCTTCTCCGGTGCTTGTTTGTCTCACGTGAGCTCGGGAGATTTACGACTAGTTTTAGTAGTTCGCCCGTTTTGTGGGTTGATTTTCATTTTGGCTGTCAACCTTAAGGAATTCGTTTCCTGTCTTTTCTTTCTTCCTTTATTATTTTCTCCCCCTATTATTGGTCCTCACGGTTGTGAACTGACTTGTTCTGATCTCCTCACTTTTGCGTTTGAATCTCCGAACTATCAATAAACCCATTACATTGCAAGATCAACTCTGCTTTGGGTCAATACAAATATGGCCTATTATCTACTATAAATCTCCAACTTGTTTGTTAGTAGTTTGTATTGTCATTTACTTTCAGCATGCTATTTTGGTAATAAGAGACCTGTATGTGGATGTATTCAAGCCAGGAATTATGCAGACAAAATATAAACAGTGATGGCAGGCAAGGGGGGGATTAGGATGGGAATTATTCTCTCATGTAGCCTGTGTAATTTTGCACTTAAGTTGAGAAAGTTCATCGGTCACACCTGTCAGCCAAGAACGGGTAAAACAGTTCACAGCAAATTTGAATTTCCTTCCCCAGCAGAGAACAGTCTTATACACTACCTGGCCAAAATAAAAGTCACCGTTGCACCCATCATGCATAGTGCCCACTGTACAAGCCTCTGGAGGCAGTGTTATGATCTGGGGTTGCTTCAATTGGTTAGGTCTAGGCTCAGCAATGTTATGCAGCAATAAAATTAAGTCAGCTGAGTACCTGAATGTACTGAATGAGCTGAAATTGTGAAAGAGTGGTTCAGGGAGCATGAGGAATCATTTTCACACATGAATTGGTCAGCAGAGTCCTGACCTTAACCCCACTGAAAGTCTTCGGGATGTGCTGGAGAAGACTTTACAGAATGGTTTGACTCTCCCGTCATCAATACAAGATCTCGGCCAAAAATGAATTAAACTCTGGACGGAAATAAATGTTTTGACGTTGCATAAGGTTTTCGAAACAATGCCACGACGAATGCGCGCCGTAATCAAAGCTAAAGGCGGTCCAACTAAATATTACAGTGTGCGACTTTGGCCAGGCAGTGTATATGTGGAGCGTAAGGGAGCCCACTCCATGAACATCCATGCGTTGTGTGCTACATGTAAGGTATTTGCAAATTATATTTTTGCATTATTGCATTCATTGTTTTTCAAATAGCCTATTGTCCCGAAGATTCACTGTGCATAAGGTTTTTTTTGATACGGCCCAAAAAACAGAGATTAATTTCACCATTTTTAACTGAATTTTAAATCTTATTGTTCATATTTTTTTAATTACAGTGACCAGGTTTCCACACTTTCAGCAATTAATACCTCGCTGATTTCATCATCCTTTTGGAAGACAAACTTAAACTTAAGTGAGAATTGTTCACTGTGTGGGAAAAAATCTAAATTGTCCAGTAGCTAACACTGCACTCTGTGACTCTAGCCAGTTATTTTCAAAGCTTGTTAATGTGAACGTTGCAAGTAATGTAAAGTAACTAAACATAACATAACGTTTAGGTTATTTTATAACGGGGAATCTGAGCACCTTCGATGTCTATCTTACTTTCAATGAAAGTGTCTTCGCTTAGAGTAATGTAAGTGGCTAAAGCAAGATCCCCCTCTACTGTCCGTTCCAAGCAATCGTGCGAAAGTAGAGGAATCCTCGCCAAACACATCAACAATTAAGTCACTGTAGATTGATATTTTTGGTGGGGCATTTGATAGGGCATTTGATCTGATTTTGATAGGGCATTTTTGTTAATTACTCCTGTCAGTGGCCATCTCAATGAATTAAATCTCTGGCAGATAGCTAGCTGTGCCAAATTTTTTTTCCCCCCTGAATCCGAATATTAACAAGCAACTTTGGGTAGAAAAAAATATCTGTTCCAACTTATTATTCATGCTTTCCCAAATAGGGTTTTCGGCTCTGGATACACCCCTAGCTAATATGTATAGCAATTTCTTCTGAAAGATATTAGGCCCAAAAGGTTTGTGTTTTGGAGAGTATGGTGATTCATTTTTAAATAAATATTATTGTGATTATTATCACGAGTATCTTTCTTTTATGTCTTTTATATAAAGTATATTTTCCAGGATTGCTTCATACACGAAAATTGTTATGACATTTACTTTTCAAGATTGTTTAACCGATTCTCTAGCGCCACCTTTTTTGAACACTAGCCCAGAAATAAATTCCATAGTTTGACTCCCAAGACTGAAACACACCTATATTTAGCATTTGGTTCTCACTTTACATGTTTCAAATATACACAACCCTCTTAAATTATCATTTCCTTTTCTTGATTTAAAAAATTGTTGAATACAAACTGGAAGGCTTTTACTCCTAACTCAAAAAAGTATTACTAATGTTTTTAAATACACAACATCTAAGTGTAGGAGCTTATGAATAATGGATTAGTAGATTCACGATAACAATCTTTATTTATTATTCTAGTCTTAAATAAATAAACCTAAACCTATAATTAATTTAATCGCAGTAATCACATTTTCTTTCTCCCTCTCGGCTATTCTCCCGCTTTGTGAGGTCATGGGAAGAACAAGTAGCAGGACTGATCTAAAAATGACACAGTCGCCCACAAGATACCTACGTTAGTTAACTTAGCTAACAGTTAAACGGTTATGATTGGTCAATGTTCATGTTTATGCAGTTTTGACAGAAATTAGATGTTTCTTGAGGTTTTAATGTGGCTATATGACTCAATTTAGCGAAGTTACTATGAGTTTCATTGTATATTAATTCATGGCTAACTTTGCAGTCTTTATTAACGTTAACTGTTACTAGAAAATTAAGATGAGAGCTACGTTTATAACTAGGCCTTATTATGTAACCTACATTCTCCAGTTCTCCGCCTCTGCCACAGCCGCTGCTCCAGGCTCAGCTGCCGGAGCGAGCAGCTCGAAAAAAACACAGTATGGCTGTGAATGAGCATACACGTTAAAAAAAAGCGCGGCTTGCTAACTCGAGCCTGACCCTTTCATGAGTATCTTTCCCACCCCCAATTTTGGCATTTTATGAATCACAAACGGAGGCGTGGGCGCTCTGAAACAGCCCGTGGAGTTACCCTTTAAAGTTTTGTTTAAACATACAGTGCATTCAAAATAATTTGTGTCTGCATAACCTTGGATGTTAGTCAACCTTTGTTATTTCACATCTCAAGCACATGTTCAAAGAGGCAGGAGTCAGGCTCTAAAAACTGAGACCACAACTGGCCTGGGCGATGGTACTGGAAGCACAGCTGAGGACAGTGCCTGTCTGGAATGAGGAAGACCAGGGAATGAGGAAGACCAGCAGTGTTGCGACATGCTGATGAAGCATGTTGAGATAACCTCAGTCAATGCACATCACATCAGATCTTATCAAGGCAAGGAATCTTGGGTCATATTTTATTTTTCTTTCTCCTTTGTTTTAAATTGTTGGACTCAATGACATCATGGATCTCAGGAGTATGTCCTCAGACACAGTTTCTCTGAGACGCGTGCTGACATTTCAGGTCAGGTTTTAGTTTTTTCTTCTTCTCTGTGAACACAGCTAAAATGTTCCTTTGGAAATGCCTGGCTCCTACTCTGTATTTATAAATTTGGCGCTAAAAGCGGGGCTGAGAATATCAGATTTCCACCTCTTCTGCAACCACAGCCGCGTACATGCTCAAACCCCACTACTGATTCAGGAGCGTAGACATCTACGGTTATCCTCCGTAACACATGGTCTCACCACAGGCTGTTCTCAAGCCCAAGGTGTCATACAGTGACGCCTGGGCAGCAGCCTACGGCGTCATCCTTTAGATGCAGAAGGAGGCCTTTTGCGTCAGCGTGTTGACGCACTCGGTCGCAAATTTACGAATCCACGTAAGTTCACGTAACTCTGGCTCATGCCCGAACTGTTAAGATAGTGGGCGAGCCCGACCACAGGAGTTTGCGTAACTCTCTACCGGATGAAGAAGAAAAAATTATAATACTGAAGTGCCACAACCAAAGAAAAGTTATGTGGCCACAAGCGTCAATATACAACGCAAAAGGCTACCTTTGGTGTCAGAGGAGCGACGCTTGGGCAGAAGTGTCGCTATGTGACGAGTACGGCTGATACCACGTTGCTCACCAGCTGCTTCTTTTCGCACTGCAGACTACGGCTAACCTCACATAGAGCGGAGTCAGAGGAAGACCTTTAATAAGCGGCTTTGACCGATCGACCAGCAGGGTTCGCCTCGCCACATCTCAATACACGCCGAACCCTATCTGACTGAACCGGCCCATTCCCTGGGCGATGCAATTGCCAATTGCGCATCGCCCAATGGAGCTACCAGCCACAGTCAGCACTGGAACGGTCCGGATTCAATCCAAGGCCATAATAAATCATAATGGTAATGGTGCCTTAATCAAATGAGTGATCCAGCGGCCCCTGATTTTGCTTTAAGGTGAAGACTATTTCAATATTCTGTAAAGATTATATTCAGTAATTTTGTATTATAAAAAGTTTTTGGTAAGTTTTTCTCTGATAGCATTTGACTGAAAAAAAAATATAGCATATCAGTCATGAGGTTCTTAATGCCCTTCTGTTGCATTGACGTGCCTTGCAATGCTAACATGAGAATTTTATGTCAAGAAGACAGGAATGTAGCTTGTCACGGAGCCACAGGCAGCCTTGGGAGGCTCTGGTGAATTTTGGAGCTCTATTTTCTGCTGTTTTTCTGTCTCTTGGTTGTGTTAAAGGTTCAGACCTTGTTAGTTTGAGAACAAAAAAAAAAACAGCAAAGTCTAGAGACCGAGGAGCATACAAATAAGAACCAACAAGCTTTTTGTGAGGAAACAAAATACATCCTTCACTCTGTTGTGTGATGTGTTCCACCTGACTGTGTCCCAAGTGAATGCAAACGAATACCAAAACCTCTGATGATCGATGAGAAGATCTCTCTGCCTCTCAGGGGAGCTAATACAGGACAGACACGTGCATGCTCACAGGCTTCTAATTGGTGAAAATGTGGGCACATAGCCCCTAAAACGAACCATTTGGTGGATAATTAACAATTCAAAGACAAAGCAAATGACAACGAGCCAAACCTAAATTGTGTTAATACGTTTTTTTTTTAAATTATGAAATAACAAAACGTTTTGTAACCTGTTTTTATGCAATTAGCATGATAAGCACAATGTGAACATGGGATTTTTATTCTTCATGGCATGCATAGCTATTTCTGACATAATGTGGTTTAAGAGGATACATAATCCCTTTAAACATGAAAATCACCTAATTAAGAAATATTTGCAGCTTGTTAAAATGCTGTAATTGCTGGCTGTCAACAGCTCCGGCGACGAGTGATAGTGACCACGGTTTCATGCACACTATTCAGATTATGGCATCTACATGTGTCATAAAAGGATGTATAACCCAATCTTACGCATGGTTAGCTAAATATTCCATGTACGTTGACTGATTTATGGAACAGCTTGCATGCTTTTCCCCATAACGTCTGCAGACATTGAACAAGACAGAGAGATGCTGGATGTATTGCTATAATGTATTTTTCTTTGCATTGGTTCAAAATGCTGTGCTATCTTTTTAATCACAATATTGACACAACAGCATGAATTATGTCTGCTACACCCATAAACAAATTGCTATTTCAATTTTTTCTGCCGTCCATGTATTGAATAATGTTTGATTCTTTTAATACAGAAATTAAGACTTTTGTCTCCTCGTCAGTCCAGAAGTGAGGACTTTGTGCTTTCTGCAACATTTTACAGCAAACTAGCTCGCTGGCTTCAACACCTGTGAATTTGTACATGCGCTGACCGTGTTTAAGACTTATAAATGGATTCAGGTGTTTACATGCTTTTAATTTCCATATTATTAGACGCCTATAAGGGCTTAACCACCAAAAAGCCCCTATTTGTGATATTTAATCAACTGTACAATGTACTGCATATGTTTTTAAATGTACATCTCCCATCCTATCGTGGCAAAAATCTGCCTTAATGAGACATTTCTTGTCATTGGAGCAGCCAAAAAGCAGCACATACTTCTTTGAGCACAGAATGGGTGGGAAATGTCTTCACACAGTCCAATGCCCCCCACCCATCGGAAATGGAAGATATCACTGCCAGTGAAATATGGCTAGTGCAAGCAGTTTGTTTGAGGACTAAAGAATAGGATTTCATGTATGTTTTTGACGAGGACATTAGTCCTTATCATTTCAAGCCTGAGTCTACTGATGAGTGCAGGATCGTGAAGGACAATGACAAAACACAGCTGCTTCAGCTACGGCTAACTTGTTGTTGAAAATATGAAGCCATCGTGACAGAAAAGAGTATGCGCTGCCATGAATAGAAGCGTGGGCAGCAGTTACTGTCTGAAAATTTGTCTGAAGATGCATCCATTCCCAGTCACTGAACCTTCAGTTTTGTAACAAGTATATAATATAATGTGTGGCGAGACAGTTTCTCGCTACCTTGATTGATAGCTATCTGAACAGATTAGTGATTAGACAGTAAATAGACAGTTTGTGTGTCTTGATAGCAGTGTTGGGGAAACTACTCTGAAAGCGTAGTTGAATAAACTATCAATTGCTTTGCACTGAAGGTAGTTGAACTACAGCCAAGCTACCCTAAATAGAATTACTCAAAAAATGTAGTTTAAAGCTCACATATTTTTTTTCTGTTGAGTTACTTAGTATGAAGTACTTGCTTAAATAGGTCTATGGTTGTTCCCCAGACATGATGTGTGTGTGAGAAATGCCTTGTTTTTGCACATGGGGTGAACCACTAAGCTCAGTGGGGAGAACCAGAAATGTGTGGCAACAGGCAGTTGAACAGGCAGCAACTATAGTGAAGAGGAGTGGTTCTCACTAATCAGGATTAGAAGTAAAAGAGAGACAGGAGGCAGTATTTGGCTGAATAGGTTTGGGAAAAAATATTTTAAGGCCAAAAGTAGTGGTAGTTCCTGTAGTCAAGTACACCTCAAAATGACAACTACTATTAACTACTTCAACCTCTACACAAATTTGAATGTAGTTGAACGACCCTCCAACACTGCTTGATACCCAACACTGGACGCCTACGCTGCCTGGCCAAAAAAAAAAAGACTATTTCGTTGGACCGCCTTTAGCTTTGATTACGATGCACATTTGTCGTGGCATTGTTTCAACAACCTTATGCAACATCACAACATTTATTTCCGTCCAGAGTTTCACTCCGTAAAGTCTTCTCCAGCACATCCCAAAGACTTTCAATGGGTTAAGGTCAGGACTCATTGGGTGGCCAATTCATGTGTGAAAATGATTCCTCATGCTCCCTGAACCACTCTTTTACAATTTGAGCCTGATGAATATTGGCATTGTCATCCTGGAATATGCCCATTGATGGGATAACCTGGTCATTCAGTACATTCAGGTACTCAGCTAATTGCTGCATAACGTTGCTGAGCCTAGACCTGACCAATTGAATCATAACACTGCCTCCAGAGGCTTTTACAGAGGGCACTACGCATGACGGGTGCAACGGCAACTTTTTTTTTGATCAGGCAGTGTATATAGCAAGAATACCAGAAATCTAATTACCTATCTGTCATTCAAATGACATTTTTACAATAGCTAGTTCTTTGCCTAAATGGATAAGTGTCTGGCTATACAAAACAAATATAGCAAGCCAGCTAACATAACGTAATAAAACTATAGCTACTTATAAGCATGTTTTTGAATGTTATTTTTTTGTATCATGGATAGATTGTTCTGTTTGATAGATACTAGCATCTTGTATTTAATGAGGTTGAAGGTACCCTTTAAAGTGGCATCTTTTACTGTAGGAGCTAATTTAACATTAACAGCTTCAGGTTGGCTGTACATTTTGAATCAGTGTGCTATTTTTTCACGGAAAAGGAAATGTTCTCATTAATGAGCTAGCTTTTTATTTTTAATATTGTGATCAATTATCTTACAGTGTTTGTGCACACGTGTCTTGCTTTTGTAGAAATCATAACAAAATGTCACAGGAGTTGAACGTACAAATATCTTTTAAAAATAAAGTGCAGTATAAGTAGAAAAGTACTTCATATTGTTCATAACATTTAAAGAAGTACTTCATAATCTTAATGTACATTGTCTGTACACTGTTCACTGTTCATTGCTAGTCAGCTGACTACATAACAAATTCAGCCTGCTTAGAAGCTGTAATTTACCAGAATGAAAGACCACATAGCTATGTATTCTAGCTAGTCATATATAGAGAGTAGCTCAATACTGGAGCAAAACCGGGAAACTTAGAAAAGAAAAGAACAACTTTGGCACGTAAGCTAAGACGGCCAGAGAAGGTAAAACAAAAACGAAACCACAAAAAAATAAAACTGTCTCCGTGAGAACAGCAAAGGAAGAAATAAATAGCACAGAAAACGCTAACAGGAGGAACAAAACCTATACCTGAGAATAACACTAATAGCAAGTCCCTCGTGAGCATAAACAACGTTTAATATCACAAGGTCGCTAGTACCTGGCTATAACTGGCTTAACGCAATGTAGAATAACAAAGAAGCACCGGGGAAGTGGAAGTGAGGAACTTAACTTAAATAGGTGAGAAGAATAACAAGTGAGGGAAAGCAAAACCCCGGAATGTGGAAAAAATCCGATGGACGAGAACCACAATGGAAAAGAAAACAATAAACCACGAACCATGACAATTACTAAATAAATAAATGCCAGTTAAGATTACATAGCAATTTATAATGTAATAGCAAACTAGAAAATAGTGAAAATAGTAAATGAAGACAGCTGCACATGTTATTCTATTGTAAGGTCTATTGTCATCCCCTGAAAAGTAGAGAGCAAGGTTAATGCCACCCCTTTTTGTAAGATATTTTTAGGCTGTTAATATTAAGTGAAAACATTTAGTTTTCTGAAATGACATTAAACACATTGGATCCTACTAGTCCATTGAGCTAACACTCTTCAAATTAAGTTACATGATCACCTTTAAGAATAAAGTCACCGCTGGTTGTGTTTAATTAAAGCTCTATTGGCTTCATCCAGCATGTGCTGATGTAGCTCTGTTACATCATACATTAAAATATATATATATAATAAAATATATTACAGTCCATTGTTGTTTCAAATGGCGGCAGACGAGCGATGACAATACAAAGGACCATCAGCTGAGCACAAACAATTTGTGATCCGTGATGGATAGACTGTGCATTCGAATGTGGCATTGTCTTGATGATCTCTCTGAAAATCCCTCCAGACTTCCTGGGCGTTGTTGATGACCTGCAGCGAGATAGAGATGGGAAATGGATGGATAGTGGGCGTTTGTCACGTCTGGGTAAATTAAATGTCACTCTGCAGAGTTGCCATGAACCTGAACTGGAGGAAGATGTGGAGGGATGGGACAAGAGATCGGTAAAAGGTGCAAGACTCTCAGTAGCAACCAAGATGGAACTTTTCTATTGGTTTTGGAATCAATCTGAGTTCCTTGGCTGCTTATTATTACTCTTTGGCCATGGGCAAAAGGTCACACATCATTGGAGCTGGCGCTTATGATAAAAAATTCACAAAAGAGTAAAGGAGACCGCCACTGTGTGAGTTAGGCTGCAACCCACCGTCGCTCAATTCATTGCACATTCATGAGAAAGAGTAGAAAAAAAAACATTCAAATGTAATGTCCTTGAGTGGCCTAGAGTTTAGACTTTATTCCAAAACAATATTCTTTGGCAAGACTCAGACTGTGGTCTATTAATGATCCCAATAGAACTGAAGCAATTTTGCATAGAATAATGGATGAAAATGACTCCAATGTACAGAGCTAGTGGAGAGCTGTCCAAAAAATTGGTATTTTCTTCTTTCAACCTTTCCACATATATTATAAAATAGTACACAGAATGCAATTTATTTGCTTGTTTCAGAACAAAATGTGAACTTACTGTTTGTGGGGTTGAAATGGGCCTTTATCCATTGTCAAACATATTGGTTATATTAGTGATATATTTAAATTGAAACATTTTAATAAGATATATGTACATTTGAACAAATGCTAGCAAGTGCTGTTAAAAAAGGAAATACAATAACAAGTTATTTAAAGACAATCATGCTGAGTGTTGGTGTCTTATCACACACCTCTTGAAGTATGCAACTTTTTTTTTTTTTTTTTTTTTTAAATAACAGGAAACGGTCATGCTTAGTTGGTAGCAATCATAGAAAGAACTGTTCTGAGAGAAATCCAGCACCTCAAATTCTGCATTCTAAAACCAGCAATTTATAGCAATATAAATTGGGGTTTAATTGAGATATATCAATAATTCAAGTAAAAACTTCACCACGTGAAGGCTGTGCCTATACACAATGTACGCTCAGAGCTTCCCAGACATCCACTATAAATCCGATAAACAAGAGTGTCATTTTTTCAGATTAACGTTACTTGTTAAACATATGCTTCTTTCTTGCATTTGACCACAGAATTTGCCAGCATGCTTGATATGCCGTCGCAGGCCATTTCCATACTGGTGACGTCTAGTGGGATAAAGTACAAAAAATTCAGAGTTCACAAGTAGTAGCCTAGCTATTTAAGATTTGAAATCTGACCTGAACAGTATGTCTAAGTTGGAAGAGCTCGTAGTTACCAGATCTCTCCCAAATGTCGTGAACGCAGCATTAGGATGTGCCTAGCATGGGTTGGGGGCGGAACCTTTGCAAGGATTCCCTGACTGGGCCTGAGTTAGCAAGTAAAAAATAATAATTTAAAAGAGCACTTTTACTCAGTGAAGTTATGCCGCTAATTCAGTAATCCTGATTTGTGTTACAGGCCCCTAGTGTAAGAATAATACACTTTTTTTGTATAGCACACTTTCAGTACAGGTAGTAACAAGGTGCTTCACAATCCTGATAAAATAACAGTAAAAAGCAATTAGATGACACATATGATGTCACTTCTCACTTTGTAATTGTAATTCACCTTGCAATTCACTTTGATAATGCATTCACAAAAACATTGCTAAATCGATTTGTATTCACGTGTGGACGTTTTTGCGTATCGGCTACCCTATTATTTATTAATTGATAAAAAATCAAACATACCATGACGTAACTAGCCACAGCTGTTAAAGGCTTGCAAGTAATTGCTATGTTTATAGCACAATAAAGAAGGCATATCCAAATTGTCTGTGCTATGCTTGCCACCTATGTGTGTGGATCACTTCCGCTGCAACACAAAGTAGCACTACGCACTTATAGCCAATAGGCTATTTAAGTAGCCTAATCAAAGCCGGTGAGTGCAGTAGGTAAACTTGACCTACTTCACTGTTCATTAAGGTGGTTTTAACTATTATTGTTAAATTTCTGTGCTATAAAGTACCTACAATAGAAAATTACATCAAAGTTGATTTTTCTTATCAAATTTGATGAAGTAGCTTCAATGTAGTTAGCTACTTTTTCTTAGTAGCTTGTAGTGTAGCTTGCTACTTTCATCAAAAGAGAACTTTGTTGTAGCTTAGCTACTGGAAATCATGAGTAGCTTGTAGCTTGGCAAGCTGCCATTTCAAAGTAGCTTCCCCAACACTGGTTATATCGCTCCCAACACCAATGTAGTTCGCAATCATCTGGCTAGCTGGCTATACAACTTTGGCTTAGCACTGTAGAAATAAAATTGATGTGGCATCTCGGCCTAACCTTTCAAGAGGGGAAATGCTTGTAAGTAAACATACAACTGACTTTAAAATGCGTCAGACGTCAGAGTTGGATGTTTTTTTTAGAATATTATTGTTATTTTATACAAACCGGCTCCCACAAGATTAACGTTAGACAAATCAATAGGCAGGCAGCTGGCTAGCTAGCTAACTCACATTCAGAGAGGATGAATAAATAGAAATGTCCATATTAAATATAAATGTCCATAACTACAGTTTCTTTCAAATATATATTTTCTGGCATGTTTAGACACCTCATAACAAAAATAATGTATCCTGGTAATGTCAGTTTGACGTGAATTATGAATGCAGGCTCACCAAAGATGCAACAAGATTGCTCGCTAATTTGCTTGCTCGCTCAGGCAGCTATTCAGGTTGTGAATTTTCAAATGGGTGTGTCTGAACCATCACGCACCGTGTGTAACGCATAATGGTTTGGCTGGGCATGATGGTCTCCCTCATGGAAAAACTTCTTGAGTGGAATTGTCTGGTGTTTTCAGTCCAGTGCTTAACTGTCTGGTCTCTGCACTACATATGATTGAGAGGAGAGAGGGATGGCTCCTGCCAGAAGGGGTAAAAGCAGGGAGGCAACTTTTTCCCTGCTGCTCTGGCTGCAGCCGCTCACCAGAATCAGTGGAGGCATGGCAGAAAGTGAGGGGTCAGTGGAATTGGTTTGTGCTGTGGGTATTGGAGAGTACGGCAGCTACTGATGTGTCCAAATGGATTTTCTCAGAGCTTCCTGTAGAGCTCTGACACCTCGGCGCTACATTCAATTGGCACAGCAGGCCTCAGTGTTCAGTCAACTCCTGTATGTGGCCCGACTGCTGAACCAAACAGATCAGCTATCACTTTAGTCACCTTAGACGTGGAAAGTTATGGCCCTGCCTCACGGCTCACACTGGCATTGTTTTCACACTGGCAAAATTTTGTCTACATTTTTTCTCTCGGTTTCCTCTGCCAAGAATGACTATCAGGGAATGAGTACATGAGAAAGGCAACTCCTGAAACTGGGGCCATTTCAAATATTTGAGAATGAACTGCATTTCATTATATATTTTTTTTACTTATTATGCTATTATGAAGAGAAGGAATAGACATTTTACGAATTACGAATGGACTGGCAGTGAATGTTCAACAAACAAGCTCAAGCAAGTATATGTCAATAGTTACATCTTGATAAAGCTCTAGCAAGCGATCTGTCAATAGTTACACTTTAATAAGGGTCTTGGGCAGGCAATCAATTCTCCCTAATGAGCAATCTCACCTCTTGTGATAATAATCAAAATGTGCACTGGATTACTTGGCCTTGAGTAGTGTGATGAATTTGTGAGTCTTAAAACTAACCGAATGAGAGTGTCAACACACAGTAGACAATAGGTTTTAAAGCTAGGAGCAGGAATCCTGAATCCTTCTGAAAAAGCATAGGAATCTGGAATTTTTTCATTAGAAATTTAATTAGACAATACAAATCCTCTATTCATGACAATGCTCGATCTGTGTCTTTTCAATGAGTTTTCTTTCTACAGTCTACAGTTTCGGATATATGTCCAGACGATATGAGCACACAATGTCGTGAGAGGCTCAATGGACAAAGCACAGACAGCATCATTTAGGATTGTGGGATTGTGTATATTACAGGATCCAATTACTTAACAACTTTCAACAAGCCCACCTAAAATACTTCCATTTAAATCCTTCACCAATGAACACAACCTATGAAAGGGTTTGCAGACTTTACAGTACACTGCATTCCTAGCTTTGCAAAAAACGAATTGAGTGATATTTGTTTAGCCATGATAGCCAAGCCAATGAAAATTGACTAGCTAGCAGCTAGCTTACTTGTAATGACGAGCTAGACTACGAGCAGTGACAGCATAATAATAGCTTCTACTGCGTTTTTAGATCTGAAGAGCTTCAGACAGCAACATGATAACCAATTGCATCGCGTTCACCTCCCCATTGCATTCATGAAAGTTTTTTGTTGGTCAGTAAGATCAAGGTAAAAACTTTGGAGACAGTTGTAAGATGACTTTGGACTTTATTGAGTGGGCCTGGAATCAATCAGGGTGGGCTACACCCCTGCTATGAAATACTATACATTTGTCTATTGAGTTAGGTATGGTGTATTTCTGAGCCTGTATGTGAATAAGGCCATTTTGTGCTAAGGAGGATCGCATATTTGTTGTAACTTATCAAGGTAAACCGTTTAACAGCATACTCTTTCATATGGGTAAAATAGCCTAGCTCCAGAATGTGTATCTGCAGCACAGTTCATGCAGTAAGAGTTCTGTTGACAGAGTTCCTGTTACATATTTGGTAGCCTAGCTGTATACAGGTCAATCATAAATGTAGGATCATTTGTAAATTTATGTAATCATTCATTTTTAAATAAATGTAATTTCTCATTTAAATTGGCTGTTTGTGGCTACAGTAATTTACATAGTGTGAAATAACAACACGTGAAAATACTTTGACTGTGCATACAAAATAACACCCCTTATTTGGGATCTTAGTAAATTGACCCCTATGTGTTTTGTTCACAGGATTTCAATAAAATCTTAACCCATACATGTGTGGGAAAGACATGTTATTAATATGGTGGTTAGCTCTGATGACAGTCTTCACCTGATTAGTGACAAAGCCATTTGTGTTAGGAAACTAGTCACACACGTGAGGGAGAGCAGAAAACAGCAGGAAACATGAAACAGCAAGAAATGACAGGGAACATATGAAACAGCAGGAAACATATGAGACTGCAGGGAACATATGAGACTGCAGGGAACATATGAAACAGCAGGAAAGATATGAGACTGCAGGGAACATATGAGACTGCAGGGAACATATGAGACTGCAGGGAACATATGAGACTGCAGGGAACATATGAAACAGCAGGAAACATATGAGACTGCAGGAAACATATGAGACTGTAGGAAACATATGAGACTGTAGGGAACATATGAGACTGCAGGAAACATATGAGACTGTAGGGAACATATGAGACTGCAGGGAACATATGAAACAGCAGGGAACATATGAGACTGCAGGAAACATATGAAACAGCAGGAAACATATGAGACTGTAGGGAACATATGAAACAGCAGGAAACATATGAGACTGTAGGGAACATATGAGACTGCAGGGAACATATGAGACTGTAGCGAACATATGAAACAGCAGGAAACATATGAGACTGCAGGGAACATATGAGACTGCAGGGAACATATGAAACAGCAGGAAACATATGAGACTGTAGGGAACATATGAAACAGCAGAAAAGATATGAGACTGCAGGGAACATATAAAACAGCAGGAAACATATGAAACAGCAGGAAACATATGAGACTGCAGGGAACATATAAAACAGCAGGAAACATATGAAACAGCAGGAAACATATGAGACTGCAGGGAACATAGGAGACTGCAGGGAACATATGAGACTGCAGGGAACATATGAGACTGCAGGGAACATATGAAACAGCAGGAAACATACGAGACTGCAGGGAACATATGAAACAGCAGGAAACATATGAGACTGTAGGGAACATATGAGACTGCAGGAAACATATGAGACTGTAGGGAACATATGAGACTGCAGGGAACATATGAGACTGCAGGGAACATATGAAACAGCAGGAAACATATGAGACTGTAGGGAACATATGAAACAGCAGGAAACATATGAGACTGCAGGGAACATATGAAACAGCAGGAAACATATGAGACTGCAGGAAACATACGAGACTGTAGGGAACATATGAAACAGCAGAAAAGATATGAGACTGCAGGGAACATATAAAACAGCAGGGAACATATGAGACTGCAGGGAACATACGAGACTGTAGGGAACATATGAAACAGCAGAAAAGATATGAGACTGCAGGGAACATATGAGACTGCAGGAAACATATGAGACTGTAGGGAACATATGAAACAGCAGGAAACATACGAGACTGCAGGGAACATATGAAACAGCAGGAAACATACGAGACTGCAGGGAACATATGAAACAGCAGGAAACATACGAGACTGTAGGGAACATATGAAACAGCAGGAAACATACGAGACTGCAGGGAACATATGAAACAGCAGGAAACATATGAGACTGTAGGGAACATATGAAACAGCAGGAAACATATGAGACTGTAGGGAACATATGAAACAGCAGGAAACATATGAGACTGCAGGGAACATATGAAACAGCAGGAAACATATGAGACTGCAGGGAACATATAAAACAGCAGGAAACATATGAGACTGCAGGGAACATATGAAACAGCAGGAAACATACGAGACTGTAGGGAACATATGAAACAGCAGGAAACATATGAGACTGCAGGGAACATATAAAACAGCAGGAAACATATGAAACAGCAGGGAACATATGAGACTGCAGGGAACATATGAGACTGTAGGGAACATATGAGACAGCAGGGAACATATGAAACAGCAGGAAACATATGAGACTGCAGGGAACATATAAAACAGCAGGAAACATATGAGACTGCAGGGAACATATGAGACTGTAGGGAACATATGAGACTGCAGGAAACATACGAGACTGTAGGGAACATATGAAACAGCAGAAAAGATATGAGACTGCAGGGAACATATAAAACAGCAGGAAACATACGAGACTGTAGGGAACATATGAAACAGCAGGAAACATATGAAACAGCAGGAAACATATGAGACTGTAGGAAACATAAGACAGCAGGAAACATATGAGACTGTAGGAAACATAAGACAGCAGGAAAGATAATGAGATGGCAAGAAACACTCATGGAAAAGAAGGCCTCCTTTTTCTCCATGCAGTGGGGTGGCAAGAAGGCTTTGGTCACTAGCCGCTAGGCTCCTGCCTCATTCTGATGGACGATCAGACATGCTGTGTGTCACATGTTAATTCAGTGCAGCTAATCCTGTTGCCTCCAAGGGTCAATTTCTGCTGTTGACTTCAATTTGTGTCAAGTTTTTACCTCCAGGAGGGAGGTAAACTCAAACATTTAATTTCTAGCTTTGTTCTTCTCACAAGAGAGACAGAGATACTAATGGATATTCCCTCTCCTTTGCCAAGCTGAAGAATTATCCAATTAAATGTAGCCTTGCCATTTCTCATGCTCCACAACTTGCAATTCCTTTGATTGGTTTCTTTAATGAATAAATAACTTACCTACGTTTCCTGTGGAAATTAGTATGGGATTAATATTGCACTTTTATTCTCTTCAATTAAAAACAGACTTCCTTTTCATCATGAAAGAGGTGAACGAAATGGACCAATAAGAATGGTGATCAGGCCATTCCTCTGGAAATTCTGACGATTCAATTTTACACTTTCTGTTCATGCGTACAGTCTGGCTGTGACAGTGTGTTCACAGTCACACCAGATTCACCCGGTATGCAAACTGCCTGATTAATCACTAGTCCACAAAACAAAGCAGTCTGTCTCATCTCACTTTGGGATGCTGCAAGACGTAATCATCTCAGGAATCAAGCACCCATAAATCAAACCAATTGCTCGAACATATGAGCAGAATTATACAAATATTTTACATCGCACAGTGAGGTTTAGAATCATGATGAGTGCCATGGTCCATACGCATTAATCATCCTCTGTACGTCTCCTGTTTGCGCTTTCCTCTTCACTCACTAAGGCGAAAAGGAAACACTGCAGTGAAACTCGACAGATGTTACTCGACAGACAGTTATTATTCAGTAATTAGATGACGGTAGATGCATTAGACAGAACAAACATGGCTTCGGGTGGAGTGTTATGATTGTGAGCCTATGCAGTGGGGCTATGACTGATGAGTCACTGGTGAGGACAAAGTGGCCCCTGAAGTGTCTGGCATTGTATGATATGAATCGCAGGAATCAATTTCAGGGAAACACGTGCAGTCTTGGTTCCTTTTCGCTGGGCAGAAAGAAAGGCTAAAAATAGCGAATGACCACTAGTCATGCTGAGCAGACAGGCCAAGGGTAGGAGACAGTCGCAGCAGCTGGGATTAAGACACGTGAAAGTCTATCACAAAAGCAAAAGGCTTTTTCATCAGTCCTGCTGCTACTTTCTATGTTAAAGTGCGGGGTTTCTGAAGGGGTAGGAAATAAAGGCACGGACATTAAAGGCTTTTTGTTACGCCCAAAACCCTTTAGTTGAGTTATTTCTGACAGATCCCTTTACTAAAAAAGGAATAGATATGTGTTTCCCTGCAAGATCAGTGAGTTGCATGGAACTTCATTTCTATATAATGTTCATATTCCTAACCCTGAAGGCTAAGGTAGCACCGTGGACTAGGGTTGGGCAATCTGTATGTTGGGCAGTTAGATTTTTCAAGAATGCCAGGTCAGTTTTGTGTTTTGCCATTTGGATTAATAGTCTAGCCTAGTCAGTGAAATTAGTGCTTTTATATTATATGCTATTATGCTATAATGAACGTGCCTATTATAGGGTTCAAGGTATGGAACATCTGCTCTACTGAGAATAAAGGCTCATGGATAGAATGGCATACAGGAGCTCAGAAAGGGACTTTATTTCTTCAAGTTCAACACCATCTCAATTATCTTACATGAAAGTTGGGGTTTACAAAGCAACAGGCCAGGCATTAGCCTAATAATTAATGATTTTTTTAATGGAATCACTTACATTTCTCCATATGCTGCTAGTCACACGTGGCACCTCAAGTTATATTTCCTGCTTGCACTCCTCAAAGGTACTTATGTTACAAAAAGTCAAAAGGTAGCTCAGAAAATCTGTCCAATTAATTTATTCAGTGCTGTTATATTTAACTGCTCAGTAAAAGCCGTCACCGAGCCGATAAAGTGAATGCATGGATTTATTAATTTGTATGATTTTTTAAATAGTTATTTAGGGTACAGTCTGAAAGGCATATGGCAGGTGCTATAATGCATAATATATGTATTTTTTTCAGTTCTGCTCAAAATAACACATTTTTGTTATTTTGGTTCCGTACTCTAGCACTTTGAGTTTGAAAGAATACTAATGGATTGAAACGACAATATGGTTGAAGTGCAGACTGTCAGCTTTAATTTGAGGGTATTTTGATCCATATCGGATGAACCGTTTAGAAATTATAGAATCTTTTGTACATAGTCCCCCCCATTTTTGGGCATCAAAAGTTATTGGACAGTTTAACATAATGTACAATAAAGTAATCATTTTTAAAATTTGGTCGCATATTTTGTGCATGCAATGACTTCTCTGCGACTCATAGACGTCACCAGATGTTGGGTATGTATCTTCCCTGGTGAAGCTCTGCTTGTTCCTGCTTGTTTCGGGGACTTTTTGCCTTCAGTCTCCTCTTCAGCATGTAAAACGCATGTTCAATTGGATTCAGATCCGGTGAGTGACTCGGCCAGTCAAGGATTTTCCACTTTTTGGCCGTCAAAAACCCCTTCGTTGCTCTGGCTGTATGTTTTCGGTTCAGAATTAACTGTTCTACTTCTGTCTGCAGTCACATCATCAATGAAGACAAGTGAGCCAGTTCCACTTGCAGCCATACATGCCCAAGCCATAACACCCCCTCCACCATGTTTCACGGATGAGGTGGTATGCTTTGGATCGTGGGCATTTCCTTTTTTTTCTCCACACTGTCCTCTTTCCATCACTCTGGTACATGTTAATTTTTGTCTCATCTGTACACAAGACTTTGTTCCAGAACTCTCTGGGCTCTTTTAGGTGCTTCTTAGCAAACTGTAATCTCGGCTTTTTGTTCTTCAGGCTTATCAGTGCATCTTGTAGTGTACCCTCTGTAGTCCTGCTGGTGTAGTCTTCTACGTATGGTAGACTCCTACACATGCATCCAGGAGAGTGTTTTTGATCTGTTGGGCCGTTGTCAGGGGGGGTTTTTTCACCATAGAGAGTATTCTCCGGTCATCCACTGCAGTGGTCTTCCTCGGTCTACCGGGTTTTTTGACATAATTGAGTTTTCTTGTTAATGATGAACCGAACTGTTGACTTGGGCACGCCCAGGGTTTTTGCAATGTTCCCGATTTATTTATTTTCATTTCTGAGCTTTTTGACGGCCAGCTTAATTTGCATCGACACTGCTGTCTTCCTCATGTTGTCACACTCCAACACCCCAATCTCCAAAGGAAATAGCAAAGTCTAGAATCAAGACGAGACATCAACAGCTCTCTTCTGCATTCACTAACGACACAAATGAATACACCTGCCTAACGAAACACATCTGTGAAGCCAGTTCAACAAATACTTTAAAATGGGGGACTATTTACAAAAAGGTTCTATAATTTCTAGGTTCATCCGATATGGATAAGAATTCCCTCAAATTAAAGCTGACAGTCTGCACGTCAACCTCATTGTCATCGAATCCTGTCAAACTCAAAGTGCTAGAGTACAGAACCAAAATAACAAAAAATGTGTCACTGTCCAATGAATTACGGTGCTCACTGTATACAAGGTGTCACGTTGAATGTCTGCGGAATCACAAAGCACAGGACGTAAATGAAGGCAACCCGATTAATGCAGTGTATAAATAGAATATGAGTGGGGGAAAGGACTATGCTCAACCCACAATGCTGACTTCCCACCCTTTTCTCTCTTTATTTCATCGGCCCATCTTTTGCTAAAATTAGATTCTGGTTTCAATCTCCCTTCGCTGTCACAGGCTGTGACTGTTTAATAAAACTATTAATGTGACTTCCACGTCGCCGCAGGATTATTTAAGTCGCTGTCGGCTTTCTTACAAGAAAGGGATGACAGATAATTACAGAAATGGGCTGAAACTTTCCTGCTCTCTTGCCTGGATGTCAGGGCCGCACAAGTAGAGGGTCAAAGGAAGATACGGGACTCTTATGGAGGTTTCAAGACAAGACTGTCCAAAAGCAAGCAGGAAGCTTATAGGGACAATGATGTCACAGGTGAATATAGCTCAGTGCCATGTACATCTGTTTTATTTCGCCACAGCCAAACAATGAACATGTTTTTCATGCGTCTGGTTAACATGTTTCATGGAACTGGGCTTTTTCATGCATTTACACATCTATTGATAAAAATGAGTGAGACAAAGGTGATTTAAAATGGTGCACTTTTGTTATAGGTTTGTGTGTTACCTTCGAAAAAACTAGTTATGCCTCCTATCAAATTGCCCAGTTTTGGTAATTAAATATAAATGTGGTTACAGAAGCATTGTTGCTCTCCATTTTTGTGTTGTGGCACTCATGGTCAGTATTAACTAAGGTCATGCATGTTTTGTAGGCTGTAATTTAGTTGAAACCTGCTACACGTCACCCATCTAGTTAAACACAGTATTGTAACAATGCTGATTACATGCTGATTATGTATACATACCTTTAATGCAACCCAACAAGTTTAAAAGTAAGATTTTCTGAAAGTATGTTCCAATATTGTTATTTGTTTGAGAAGAATTTCTAATCCACTTGCTTTAAAAGCATGCTCATAATGGCTAAAAAAAAGCTTAATTTGACCCTTTCCATGTCCTCTGTGAAGAGTACCATCTCACAGGCACATGCACAGATAGAACTTAGTTGAGGCTTATATATTTTATTTGAATAAATCAAAAACACGGTTTGGTGACAGTTAAGATTTAAATGAGCATATCTCGCTTAAAATTTGGAGTAGAAAGAAATTGTAAATAGAAATAAATAAAATAAAAAATTATTTTGAGTATAAAACTCAAAATAAACATGTTTCTGGATCAAAGTGACTCAAAATGAGGGAGCAGGTCACATATGTATTTGTTCAGTTTATTGTTTATCTACTGAAATAATACAAAGCCCTTGTGGTGTGTCAAAACAGATACTGTCAAACTGTCCAGCTGTGTCCAACTTAAAATCTCTCACGAAAAAGCTGATTTCACAACTCTGTTCAGTAGGTAAAATATTGTGTTTTATTAGAGGTTGACAGGTTGACATTGGTTGACATTGACAATCTCAAAATGTATAATGTCGGTAGCCATATTGGCTAGGTACTGCACGGATTCTAGTGTTCTGGAACACTCTGCCATTGAATGAGTTAAGGGCATCCCTCCCCATTCCTTCATGGTTGCACCTTGAGAAGCGTTGCTCAGCACACGCGCCAGAATGGACTCCTCTGAAACAAAATGTTGCATCTCATCTCTTGTTTCCAAGGCAGAATATCCTCTTGTGTGTGCAGTGAGCGACAGCCTTACAATTCGATAGAAACCCGTAGAAACCCGGGAAATTAGTTGGCAGGTATGAAATGACAAAATGTGCCCATTCTAGAACTTTTCCATGAATATTCTCAGAGTATGAGTGCAGAGAATGAAGAGGACATGTATCCACAATTTTAAATAATGTTGATAAAATTCACACAATTTACACCTGCAGAGGACCATGCGTACCACATTCGGAAACTCTAAATGCCACCAAATGTAGCTTCTGAATGTCAATTAGAAAGTGAATTCATGTTCATTTTCTGTTAAGTTCACAAAACTAATGGCAGGCTATCACAACAATGTGTAGCTCATATGTGACATTGCTCAACGTCCTGGCCCAGTGGCCTGGTGGGACCCTTAATTCTGCTTGACAGTTCAGTTGACACCCATTTGGAGAACGCTGCTCTGAGAAACGGCTGGCGTATTGGTAGGAATATACTCATCAAATACCTGCTTACTGTGTCAGAGATTCCTAACTACTTTACATCTTTCCATCACTAGGACCACCTCTCACACGCACAGAACACCAAAAAAACGAATACCATTTTATTCATTTCCAAGCTGTGAGAAAGACGATAGTGCTTGGCAGACAGAGGCAATGCGCTCGTCCGATGCAGAAAGGCTTGAGCCTTAACAGTTAGTGTGATGAGAGAACCTGCATTGAAGGCACATCAATCTCCTGCCAGGCCTTTTTACTTTACCAGTTCCTATGACTGAACATCTGCTAATAAAACTTTGATTTCAGTGTCGGAATCATTCTTTTAAAATATTTTTCTGGACCATTTTGACTTTGTATGCCACTGTAAATGGAATTGGCAACTTCTATATAATGGCAATTCATGGGCGTGGTTCAGGAGCCTGTCATTTGCAATGTCTATTTTTTCGTACTAACTTGTTTTGCACGTAAATGTACGCACATATTTAGCAACGTTTCATGAATGAGGCCCAAGGAGTCTACAAGGCAATATGAGAATATTAGCGTAAAGTGTAATTATAGAGCCTTGTACAATTGAGGTGGGCAAAAGTGCAATAATGGGGCTATACATAAAAAGAACATGCAACATTGCAGTTAACACGTAATAATAGGAAGTATGTGCTTTTATTTGGAGGGAAAGCAGCTTTGTACTAATGCAAAATCTTTAAAGCTCACAAAGAAGTATTATCTAATCTAAATTGTTGTGTTGTAATAATGGATTGTGATATTTCAGGTGATCGAAGTAACAATTCCAGCTAAAAGGTTTTTCTTGAACAGCACTTGCTGCACTGAATTACAGATGAAAAGAAAAATATTGTTTATATGTTATTAATAAGGATAAAAAATAAAAAAAACATTTGACCGTTGACTCATCACAGCACACCTCAGGTGGCCCATCTAGTAGCGATTGGCATTCCGTGTATCTTCTTAGCTCTAAGGTTTCCTCTAAAGGTGATTAAGGGAGAGATCAATGGTGCAGGAAATTGCAATTTCACATTGTGGTTGTGGTCATTTACTGAGGGACAATCACACACCTCCCTGCATTGTAGTGTCTAAGATGCTTTCCTCCTAATGGGAACTAATAATGTCAAGATGCTTTTATTGCACAGATTGCAAACAGACACATAGCCATATCCAAACGGAAGAAACATGACAGCATGTATTTGATGGGGCTGATTTTGAGCTGACGTATATGCCTTTTTTTTTGTTGGAAGAGCGGAACTAGTGCTTGAGGCAAAACAGCTGGAGGTCTGAAATCTTTATTCATGGCGACTGTTCACGGCAGACTCAATTTCAGTGTTGGCAAACTCTTTAAATATTCATCTATGTATGCTGCACCTTTCTGCAAAATGCTACCATTGACATTAACCTTTAGAATGATGATAAAAACCTTAGAGCAAGTAGGATTGCAACATCCGAAAGTAGCTCAGCAGAATTGAATATTGAGTGGGCTCAAAATAAGTGAATGCCCATATAATGTAATTGCAAAGTATTCATCATATCTTTCATTGCTCTTGTATGATGGGATGTTGCTGTGCAATTGAAAGCAATACAGAATCCTGTTAAAGTCCCCCAAAATCCTGATAAAGAAACAAATTAAAACTTTAAATACAAACTTGCAGATTCAGTGGTTTACTTCAGCAAGGAAACAACATTTAACTATAAGTGTTAGATTAAAATCAAATTCCAGCTGATCATCTACCCATTTGTATGCAGCAACATTACATTACCTTCTAATATGCCTCAAAAATGTGCGTCCATTCTTGTTATGTTTGAGCTCCCTTAAATGAATGCAAAAAATTATGAAAATTATCACATACTCTATGTGTTACATTTTCACAAGCAAGAGTCATAGAACTTTGGGTCTCTCAAGCAAGTAGCTATCAAAGAAAAGCACTTTCCCCGACTCCCCAGTGATGGACTGTTTGAGACTGTTAAAGTGGCAGAACATCAAGCTGACAGAAAATCACAATTAAATTAAAATACTACCAGACACACCTAAGATCAAACGGGTGAGATATTAAAGGATTTCATTCATTTTATTTTAGAGAGTTCCACCTCTTCCACCAGTTTTTCAATTAGGCAAATGGTCAAAGTAGCAAAATCCGCACCAAAAAAAAGTAAACAGCACCGATAATCTCTTTTCCTTAAAAATGATCTGTCATTTTGTGTGCAGTACTGTTCATACTCATAAAGAATGAGACAGAACTGCATAAAAGTTGTCATGTTAGCAGACACTATGGTTGAAAACCTACTCAAAATTTGTCCCAAAATCTTGAGGCAATGTTCTAGCTTTAGGGTGAAAATTGACCATTGTCCACTTGACATACAGCACACCTTGTGATTTCAGTTATTCCTCACAGGATGGTGGCATGATAGGGAAAACAGGCAAAACAAATGCAAGGCAAAATTGCTACTGTTCATTCAACTCTGTCAAGAGAACATAAATATCTTATATAGATATCGATCTCATAGACATTTCATTGACATCAAATTATTCCCCAATACAAGGAAGACACCAGGGGCCCTATCTTACACCCGGCGCTAAGCGGCGCTAACCCAAACGCAAGTGTCTGCTATTTTACACCCGGCACATGGTTCATTATAACGCCTTGCGTTCACGTCGTTTAAATACCATGTATTCTTGTGACAAGTGACTCCATTACAAGTGAACTGGGCGTGTTGGTCGTAAGATGAGGAGTGGCCAGGATTATTTTTGGCGTATTGCTAACTTGAGGCAGCAGAAAGCGATTGCGCTAAAACCACCAAGAAGTTGTTTACATGTTATTTTAACGGCGCATATAAGTGCGTCTACATACACCCTCCTGTCTGTTACACACACAGGGGCGCGCACAAGCATGACTAAAATATCAAGATTACAATGTGAAATATTGTTATTGTGTAGGCTATATCAAAAAATGCATAATAATAAAAGGGTCCATATGTCAAAGACCACATAGCTACCTGTCCCTCAGCAAAGGGGAATGCCGCATTAAATTGCTTTCAGGCCACTTCATCAACATCCAGGCGATGTGCGATGGTGCGTGTAAGGTTACATGTATAGACATGCATCAAATGCGTGAATTGTCATTCAATGGAAAACTCACGCACTGCAATAGACGGACATTTGAATTCAGAAAAAAAAATTCTGATGTCATTACAATACAGCTTTCTAGGCAATAAATTTTAAAAATAACTATACGCGTCTAATTAGAAAAGAAAGCAAATTTACAGCACGTTACACAATTAATTGTAATGCCATTCTCTGCATGTGCGCTGCATGTTCTCTGTTTCCCCTGCTGTAAGTCGCATGTTTCACTGTCTTCCTGGGAAAGTGGATTGTTTTAAAGCATTACGCTACGAGTAAAACAGGTTGGTCACATTTCCATAAGCAGGACATAATAAAACAAGGAGAAATATGCCTGAACACATGAGTTGCCGACCTATTGTATTTAGTGTAATCATTAAGGCAAAATAATAGTATTTATGTTATTAATCAATATTACTATGCAGGTAGCCTAATGAACTTCGGATGAAGCTTGAACTTCGAGAACTCAATGAGAACAGCCTCATGGAATAGATTTTTGACACTTTCATTAAAGAATCAAACGAAATTCGTTGAACAAGCAGGCTAATTTGGCGTTTTCTAAGGTGAGACTGAAGCCATCGATAGCTTATTCTCAGTTGTTGCAAATGTAACCGCATATATTTTGTAATATAACAGCCATGTCGGGAATTAACGGGAACTCATAGGCTAATGGTTAGTCCGGATAATATTGATCATACTATTGATCCATTTAGCCTATTCCTTGATCGCACTAAACACACACGAGCATGTCTGTTTCGCCATCAAGCAATGAAAAAGAGGAAAAAGCAAGCTTTTAAAGGGAATGGGATAGGACATTTTCATTGGTTTATTGCATGTCACGCCCATACACACCTATAATTAATGAAGAGACTAAGTTCAGCCCATTTGCGCATTGCGCGGTGCTTAGCGCCCAAAATACAAGCCGGTAAACTAGCAAAAATGGACTTGGACACGCCCTAAATAGACCAAGCGCCAAGATCGCCAAGATAGAGCCCCAGTAGTTTCTTTTATGTCTTATGAGGACTTTTTGAAATTTATCTCTGAGCAGATTTTTTGCCATTTTCTTAGATATCAATGTATCAATTATGGTATCAAACGCTGCTGTTTCAGAGGCTCTGATGGCATGTCTATAGTGTAAAATTATCTCTTATAGTTGACCTAAAAATAACTGCACCAATAATTTGTAACAAACGATTTCCCACTTAGAGAAACAATATGCCAGCTGTCCCTTTCCAGATATCTATAGTAGGGATGGTTAAAACTCCAAAAACAACATGAGCACTGGCCGATACAATGACAACTGCGTCGGTCTGAAACTAGCAAAGACACTTGCGTTTGGGTTACCGCCGCTTAGCGGTGGGTATAAGATAGGGCCCCAGGTGTGAGCATCACAGAAACTTGGTAAATGGCTTAAATGAAACAAGGCAGTTGTACCATTTACAATACAAACTTAGGGCCAGATTCAGAGTTGAGATAAGCACGCGCAAATGGGACTTACTCCCGAAGTGGTTCAGGGAGCATGAGGAATCATTTTCACACATGAATTGGCCACCAGAGTCCTGACCTTAACCCCATTGAAAGACTTTGGGATGTGCTGGAGAAGTCTTCACGGAGTTGTTCGACTCTCCCGTCGTCAGTACAAGATCTCGGCCACAAATGTATGCAACTCTGGACGGAAATGTTGTGACGTCGCATAAGGTTGTCGGAACAATGCCGCGACTAATGCACGCCGTAATCAAAGCTAAAGGCGGTCCAACGAAATATTAGCGTGTGCAACTTTTTTTTGGCCAGGCAGTGTAAGTTGAGCAAAATCTTGGTGCCAGCGCCGTAGCCACTAGGGCGTCTGTGCAAAGGGGTTAAAGGGGAGAATAATACAGGACACTTAGGCATTTTTACCTTTTGTCCAAGGCCCGCAATGAAAGATGGTGTCATTAAAATGATAGCACATTTCAAATCTCTATTCTCCTATGATAAGCATTCATATCAATTTCAGTAATTCTCCATAGTTGCACTGGGCCGCTGTAGACAGAAGCCAAAAAGAAACAAGCCTGTAGCTATATAACCAGGAATGGAATATGTTCACCTGGGTGAAGTCTGTGCCAGGCGATAGATAGAGAGCCAAGTGCAAATCTTTCTGTTTGTTTTGGAAGGGAATTGGAATGTAAAGTCACTGGTGAGTCATAAAACTGTCATGGAGAAATAAACATATCAATGGCCACATTTCATCTAAAACCCAAGCTGATAATCTGTCAGACAGAATCACCAGTGAAAAAACCAGTGTTTACCAGGTCATCTGACCTAGCAACTTATTTATTTAAAAGTATAATATTTATGAAATATTTATGAGAACATTGGCTAAGCGACTGCACTTAATTATGAACAGTTGGTCGAACTACAAACGCCTTAATATGGCAGCATTTTTAACACAACGGAATTTCCTTATTCGTATTCTATCAACCTCTTTAAATGGTGTTAGTTTGATAACTAGTGGACCAAAAAATGGAACAGTAGTAAAAAGTAAGGTATACGTTTTGTGTTATCATTTGGAGTGATGCAGTAACGTACAAAAATTATTTTCCTATTCTGTGACACTATGTCCTGCGATATCATCCTGCTGATTGTCCTGTATTTGGATTGTTTGAAACTGTAACCCTAATGGCACTTGCACTGTAGCCTGTGCGCCCCATAGCCTTGTGACTATTTATAATCTATATTTAATTAAATTTACAATAATTATGGACTAGTTACTGAACTAACATGGTATATATACAGAGGAGCATAGTTGCTGCAGTCTTGCTGCCCAAATGATATGTGAGTAACTGTACAAGTCTTTGCATATCCCAGCCCAGAGCACTAATTTAATTAATATTATACAATTGTATACAATATACAATATAATATTTTTTGTGGATGGTATGGCAGTGTGAAAATCTTGATATCACCCAGCCCTTATCTTGTATTCTTGGTCTGCATGTTTTCTGTCATTTTTCAGGGATTCTTCAGTTTCACAGAAACAACATTTCAATAATCTCACCCAAGACACTCAAGATGATCAGCATTTTCCATGTATACGTTTCTACATGGGTTGTCAAAGTCTACCTGTAATAGAAAAGGCTATACATAGAACATTTTGCATTGAATATACTGTAGAATTAAAATTAGTACTGGACTTCATGTCTATGTATAGCAACCCCTCACTAATTGGTCATGGATGACAATCTATGCTCCCAAGGATTGTGGGCTCCAATGTTCCAGTGAGTGACTTTGGTGATGTCAGTCAAGAGTAATACAAAATGACAAAGTGACCTGTAGAATTTGAAATTACTCTCTGACATGGACAAGCTCTGTCTGTCTTGGAGAACCACATGAGGAGCCGAGTCTCCAAGCCGCAGAAAATATGTGCATTCTATTTTGTGCTGTTGGCTATTCAGTCGAGTGAGGGTTCTAAATTGGTTGTCCTCAACTCACCCCTAACTCACCCACACTAGCTCCCTCGTGGTTTAAGGTATCATGGCCTCACCACAGCATAGAGAGCACTCAAGGTAAATTATGTGGCTGAGCAACAAATAACAGTCTCAATTATATCATTACTTGATTATGCTTGATCATTACTGCTTGATCAAGTCAAATATGGTTGTATGGTGCGTGGGAGGGGAGTGGATTGCAGATGTCTTTGTCAGAACATGGCCAATGTCGACGGTTCTGACTGCTGTGTGAAGGTCAGTCTACTACCCAGGGGTCATTTTTTTAAACGCTACATATATCTGACCATATATCTCAGATATCTGAGTTTTCATAGCTGAAACCACAGTCAGTCAACCTCACATTCCTCCTCCTGCTAAAAAAACTAAAATCAGGAGTTGTGCCTGTGCACTCAGTTTTAAATTATAATGCATAGGGAAGTCCAAAGTTATCATCCAAGCGTTTTATTGTTATAGATGTGATAAAACTTGTTTGTTCACCTTATATCTTCTTGTCAAGCTGTAATTCAGAGTGCTCTAAGCTCTCCCACTTAACTCAACAACTGGAGGCAAAACTCCCCACATTGAAAAAAAAAAAGTTTTCATTCTTGCTGTCATACTGTGTAGTTGTTAATCTTTCCTCAGCTGAGTTTATGAAACTTTTTCCTGATGAGATATTTGCCTTTTCTCTTTTTTTCTGAGAAACTGTTTTATTTCACAATTTCAAGTGCCAGATCACAATCCATCCTGTCATTGCAACGTCCCCTGCCAATTATTGGCAGGCGCAGACTAGCACCTATATATACAGACATTGTGTTCTTAGCATGGATTTGTATTAGCTATATTTACATTGTACATGCAGACACCATAGGGTTTGTTTATTTTTGTGTGTGGAATAAGCTCTTAGCGCCAGCCCGTGGCCTTGGGCTTCTCCATTGGTGCAGTAGGCGAAGATGGCACGCGAGCGGACAAAAAGAAAATGTGTTCCTCTTAATAGGACGTGACGAAAAGGTGCTGCGAAAACAGGCCTTAGCTCTGCAGGGGAGTGATCAGGACAAGCGAGAAGATGAGGTGGCACATAAGCAGCAGGGTCTGTGTCATCGCTGCATCAAACAGATTGCCGCAAACACAAACACTCACCTGCTGTTCTCGCTGAAAGGCACGGTTTGTTAAATACTGTCTTCGGTGCCAGGCCGCTGCAATTTATACGAGGAAAATACGTTCTGAAGGCAGTCTGAGGAAATTCTGTACTGTAAATGCATAACATACACATTTGCTTGTTAAATACATTTATGCAACAAGCACGGATACTGTAAATAGTTTTTGTTCTAAAATATCTGTATTCATCTCTAGATATATTACGTGGTTTGGTATACCTAGGTAAAGTTCTCTATTGTCTGGGTGCACACAAATCTAGGGCTGCAGGATGGCTGTTTTTCTATGTGATGCTCCCACAGGCTGGTATCAAATTATGATCATCCCAGTGAACACTTGGCCAGCAACACAGCCTAACTGGCCATATCATTGCCAGGTCTTCAATTGGTTGGGTTATCCACCTCTCAATGCACACGAGTGACTCCTCATTTTGGCAACTGCTCACTAACTGCATATGAGATGTATTCCACTGATGCATATGACTGTACCACACAACAGTATGTACTTTCGAGGACAATGAGAAGGTTCCAGTAATGATAGGCCTTCAAGTACAACTGGGCTTTCTGAATTTGAAAAAAAAAAAAAACTATTTGTCAAAAATGTAGTTAAAAATCTAATAAAAATGAAAAGCATTCATAACCTCCAAGATGAAAATTCTTCTAGTCTGTGAGTAAACTTTTTCAAGAAAACTAATTTATTTCACAGTGTACTGAAGTCATGATTTGTGTGGAGCTAAAACAAACAGTTGATTAGATTTTCATTGGCAGAACTGTCAGTCATTGTTGGCAGAGGATTTATGGGTCTGAATAAGGAGTCCTGTGTATCTAACATTGAGCTATCAGCATGGATGGAAGCAAATGAGTCTTTAGTATTCTGAGATGCACAATGAACTTGGATCTCTCACGCCTCACCCTGTCCTACGTTAATAATGCAAGCCTCGACAAATCAGAATTTCTTTAATCCAGTCATGCACAATGAACAGATTCATTAATCACTTAAAATATATATTATTTAAAAAGTTAAATCCTGCTTGTGCATATCATCAATGGCTAGCATTGTCCCCTGTGCCCTTTTTATATTTAAATCGCATCACCCTGGATGATCCAACAGACCTTCTTGCTTCATTTGCATACAAAAAGGTGATGTTTCACAAATTATATCAAGGATAAAAAAATCCCCCAAATAAAGCGACACATACTGCTAAATTTGATAATAAAAGCTTGTCAATGCAAAGTAAGATACCGTTGAAACATCCACGTATGATGGATATACTGTCACACGTATAATTTAATTTATTCAAAAGACAATTTGTAAAACACCCCATCTTAAAGAAATATACAAAAAGATTGAATTTAATACATTTTAAATGTATATGAAATATCTAACACAAAGTCATTATTTCCATTAAATTATATACATTGCAACATATTAACAACCAGGCAACAACCTCCCTCCCCAGCCCCCTCTCTACCACCCCACCCAAACTGCCCACCACATTAATTATTTAGGGGCCGATCCTGACTTGAGAAACTTTTTTCATATTGGCAACTATGCGGGAATGAAGCCCATCAGAGATATGCATATTCTCACTTGAGATATGCGCCAACATAACTCTGAAATGGGTGGTTCATGCTGAGTTGCATTGAACATAATTAAATGAGCTCATTCTGACCCATGACCACAGATGGAAAATGTGAAATTGCTTTAATGATAGAGTTACACAGTATTTACAATTAATTTGCAATGGGCGACCTAATATGTTGACACTCAAATATTTACTTTAGCATGTATGTGTAGCGGTTCGTGGCTGTTGTTTTCTTTTCTTTTGCGGTTCTCGTTCTGGTTGTCACGATTGTGAATCAATCAGATTTTTTTCTCGTTCCGTTTCGTGGTTTGCGGTCCTCATTATTGTTTTCACCTGGGCTTTTACGTGCGGGGTATTTAAGTTCCTCACTTCCGCTTCTCCGGTGCTTGTTTGTCTTACGAAATTGCATTCGAGCCAGGTATAGCCAGGTACTAGCGGCCTTCGCGTTAGAATCTCCGAACCATTAAGAAACCCATTACAGTATGCCTTTTAACTTTTCTTCTCTAGAGGGTAGCAGTTGGAATACATTTTGAGTTCACTTTGGATTTCCAAGCAGTCCCCAACTGTACACTGTTTGCAATTGGGAACAACATTTTAACTTGTGTAAAGTGTTATTATTGCTTACAGTAGCAGTCTGGATTAAATAAAGATTGTATTTTTAACTTAGAGCTACAAATGATTGTTCCTCTTTTTCTTTCCACAAGCAGTTTTATGAGGTCATTTAATGTTTGTTGTACCAAACTGAGGAAAAGAGAAAAGAATTTTTTTTTTAATAGTGAGTGAAAGTGAATGATAAATGTTGATTGAATCCAAGCTAGTATTTGTGGACCATGCACTGTTCCTGTAGTCCTATGGCTTTACAGACAGAGATTGATAAGGGGCTATTTGCACAAAAAATCATTTATTCAGACCAAATAGCCAGTGTATTTCTTGCAATTCTTTTACTTTTGTGGGTAATCTATTTGTCGTAAATGTATTAAACCATATCAAGCTAGATCTCCTAAATCTCATCATTGTATGTTGTGTTATATCACAAAAATATGGAGAAAAAACATATCTTATTTGGGCAAACCCTATGGATTGACAGGCATGCCCTTGCTGTTACATCACGTTACACAATTTGTCACCCTAACTGCTAATTTCCTATGACTGACACAGGACACGGTTGAATGATACCCAACCATGAGGGCTCATTCTGGTTGAGTTTGATTGCTTCAGTTTCCACCTCACCCTTTTTCCATCAGCTCACTGGCTCCATTCATTGGGGCGTAAAGTATTTATTGCACCCTGCCCCATACCATCAATAGACCCATATCCTTTTCAGACATGCATTCTGAGTGACAGCGTCCCCATATTTTTCCCCCCCCAGAGTTTTCTGACTGAAATATATTTTCTTCACATTAGCAAAAATACTTTGTCATCCAAAAGGTAACTAGGCTACTTTCACACTGCAGGTAAAAAGTGGCCCAGATCCGATTTTTTCCTCAAATGTGACACAGATCAGTTTTTTTATGGCAGTGTGAACAGCGAATATCACATTGAATCTTACATTTCCAATTCTGATTTGGGCTACTTTTGAATGTGGTATTAAATTCCAATACATATCTGATTGTGTCAAACCGACCACAGTCTGAACAGTCAGGTCGGAATTAATGTGAATGGGCATTAGAATGTACGTAACACACGGCCTAGTTAACTCACTTTTGTACAGGCTAGGTTATCAACATATGATTTATTTTATATTAGCTAATCATATGTTGTCATTTTAGATAAGTGGTAAATGTGCAAAGCAGTGGATTTTTTTGGCACAAACGATACACCATATATTTCAGAAGCTAAATTTTTATATCATTCGCAGACAGCTGCGTTAACGGTTTTGTGATTTAAAATAATGTTAGAACTGTCCATATTATTGTCCTGGTTTGTTGCACAGCATTTGCATACTGAACGTTAATGGTTGTCGGGTCCAATAACGAGTCAATAGTCTAATCTAAAGGTGCGCAGTGATATTAGGCTATAGGTAACGTTACGCAGTAAGGTGAACAGATGTGTCGTATCATAGGTTTTTTATATTGTATATTCTAGCACGGTTGGAACGCTGTATTTACCAATCTGCATCCTGGAACTATGCATTTTATGAATATTATATTGATTGATCTCACTCGCCGAATGGCCGAGCGCTCTCTGGTAACACTTTACAATAAGGGAACACACCTCATGCCTGAATTAATGCATGACTCATCATGATTTCGTCATGATTTAATGCATGAATTAATGCATGATGTATCATGAACTCTGTGCGGTTCAATATTAATAAATGATCAAGGCATTATTAGTTCATGTGATTACTGTACACTTAATGTATCATCAATTAATGAACATTAACTCATAGTTAAGTCATACATTAAGTAACATGTCATCAAAGTAGCTGCAAACCAGTTAGGTAGACAAAAGCTTCTCAGACCATCAGTGGTGGATTTATCTATATCGGGGCCGCTAAAACTCAGGAAAAACGCCGACAAAGCTGGTCGCTTAAAAAAAAAATCTGCCAGTGTGGCTTCTAAGCCCCCACCTATCATTTTATCTTACAAAGTGCATAATTAGTATTTATAGTCTATATTTGCCAATATTCAGTCATTCAGACTATGCTTCTGGGCAAACCCTACAGTAGGCCCATCTCTAATGTATCATAAAAAAATCACATTTAATAGACTTGATGGTGATCTTTGTAAATAATATGGAGTCAATGTGTGTGGATTATGACAGCCATTCATGTTTTAGAGAATGAGTACTTTGTACTTATTTTTCAATTATATAGTTACCAATACTCAAGGTTAATATATACGCTATTTGTTGGAAAAATTGGGTCGGGGTTCAGTGTGATACCCCAAAAATATCAAGTGGCAGTTCCGAGAGCACAACCTTGTTAATGAGAGGTCAGAGAAGAATGGCCAGACACATTCAAGCTAACAGAAAGGCCAAAGAAATTATAATTAACAACAGTGGTGAGCAGAGGGGCATCACTGAATGCACATGTTGAACCCTGAAAGGGATGGGCTGCAGCAACAGAACATTAGATAGTACTAGGTAGGTATTCCTAATACAGTGGATACTGAGTGTAAATTGTAAGTTCACCATTTATCATTAAATTTCATCATTATTTCACACATGCAATCACCATTACTTCCTAAGTACTTGGCTGACTTGTGTCCCTCTAAGTAAAGTCATGGCATGATACTAATTTGTAAATGATCACTTAATGTAGATTGATAGGAGGCAAGCATTTGTTAACCATGAGTTCATCATTACTTAATTATGAGTTCAATGAATTGTGACCCTTCAAGTAAAGTCACACACGATTCTTCATATAGTAATGATTACCCCATCATCACATCACTATTACTTAATAAATAGCTCAATGATTTCTGCACCCTTGAAAACCTAATATTAAAATAAACCAGTCAAAAGTCGTCCAAATAGAACATCAATGTTTTATTAATTATACATGTGGAACACAATTTAAGACATTCAAAAGGACCTCACTCCCATTTCCTCTCAGTCACCATATCAGATTTTTATAAATCCCCTTAGCCCTCTCTATATTTTGTGTATGTCCCCCACTGTTAGGATCAATAAAGCTCCTGCTGTGGTTAACAATGAAATGTGTGTATCCAGCAGTGGCAACGCCACTGATCACTTATTATTGTGGTCCCCCGACGAACGTGTCTTAAAAATTTGGGAGCAGTCTTCACCAGTCTCAGAACTGGCCATTTCCTCTGATACCTCAAAATCCCAAAAACCCATTTCCACCTCCTCCATGTCCTGCCATATCTCCCATGACCCTACTGTTAAAAGAAGATCATTTACAAATCAAAACTAGAATGGCACTCAGATAGACACCAAAAAAAAGTGGGCAATACACTGAACTCTATGATATTGAACGGACTTAACTGCTTGCTTCTATTGCCGAAGTTACAGCAACCAATATGGCTTCCAGTGCACTGCACCTCTCAATTTCCGCTTGGGCTATAATTTAGAAACCCCTGCCCTTTTCTACCAAAACTAAAAGGTTAACAGTCATATATTAAAACTAGTTATATCCACAATACATATAAGAATAATAATCAACGCGTGATTATAGTTGACACGATACAAAGCTAGTTGTTGTTTTACTCAACGGAGATTACTCTGGTTGGTCTTCTTGAACACGTGATCACGACTAGCTGACATATAGCCTACAGAAATCAGTATGAAAAGGTTGAACTACATGTAGGTTTATTACGACATGACGTAAAGTAGTTTAATCAAATTCAGTTCAATATTTTTTTTTGTCCGAGATCACCGAAATAAAGTTAATGAGTTTTCTTGCACACTGAATATGCACGCACAGATAGGAGGCAAAAGAGACCGTTTTAACACACACACACACACACACACACACATATATATATATATGTCTGGTGGCAACTGAAGGATAACTAAGTTAGGCTACTGTACTACATGCTCCTCGCAAAATCGAATTATTTAAATAAGTCCAGTCCTGAGCTCACATGACAGGGTAACGTTAGATACATACAAATTTTACTCCGAAAAGGACATTTCTAAGGGAATTATGCAATTTAACATTTGCCTAACTAGCTACTGTTACAGTTAGCAGCAATATGCAAATCCCTGTGTGTTCTAATACTAATGCCACTGAACTAGCCTAAATAAATTTGACATTGGCAAGCCAGCAAGCAAAATTACAAGTGACAGTAGGCCTCATAGCAGCTAGCTTGCTAGCTATTTGCGTCTGAGATTGATTCGCTGCTACGTCGATTTTTTTTAGCCAACATTGAACGCATTTACAATGAGCTAACTAGCTACATAAACTACTTACCGGAATTTAAGTAACATTCATGTAGTTTTTTCAGTTAGCTTAGCAACTAAAGTTACATAACGTATGCTTAGAATGACGCGCATCTGCCCGGCGCTAGCCGGTTTTAAAGTTGGTTTTCGTTGGATAGTCACAATCATAACGGGTTGTAAGTAGTAGTACTGGGCCATGACAACATAGCCATAATCTAAAAAGAAAAGGGAAACTTTTCATTTCGTCTGTCTGATAATGACCCGTTTAGCGAACTGTTTTGTAAAAACTCCACTGACTTCCATTCATTCAACGAGCGCCTGTTGTCTGTCTAATAGATTTTATTCGTTTTCATGGAAGTTCGAACTACCGTATATTACGGTTGTGGTTTTTGTATACGGAAAGCTAAAGGCGACAAAAGTCACAAACAGGTTATCTGGATTGTAAAAAATAAAAACGCTTTTAATAATTTCCTTAGCCTCCAATCAGTAGATAAAATAAAAAAATAAAAACATTTATTTTACTCTTCCATTTATCATTTACTTCCTAGATTAATCATTATTGTACCCGTTCCCTAATCAGAGTCATATGTTGAGTAAGTCATATGTTGACCAACCAGTCTTTTGTTGGCTGTACAATAAGTAAAACACCAATACTATAAGTTTGTTATTGTGTCAAGTAAAATCACGGATTGATTATTCTGTATTATGGTATAACTGGGTTGAAAATATGACGAAAGCACCATAGTTTTAGTAGAAACATATTAGAAGTAGGCGTAGGGTTCACCCAGCAGCTTATTAGTCTGAATGATTGAATATTGCAAATAGGCTAATATTGATAAATAATGACAAATCATACATTTCCTAAGATAAATTAAATTAAAATAACATAAAACATGTGATATTGTAAGCCACACAGATCCTGTCAGCACACTGTCAGGAAGAGTTTTGGGGGCCCCAAAATTGATAAATCCACCACTGATGGTCTGAGAAGCTTTTGTCTACCTAACTGGTTTGCAGCTACTTTGATGACATGTTACTTAATGTATGACTTAACTGTGAGTTAATGTTCATTAACTGATGATACATTAAGTGTAAAGTAATCACATGAACTAATAATGCCTTGATCATTTATTAATATTGAACCGCACAGAGTTCATGATACATCATGCATTAATTCATGCATTAAATCATGATGAAATCATGATGAGTCATGCATTAATTCAGGCATGAGGTGTGTTCCCTTATTGTAAAGTGTTACCCGCTCTCTTTTCGACCGTCCTCCCAGGCGAGCGGGAATGTAACACAATTAATTTCATGCCTTGCTTGTGTTTCACTGAAACTGCCCAAGTCACGGTACCCCCATGGTACCCCCATTCCTGGCACCGATCTCGCATCCACAAGACTCCTCTGCACAGAAGTAGCAGCAATGGCAGCACAAAAAGCGAGTTAAAACCGTGGCTCTTTTTTCGCCTTCTCGTCCTTATCATCATTAGCTGACAAACTTGCATCCGGCGTCCACTGCACATCAACTTTAAAATGAACGAAGAAGCCGTAACTTCTGACTACTTCCATTTTGTTGTTGTTTATTTCTGCAATGTAGACTGACAGGTGTGATGTATTTTGTTATTGGCGCATGCGGGTCATTACAGGAGAGCAATCGGTTCACACTGGTATCGGATATGGGCCACATAAAAAAATGTATGTGAACAGCCAAACGAAAAAATCGGATCTGAGCAATAAATCAGAATTGAGCGTCAAGGCCTGCAGTGTGAATGTAGTGTTAAGCCTGCCTCTTCAAATATTCTCCAGCAAAGCAAGTATATGTGTTTTCCAAGCATGGTTAAAGTGAGAAATAATGTCCCAGAATCAATGGGATTGTTCCTTATGTACCAGATATGCATACTGTTTTCATGAGTTTAGCTAAACATTTGCACAGTGTGGTTGCAATAAACAAAGAAATAGGTAAAACAGCTCCCAGAACACACTTGCAGTACAGTTCTTAAATCTGACTACAGCCCTGAAAATACATTATTCATTCAGTTCATTAGCTTCAGTGGAGCTTTATGGTTTTACGGTCTATAGAAGTGTTGCAGGATTGAGCTTGAGGGTAAAATTAAAACTTGAAAGGCCAAGGGGCATATAAAAATGACCTTGCTTGTTGTTCAGTAAATATATCTCTCTTCCATTACTGCAGTCTTCATTAACCATGGAAGGAATGATGTTATTTATAATGCCACTATGGTGATTTTGTAAATGTCATGCAAGTCAATACACTTCCATACACTGGGAACGCAAGTGGGGCTCTGGTCCGTCTGTCTACGTGTTTCCCTACAGGTCAGCTGACATTTAACTTACTTGTTTCACATTCTACCACTTGGTAACTAAGTTTGAATGTGCCTCAGTACTGAAGAACAGCAGTACAACTAGTGGAGTTGAGGACCATTAAGGTTGATTTATACACTGCCTGGCCAAAAACAAAGTCGCCATTGCACCCGTCATGCATAGTGCCCACTGTACAAGCCTCTGGAGGCAGTGTTATGATCTGGGGTTGCTTCAATTGGTCAGGTCTAGGCTCAGCAATGTTATGCAGCAATAAAATGAAGTCAGCTGAGTACCTGGATGTACTGAATGACCAGGTTATCCCATCAATGGGCATATTCCAGGACGACAATGCCAAGATTCATCGGGCTCAAATTGTGAAAGAGTGGTTCAAGGAGCATGAGGAATCATTTTCACACATGAATTGTCCACCAGAGTCCTGACCTTAACCCCTTTGAAAGTCTTTGGGATGTGCAGGAGAAGACTTTACGGTGGTTCAACTGTGGTTGTCGAAACAATGCCACGACGAATGCGCGCCGTAATCAAAGCTAAAGGTGGTCCAACGAAATATTAGAGTGTGCAACTTTTTTCTTTGGCCTGGCAGTGTACTTTCTAAGAAAACCCTGTGAGCCAGATTTTCTCATTGACAATTTGGAACGTCTCACAGGCTGTGAGCCACTGGTCTTGTACCTCCCGAATTTCCTAGCGGCTCACATCGTGTCATTAATATATCACATTTTTTGATTGGTTGATTAGCCTGGGGATACGGAGTGTTCTGCGTAGCTAAGGAATATATATATTTGTATGTAGCTATAAACAAACAGTGGCTTCATATTTTGTATTAGTTTTAGCCTGGCTAATTTAACATTAGAGACTACTCGCGCACACCCCAGTGCAGCGTTTAAATTTTGACGTTACGTTGCCATAGACACAGGACGCTTGACAGCGAGCCGATGTATTGAGTATAAATGCCCAGAGCTATGAGCCATGAGCTATGAGCCAGTCTCATAGGTGTGTCTTACACAGTATAAACTAGGCCTTAGAGGGGTGGCCCACAGGTACAGTTGTAAGCGGGCAACATGTTCCCTCAGGTGTCACATACAGAGCCCTCAAAGTATTGGCACCCTTAATGATGAGCAAAAAGAAGGTCAAAATATGAGTAAAATAAACAACACCGGTAATGACCTATATTGTGTGCTAATACAATTGCTCAGTGAAATTTTTTTTACATCCCATACGATATAACAGCCCTCTTTTTTCAGTACATTCTGCATCCTCCCTTTTGGAAGGATACTAATGGCAAGCATTTTGACACCTTTCTTTTTGGGAAATACATTTTTACTGGTTAAAAATAGTTTTCTTTGAGCAATTGTATTAAAATTTTTGAGCGTGCACTATAGCTCATTGCATGTATTCTTTACATTATAAAGCCTATTTTGCTCATCTTTATCAAGGGTGCCAATCATATGAAGGGACTGGATTCTTTCTGATTAGGAATGTAAACACTCTTGAATATTGAATCCACTACCTTACTTGTACAAGTACACATACAATACGGCGTCTCTTTTAAAAATTAAACATGACATCTACAGTATTCCCCACGAGCTGGGAACAGGCGCTCACTCAGCCGGTCAGACACTGCAGCAGCATTGAGCGTATCGGGAGTTTTGCAGTGTTGCTTGGCAGGCTTTTTTCTAATCCCCATAATGCCACGGATGTCGATGGCCTGCCAAGAGCCTCCAATCTTATTAGAGCCTCAACCTTTTCCCTCCGAATGACTGTGAAAATGAAAGACGGAATGTAATTGCTCCTTAGGCGTGCTCTTCTTTGTTTCTCTCGAGATAAATGTTGATCCCTTGACCGTGCATTGGGGAGCCATCTAAAATGGCCACCCCTCTTATGAGTCCATATGAGACAGACACACAGATCAAAGCAGATGAGGCTTTTGCTGTGGGCATTTCAAAAGCTCACATCAGCATATGCTAACTCTCTGCTGTTTCTAAGGCAGTGAAGAAGATTGCTTTGTTTATTTTGTGTTATTAACGCCTCTGCTCAAATGTTTTATCTTTTATGAGCTATCACACCTTCTTTCGGGTGAATCATATTTACGCATGGTGACATTTGACTCTCAGCCCCCATGAATTATGGATTGTTTTTATATCAGACTCAAGGCTTGGTTTATTGTACGTGGTTTATTGTACCAGTGGAGACCCACCGATGGTGTTGATGCATTGTTCCAGATGGGTCCCCAATTCTGCTGAGCACGCCTAAGTGACCCATCATTTCAGTGTTCTGACTTCCACACAGAACTTCCAGTCTGTGATGCGTTACAATCACAGTGGGGGCAGGCGAGGTGGGCTTCAAACCTTCATTATCTCCGGAAACTTCCATTCTCGGGACAGAAACTTTTCTGTTTACAGCTGTTTTGGTGCCAGTGTATAATGCTCAGAGACCTAATTAATCTCTTATTTCTCCAATTATAATAAAACCTTTATACTATTTTTGGTTGGTTGGTTTACTCGTAGGTGCATTGCTACACAAAGAACAGTTCACAATGAAAACCTGAAGACAAGAATGAAGGAGATTAAAGATCAAGGCAGAATTAAAGCCCACACATACACACAGATACACATACTTAGACACACAACAGGGGGGAAAACATGACCAGATAAATTACTTGACTGGTTGCTGATCAATGGGAGGCCTTGTATAAGCATATTACATGTACAGTATATGATATATATCTGCACACACACACACACACACACACACACACACACACACACACACACACACATTAGCATATGTCAGTCTCTTTGCTGTGAAATCGATGATACACAAAGGGGGTGGGGGGGTCGAGGCTTCATTAAGAACACAAACAGTTTATATGAGGAGTCTCCTGAGGCACTTAATATTTCATTTATGTACGTGTCAGTAATTTATGTAGAATAATTTTAATTAAATGTGTGATATTCATGCACACAAGGGATGTGTGTGTGTGTGTGTGTTTGTGTTTTGAAGACTAGAATGCCATTAGTGTGTGTGTGCATCTCGGCTGAATTGCATTACCCCAGACTAAATTCTCTTACTGAACCACATTTTGCTGACGCCATTTTCAACAGCACATACGCATTGGGATTTTAATAGCACTCTCACTCACAAAAAAAATATGCATCTATAACACAGTTACTGCCACTGTTCCTAGCTCAGGTTATATACCTATGATTAATAACGGCGCTAACTGCAGGGCAAAAAATAACCACAAAACCGTCTCGGTAAACCACATTAAGAATTATTGTCATCAGCTAGTCTTTCCATTGGAGCAGTGTTCAGGGTACAACTAAACACATTCAGGGATAATGGTATTAACTTACTCGTAGATTCTATGCTCTCTATGGGACATAAATGCAATATTTTCAAACTGACAGCATCATTTTTTTTACTATATGTTTTCCACAAGTACAGCAGATGAGAGATGTTATTTGAGAGATTTTTACTGTGTTACTAAGAGTGAATATCCTGAATCCCCAATCCTGGTTCCATGTCACACTGGCAGAACATTATCCTGTATGATTTATTCACCATGAAAGTCGCATATATAGCACAATGTGAAGTATACTATACTGATAGATACTAAATATACTGATACACCTTCTAACAGCTTCTGGAGAAATTCTTCATCATCAGTCAATACTCTGAACTATATACATTGCTTTCAGATATCGTGCTTTAAATATACAGGTCTATCGAGTGATGTAGTAAGCCAAATTTACAATTATTACAGTTGACATTCATTGTCTTCACTAAAAAAAATGTTGTACTACATTCTATATTTTAATTATAATTTAACTATAAACGTTGAATGTAGAGCGTACTAGAGACAAATCCATATATTTTCACTTTGGGAAAAACTGGCTTGTTACTCATTCAATTAGATACGCATAGATGCCAGAGCATTGTATACAGCTGATTGGTAGTTAGATATTAGCTAAATGTGATCTCACCTCATGTGATACCTTGTTTAATTTGTAGTTCTAATCCACCAATTGCTCAGTTTTTTAGATGTATCTCTTTGCTTCATGTCTTCTCAAACGCAAAGACATTTCAATCACATGAGTATAGTGTCAGCAGGTATTGACAAAGCAATTTACGGCATCTCGTTTAAAGGTGGAGTAGTCAACTATCTCAACGGTCGCAATGTTGTGAAAATATTTTGAAAGTCATAACACCCGTTGGCCCTGCCCACAGAGAAAGAGACACACCCCCATGCCACCCCACTACTTCTTCACACACCTCGTCATGAATGCACATCACAGTTTCAAGCTACGATTGCAGGAGTACAGACTGGCATAGCAACATAAAATATGTCAGCTCCAAGAGTCCAAGTAAAACAACAGAATCTTTGTCATATTTGCAGAGTTTAACAATAAAGCAATCAAACATTTTCCAAAGTTTGGTAACTAATGAAGTGATGGTTGTGCTAAGTTTACTAGTCTAAAGTTAGCTATCCTACCTGATGGTTCCCTATAGCTAAAATTAGTAAAAATATCTTCTATACTTTTATAAATTGTTGAACAAGGCTACCCTCTATCCCAGACTTACAGTTATCCGATACACCTAGCCCCAATTCGGTACTCTGCTGGACATTTTACAATGAGGCATTTTTTCTGGTTTTCATAACTTATATATAAAGGAGCTAATCTTTCAGTGAGCCAGTTTTATTCAAACACTATAATTAACAGTGATGGCTAGCTGAATTATATAGCTAGCCAATTTTGTAAAGACCCCAGGTATATAAACTTGTGCTGGGTGTCCTTTGTGACGATGCAGGAGTGGGTGAAACTGTGTTGTATCTGTGTTGTACACATTCAAGTCAGGTCAATGGCATTGTTGTTTGGTTCAAGATTTGGTTCACCGACCCTATCTCTTTGATGGTTTCACTTCATGAGCCACTCTGTTTGGGCTGAATCGCTGGTTTTAGAATGCAGAATTAGAGGGTATAAACACAGTGTATGGTGCTGTATTTCTCTCACAACAGTTCTTTCTATGATTGTTACCAACTCAGCATGACCGTTCCCCGATATCTTTCTAAAATAACGTGCCTACTCCAGCTTTCAGTGCAATCTCACAAGTACACCAGGTTCTCCCCTTAAAAGGTGGTGATTTGTAGAACATATCCCAAAAAATAAAAACTTCCCAGACAACATAGGATGCTTACTTTGCAAGGCAGGTTACAGATTGGACGCTTGCATTTTATCCAGTATTTGTTTTCTTTTTTTAAAATGTATTTATTTTTTGAAGGTCAACTTTCCTGCATGACTTCAGTCCACACGTGAACAGGAGAGGCCTAACGCTTCAGGAATTGGGATTTTAACTGTGAGGGTAGAGGTTCGATTCCCAGCTGGGGCACTGCATTGCACTCTTGAGCAAGGTACTTAACCTGAGACACATCCACCGACCAAATTCTCAGGTAGGCTACATAAAGCTCTTTTGCTAGTTTGCTAGTACCCGGGTGTATGTCATCACCACCTTTTTATGTTCTATGCAACAAATATGCAAGTCATGCCTCTGTGCTGTTGTACTGGATGTATTAAACCCATATACACCGCACTGTGTGTGGTTGACCGGCCTCCATATTCACCTGACACGAACCAAATGTAGCACCTGCAGGATGTTCAGAGTCGCTGTGTGCATCCTCATGACCATAACAACTGTGTGCGGCACCTCCTGCTGAGTTTAATATCAATTTATTTTATGTCAATACTACATTAGTTCTGAGCAGTGCTTGCAGCAAATGCTGGATATGTGAGAAATTTTATTTGTTTATTGAATAAATGGAGCCCTGCTTTCTATTTCACCTCTATTGATTTGAATACAAGTTTTAAAATGTAAGTTATTACGTACATTTACTTTTTTCCATATAAACAAAGATCTAATAAATCAGTTTATATATATATATATATATATATTTATTTATTTATTTATTTTTATTTATTTATTTTTTAACATGTGCCACCACTGACTATTTAAGCCAAGGCTGTGAACCACTTTGTTTGCACTGAGGCCCTTCAGCATGTCAGCACTCTCCTCCCATAACCAATGTTACCACCACAATAAGAGAATAAAGACCAAAGTTGTGCCAAAAACCATTTTAACAGCAGTTTTCTGGGTTAATAGCTGGCACCCATGGTACAAAAGCCGTGGGCAGGTTTAAGCGTCTGGGCACAAGCAAAGGGATCGGTGAGCTGCAGTTGGCTAAGTGTAATTGATTAATACATTCTGCAGAATTGAGTGCAGTACCACAGCTTAAGCGCTTTAAATGTCATTAAACCCAGGGTGTACCGCATTACGTACAATGGCAGTGGATCAAAGACAGATGTACATCCCGTCATAAAAACGTCTTTTTTCTTAGCCTCTGAAGCAGTCGGGGATATCACTCAGTTTATGCAGGGAGTATTCTTTGGGAAGAGGACAAATGTCGCTTTGACAGCAGTGATGGTTGTCCTGTGAACTGCAAATTGTGAGAATAATTGTGGAAATGTTCTGATGTCTTTCTCAGTCCACGTTTTCTGATTATCCTGCATGACTTCAGTCCACACGTGAACAGGAGTGGCCCTGTAGCCTAATGCTTCGGGAATTTGGTTTCTTACTCTAAGGGTAAAGGTTCGATTCCCAGCTGGGGCTCGATTCCCTGCAGGGTACTTAACCTGAATTGCTTCAGTAAAATATCCCGCTGTATAAATGGGTTTTATGCAAAAAGAATGTACCGTAAGTTGTGTAAGTTGCTCTGGGTAAGAGGATCAGCTAAATGGCCAAAGATGTGTAACAAGTGTATGAGGTGCTCTTACAAGCCAATGCATGTTCCTATTAGATTAACCACCCAACCTCATTGCCAGAGTCTGCCACTGTGGTATTTTAAATGATGCTTTCCCATGCAAAGCTCACTTAAGCTGCAGTACAACAGAAAGCTGCACTTAAGCATATTTCTTCTCTCTCCTGTCCTTAACTTCCCTGTATTTATTTCTGCATTGTTGTGCTTTTCTCACAACAGGCCCGTTTTTACTTTAGTAAAATAGAAAATACTTTAGTAAATCACAACTGAGTTCCAGAGAAATGTTTCATGTCTCCTAATTATCTGCAGTATGCTGAAGCTGCAGACTGGAACAAATCAGTTTCATCTTAAAGGCTATAGATACAGCTTTTTACCCTATCTAGTGTCTCATATGGAGATTGCATTTCATAACAACAACTGCTTTACTGCTGCGCCAGTGTTGCCATGTCTGCGGTTTTACAGCCAAAGTGGACTACTTTCAAAGTGCAGTCACGGGTAAAAATGAAAAGTCTCAAAGCACACACTTTTAAAAAGTAATGTAATAATATGTTCATTTCTATTTAAAATATGTTGGATTTCGGTTAAAAATATATTTTGGGCTAGTTTTGAGTCGCCATTTAGCTGGGAAGTCTTGCAAGATCTGGAAAACCCGGCTGTTAATTGCTCAAAGCAACTAGCAGCTGTTCAAAACTGAGGGAGGCTAACTTTCTTGCCTGTTTAAAGGTCCGAACTCTAGCTTAACAAGGAAGAAAATATCTCCGTGTCCCTTCTCAAGCATTGCAACTCTTTACAATGACCAAATGCCAATATTAACCCTCGTCTCACTCCGGTTCTTGTCATTAAGGACTTGGGACGGGTAAAAGGGGAAAGCAATACTTTTATTCTGCACATTTCAGCGAGCTCTGTGGATGTATTTTTTTTTTTTTAATTCTTCGTCTACATAAAAATGTTGTATCTATAGCCTTTAATAGCAAGCTCTTAGAAAAAAAGAATGAATGAGCTTTGAAAACAGTGATGTCACACACAGGTCAATGTGAAACAGCACCACATAGCTACATGGCCAGGCCATTCTCCTGTGTAACAGGAGATGGGCAACATCACTGTCAAAGTAGAACCTTTCAGTTCTGCGGAGCATCAATCTTGAGTATGATGGCCCCATTATTGGAAAGTTGTAAAAATACTCGATAGAAATCTGTGGCACGCATCATTGCCTCTCTGTTGCGGAGGACTTTTTGCCTCTCGCTCACCCTCATTATGGGATATTGAGTTCCGCTTGACAGGGAGTCTGCCATTTAATGTGCATACTGAATAGTCAAATCCCATTTCTGCTATCTTTAGGGGATTGGCAATTAAAGCATTACTATAAAAAGCAGGGATATTGACCCGTACCTTTTTAGTTTAATTGCTTGATGAAACATACAAATAAATAAATCAGTCCACATTTTTCTAAATAAATCGTTATGTCCTGCTGAGATTACTGATGGTGTATATTCACTATGGTGAGGGCGTACTGCAATGCAACTGGGATTTGAGAAGACACATTTTGGGAAGACACATTTTGGATTTGTAGAATTGGAAGTATAAATGTGTGTACAGTAATAATGGATGGGATAATTGGAATGGAAATTTTTAACATTATTTTTAACATTATCTCATTGCATCTGGACATACGTTTGGTTTAAGTAGTCTGGCGGCGAGAGGTTATTCACACAATCTTGCAGAGAAAGGAGACTGCTGAAGGAGACACAAGGAATGGACAGAAACACTAACAATCATTTGTCTGACTGTAGTTTTAGGTGTGTCAGCCATGAAGCACACGGCGATAAAAACTGAGTGCTGTTAAGAAAAAAAAGAACTTATCAACACACGAGATAAATCAAAAACGTTTTCCTCTGCCGCTGTGTGATGGAAAGGAACGTAATGGACAAAGTGTAGGGGAAACTATTTCATTGAAACATAAAATCAGCTGATTTTCCCTGACCTTGTTGGCGCAGTAAAACAGGGACTTTTGTGATTTATATAGCCAAACAAACACCAGAGGAACTCTACTATCTACTTTTATCGTAGCATTGAACTGAAATAAAGTTGGAAAGATCTCTTGTGTTTCCACGTGTTCGTCAGACTAACCAAATACTCAGCTTCTGCATTCTTTCTGCTCTTATTTCATCACAACTGAGGTTTGCAGTCAGTAACAGAAGTGTCTGGTGCTGTTCTACAGTCGAGGGATATCCATGAAAAGGTGTGCCTCTGCTGTAGTAGAGGCATCGGTCATAGCCCATCGTGATTATTCATAGCAGGTATCAAGCTGGAACATTTTGGCTTGAAAGTGTAGGAGACAGACCTATAATGTAATATGGATGATAAGAATGTGGAGCTGAGTATCTGGTGGTTCCACAGCATCTGTGGTCTTACCAAGCTCTAAGCACAAGAGCAGATTGTAACCAACCACCAGTCCTCTGCTTAAAATTTCCCTCACAATAGCATCTTTTTTTTTTAATCAGTAAAATGTCAAAAAGTAATCAATGCTAATCTAAGATGGAGAACCTACGAAGGAAATGTCTATAGCACTGAAGTGGTGAGATGTTATGTCATATATACAGTATTCCATAAATCAGATTCTACTCAAAGGAAATGGGCTAGAATATCGTTTTCCTGACGTCTAATTTATGTTCAAGAAAGACCTAAAATGTCTGTTTATTAATCTGAATATCTCTGTCACCTCTCCAATTTCTATCAAAGAATACTGACACTGACACACACTATGTTTCTGGCTCTATAATCCGTAGCACCCCCTCGATTGCTGGTATGCAAATTAAATGTTATCTGTTGACAATGGTGCCTAATTACTGCTTGCTCTTATTTCTGTGCTACCTTTTTCTTTAGTCTGGGGAGTCACTGGTCACCAGTAAGCACAGAATAATAACATTCACAACATTTATCATATGAGAAAAAGAAATAACATGATATTTTTGTTCATAGACGTTTTTTATTAGAGAGTTCGAGTCTGAGCCTATACATGTTTTCAAAGTTAAATATGAAGGCTGGATTGGAATGGAACTGTTGAAAGAAATGCCCTTGGGTTTATGGTCTGTCAGTTTACATTGCTGGATATTTTCTGAAGCGTTTCAGGGTAAGTACCTTCTGATACAGTAATAGTCTTACAGTACGGTAGTCTTACCCTAGGTGTACAATTTCAGTTCTATAACCATCTTGTCATATTGCCACATTTGTGTTCAGAAGGCTTAATGAGTGGTGGGAATAAAAGACATTCCGCGTTTTCCCAAGAGGTAAATAATATTGGCTGCCTTGACATTAGTGAAAATAAAAAGTTTAAACAGAAAGAAAATAATACTAATGTTGTTATTTTTCATAGTAATAAAAAGAAAGAGAATGGCTTTTATAGTGGAAAACTAGACAATTTAAAGTCCCAGAAGAACACTGTGTTTTTATTTCTCTTTAAACTCAGACAATCCCCTGTTTGCTGAAAAGATTAATATACTGTGAAATTAGAACACAAAACAGATTGAGGTCAGTCTGGAATTGACAAAGTACTAAATGTTTTTTTCTTCTTTAGCTTTTTTTATGCTAAGCGATCAGTTTCGGGGCTGTGTAATAACAATGTGCCCCTCAGTTGTTTCCAGAGGGGCTGTATTTATTCAGTACGATTGTGATTAAGTCTACATCTTCTTGTTTGTACATCTCTTTAAGTAGATTACAACAGCAGAACTTTCAGCATCTGAAGTCATACAAACAATGTAGAGTTGGAATTTGGTTGTTTTTTGGGAAATAAACATTTACAAATGGATCTGAACAGGAAATTGATAAATGCACACATTTGTATCTGTATCTGGAGCTTAGAGAAGAAACCAAGGGCTGGGCGGTATACTGTATTCGGTATACCGGTATCTGGTTTTTGCAATACCTTCGTCAATGGTATTTTATTGTTTTTCATCAAATTGCACATTATAACAGTATGATAAAGATTTGTGATGCGTAAACATCAATTGTCTGTTTTGAATGAAACTCGGATCATTTCATTAAAAAAACGAAATGTTTGTGAAAACACATGTCAGAGTCAGAGCTAAGTGACACCAGGAGTGAAACATCTCATCCTCATCTGGCTGCACTTTAAAATTATTAAGGAATGCCTAGTAGCAGAGCCGTGACGATAACCCATATCTACGATTATCGAATGTCTTTAAAGCATAATAACAATCACATGACCTCCCTGTAATCATGTGATGTGTTCACATGAAGCTGCAAGGCCTTGCTGCTGAGTGGACGTCATATCAACACGCAATAGATAGCAGTGGTATTGTTTTTTTTTCCCCTGAAGCATTTTACGTGGCCTCTGAGGTTGTTTACTACCGCATCAGGTATGATTGTAGAGAAAAAAAGACAAAAGAAAGCCGATACGGTGTATGGCGTTGATGATTGTTAATACAAAAACATTCGATAATCTTCTATATGTTTTATCTCCCAGACTACCTGGAAGTTTTACATTTAAAAAAAAGGTGACGGGGGTGGGCGGGCGATATGAACATAATAGTAGGCTATTTATATTGTTTATGTATGGTCTAGGGAACAATAAAAACTTAACCGGATATGTTTATGAATATAGAAATCCTTTCTGGATGAATTTGTCCCAAAAAGTCCCAAAAAGAAAAGAATGTCTGGGAAAAAGAGGTCTTGTCTTGTTAATTCCGAACCTAGAAGCCTAGTTGTTGTTTTTTTGGCTGAATATTTTGTACAGTAGCCTAACATTTTCATGGCTAAAAGTTGTGAAATTGATTGCTGTATTTTGATTGATCCTTATTTTTTGATAGTTACGCTGTACCATGCTGTGCTGCGATTGCGGTTGTTAGGTTTTGTCAAGCCAGCTAACTCAAATAAACATTTGGTATGGTAAGCTTCCGTCATAGTCATCTGTTCACTTTAATATAGTGATGATACGCTCCATGCTTGCCACTGTGCACTCACTGTACAGAATCAAAACATTTTCTGTTTCATTTGTCATTGGGAAAATCAAGTCCCTTAGTTAAATTCACTTAGGCTCTTTTGTACAAAGACAACGCTCAGTTTATGAATCAAGATCTATGAAATCTGTGATGCCAGGAAATGCACTGAACAGTTGTGATGTCAATAAATATCCAAAACTTTCAAAACCAGTGTTGTTCTTCACCCTGATTTCCATTTCCCTCTTCCACATTTTCTGAATACTTGATGCAACAAAGCTGAACGTGTGCTTTCTCCTGCTAGGGTAGCTAAACTAGCCACAGCAAGGAATGTATCATCTTTATTTGTCATATTTAGACTTATTTATATTTTTCCTGTGCAACTTTGAAACCTCTCCTTTGCCTAGTCTTGCGTGACAGTTGGGTCAGCGCTGACGCTGCATAATATTTTCCCATGTTCAATTAGTTCAGGCTGTTGATGTATCTCCCGAGCCCTAATCGTTCATAGCTCAGCCAGCTTTGGTGTTTGCCTTTTTTCAGCTGTGCTAATCTGGCAGACCCAGGATTCTCCGCGATGCTGGAGCGATAAACACTGTGAGTCTGATTGACAGAGGTCTTCCTGGGAAGTCAGCTTTCTCGTTCCCAGAGGCTCCTGTCAAGCCAACAGAGAGATAGATCACTGGACGGGCATTGTTAATCTAAAAATACTGCATAGACAAATGGGCAAACAAATATGGTGCAACAAAGCTAAATTGTGAGTCAGGTCATTAGCATTAACTTGTGGCAAGAGTTTGACTCACTGTGACATTCACTGAAGAAATAAGCTGAAACAGTTCTGTGAAAGGTTTGTTTAATTTGTTAGTCATCGCTCTAAAATATCACAATCAGCCAGGCATATAGTTCCTTGTGGCAGCTTATGCAATGCCTTGTTCTGCTGTAATGGTTCTCTAGTTGCAAATATAATTCTTCCCTTTTATATTTCATTCATGTTATGCATTACTGTGCCAGCCATTTTCTGGAGCAGAATACCACCGCCGTGAATTTTCTGGATTATTACCTATCTATATTCTCCAACGATTTGTTTATTTAAGTCCACTAGGCCAGGACACTAGTTGCAAATATAATTCTTCCCTTTTATATTTCATTCATGTTATGCATTACTGTGCCAGCCATTTTCTGGAGCAGAATACCACCGCCGTGAATTTTCTGGATTATTACCTATCTATATTCTCCAACGATTTGTTTATTTAAGTCCACTAGGCCAGGACACTTTGGTCAAAAAAAGGTGATAATTCAATTGCAAAAAGTAAGCCTCGATTCATAATTTTTGTGAAGATACAATGACATAATGCCCATTCGAGCAATTTGTACTTTTATTGTGAAAGCTCTCGTATTTGTGTGAGAGGTCATACTCAGGTTGTAACCGGACTCAGAGACGACGCAAATGATTGGGTAGGGGAAATCTCAACAAAGAGTAGAACTGGACAACATTCTTCAGCATATTTGTGCATCTAAAAATCATCCCATTGCTTTTTACTTTTTTTACACTTTTGAATAGGGTGACCATGTCTTGGCTTTCAAAAAACAGAAGACAACGGCATGAACATAATATTACGCTATTTGTTTGTTTATACAGTCTATGGAACAAGCAAAACCTAACCGCACATTTTAGGAATTTAGAAATCCCTCCTGGATGGATATTTTCTTCAATTCTTCAACCAATCTCTCTTTTTTTCTCTGAGGTTTCTTCTTTTTGATATATTTTTACAGTGATACTGCTTGTCCCCATCACAAATCCCTTGTCCTTTAAGTCCTTTTGTAATCTACCTTTTAAGTAGAAAAACATGTAATAACAGCTACAGCTGCTATTTTCAGCCTTTTAAAGAGATTGTGTTCAGAGGGACCAAACTGCCAGATTTTGTTTACTGGTGCAAGTGCTATAAATGATGAGTAGTTCTCATTTTAAAGTCTTGATGCCTGTATGTGATCTGAATTCAACTGAATTCAACTGCAGTGCAATACTAAGAAATATATTTGCTCAACAAACTGGTGATTAACAGTTTAGGGTTGAGACGAACAATCGTAAGATCCATTTGTTTAAACGATAGTAAATTCATGAAAGCAAGAACTGGTGAAACATGTTTGGCCAGGGGGGGGGGGGGAGGAAAAAACACATAACATAAAATTATAACTACCCCTGTCATTAAATGTACTTCAAAACTTTTGATAATTAAATACATTACACAGTTACTATGGCCCCAAATGAAGCTGTCTATTCTAACAACTGTTCAATCAACACAACTAAAATGAATGCTGCATAAGGGGACAGAGTCAGAAGAAAAGCAAATGGTACCATTTCAGCTGGGTTCCTTTGCCACCGCAACAGTATTTGTTGCATGCAACTGAAGTCTGGGATCACTCGATCTGTGCACTCCTTCGGCTCCTTTACTGACTCCATTCGCCCTCTGCTTTTGCTGCAGGTTTTCACCAGGTATGGGAAGTGCTACATGTTCAATGCGGCTGAAGAAGGGAAGACCCTGCGCACCACAGTGAAGGGAGGAACTGGAAATGGTCTGGAGGTCATGCTGGACATTCAGCAGGATGAATATCTGCCTGTGTGGGGTGATACAGGTAGGACACTATGAGAACAGCAGGATGAATATCTGCCTGTGTGGGGTGATACAGGTAGGACAACATGAGAACATCTGCCTGTGTGGGGTGAGACAGGTAGGACACTATGAGAACAGCAGGATGAATATCTGCCTGTGTGGGGTGAGACAGGTAGGACACTATGAGAACAGCAGGATGAATATCTGCCTGTGTGGGGTGAGACAGGTAGGACACTATGAGAACAGCAGGATGAATATCTGCCTGTGTGGGGTGAGACAGGTAGGACACTATGAGAACAGCAGGATGAATATCTGCCTGTGTGGGGTGATATAGATAGGACACTATGAGAACAGCAGGATGAATATCTGCCTGTGTGGGGTGAGACAGGTAGGACACTATGAGAACAGCAGGATGAATATCTGCCTGTGTGGGGTGAGACAGGTAGGACAACATGAGAACAGCAGGATGAATATCTGCCTGTGTGGGGTGAGACAGGTAGGACAACATGAGAACAGCAGGATGAATATCTGCCTGTGTGGGGTGAGACAGGTAGGACACTATGAGAACAGCAGGATGAATATCTGCCTGTGTGGGGTGATACAGATAGGACACTATGAGAACAGCAGGATGAATATCTGCCTGTGTGGGGTGAGACAGGTAGGACACTATGAGAACAGCAGGATGAATATCTGCCTGTGTGGGGTGAGACAGGTAGGACACTATGAGAACAGCAGGTGGTACCTATGTACGTAGCAGGGATTCCGCAGCTTAGGTTTTTATTTTTTTAAATAAAATTCCACCACTTTAACCCCTTCAAGCAGGTGCAAAATTTAGTCAATTACCACCCAGTTCTAGTTAAGGCTTTATAACGCCAGGGGGCTCTATCTAGACGATCTTAGCGCATGGTCTAAAACGCACGGTGAAAGTGCATTTAGGGCGTGTCCAACTCCACTTTTGCTAGTGAGACGGCGTATAATTTGAGCACAAAGTAAAATGTAAGGCTCAATTGTAAGGCTGAACTTAGTCTCCTCATTAATTAGTGTCATCTCCCGTTCCCTTTAAAAGCCACCTGCGTTTCCACCTTTGAGAATTGCTAAGTATTTTACATGCCCTAAGTGAAAAGTACAGTGAGCACCATAATTCATTGGACAGTGACACATTTTTTGTTATTTTGGTACTATAGCACTTTGAGTTTCAAACGATACAATGAGGTTGAAGTGCAGACTGTGAGCTTTAATTTGAGGGTATTTCCATCCATATCAGTTGAACCGTTTAGAAATTATAGAACCTTTAGTACATAGTTAAAAATTATGACTTTATTCTACATTATGTTAAACTGTCCAATATTTTTTGATGCCCGAAAATGGGGGGGGGGGGCATGTACAAAATGTTCTATAATTTCTAAACGGGGGAAATACCCTCAAATTAAAGCTCACAGTCTGCACTTCAACCTCATTGTCATGCTACATTGTCAAACCCAAAGTGCTAGAGTACAGAACCAAAATAATAACCAAAATGTGTCACTGTCAAATTAATTATGGCGCTCACTGTATATCACAGGGAGATACTAATACTGGTCTATATTATGTACAATAAGATTACAATAAAATAATATTCCACCATCAGAAAAATGCTGGCCAGTTTCACAAAAAAATCACACATAAAACATGACTGAGCCTTACACTACAGTATATGAAATACACTCAAAATATGAAAATAACAATATCAAACATATGGGACAAAACAGTGGCCGAGTGGAACAACGAATGTACTTATTTGAAATATTACAAGCAGTAATACTTACAGTACATGTTAAGAAGGAAAATTTTTGTCATGTTAATAGGCATATTCTCTGAATAAATACTAAGGTATCTTCTTCTGACCTACTTCCAAAATCCATGTAAGCAAGGCAAGGATTTTCTCTAGCCATGCTGACAGGTTTGCCAAATTAGTAAAAGCTTGCGGAAATAGCAGGAAAACAACAATATCGCCTTTTTATATTATGATTAAAAGGCAGGTCAATTCTCTTGCAGTGACAACCTGGATAACAGAAGTGGGTAGGAATACAAGGCCAGTCAGGTGATTAGGTGGCCAGATGTAAAGAGACAGTTTTTGGTGGAATTTGGTCAGGGTTCACAGCATTACTCTATCGAAAAAATGTGATGGGATCTTTAATGACCACAGTGAGTCAGATGGCAGCAGTGCCCCATCATTGTGCTGCAGCATTGGCTTTTTTATGGAAGAATGTTCCCTTCTGGCCCACCAACACCTCTTCCAGCTTCCAGTAACAATTTAGTTTTCCCAAGGGAGTCTCCCATCCAAATACTAGCCAAGCTTAGCTTCAGCAGCTTTCAATGAGTACAAATAGTACAGGTTGGTATGGCCACTGGACAAAATTACCAACACTTACTGTTGTCATTTATTTAACAAGAAAGGACACAAAAAGTTTTTTAAAGTTCTTTGTGTCGCCTTTGTCCAGTTTTTCACAAAATGATCGCTGTACATGTATATTGCAACAGAAAGACCGGTTGTCAGTATGACATTCCAGGAAGTTGAACAGTAAGAAGACAGTACACATGCAAACACAGGCTTATCTAACATACAGTAGATCGGATTTTAATTGATTATAAAACAAGGTTTTTTCACCGAATGTGTAAATGACAAAAAAACACACGGACATTAATCTTTTCAAATATCTGTTAACTGCATTCGTATGTTATATTCCATTCTAATTCAGTTCCAGTTCTCTGGCTGTGACCTGTGTGTCGACACTCATATCAAGTCTCTTTGCATTCAAGTGCTTTTCTCTGTGTCAAACATTGCAACGTGCTACATGAGACATTATGATGTCATTCGGCATTTAGCAATCAATATCAATACTCAAGAACTAATACATTTCCAAGGGAAATTTGATGAAACATTATTGTGTTGTTGAAATCTGTGAACCAAGGGGGCAATCACAGCAGTGGTCAATACCATAGTCACCGGCATCAGTGGCATTGCTGAGTTATTGAAACCTGCTTCATATGGTACTAGCGCGACTCCCACAGCCATGCCAAGAGGTTTGTTGACAAAATCAATATTGCGGTATAATGAAGTCTAAATATTTGACGAGAGAAAATGTGAATGTTGTGGTTTATTTTAAATTTTCGCACAATTTCTGATTTCTTGGGCCAGATATGCGACAGCCTAATGCAGCCATAATGGTACCGTTTGGGCTAGTGAATGTACCGGCTCTTTTAATGGGGTTTAGGGACACACAAAAAAGTGTAGAATGTAGAAAGCTAAAAATTAAAAAAACTCAAAAACCAAATGTAAAACCTCCATTTTGGGGACAATCTGTACTTTTTGGGTGGTGCCCTCTCTATTCTCTGGGCCGCTCAGCATGTTGTCAGCCTTAAACTAATAGAAAGATATAAGGTTTACACATAGTCCAGTAAAAGGTCACCTCGCTTCCCAGGATTTTGCAGTTTTCTTCACAGTACTTTGCAAAGGCTGATTTTCTCCTGTACTCCCTCTTCCCACCTTTTAGCTGAGCCTCTTTTGTCCTGCCCTTAATGAGGGTCGGTCGGTTCACTGTAATTGTAAGAGATGGGTGAGGCTGGCTGGCAAATTAAAAAGGTGTCTGCCAGGGCTGAAGATTCACCCTTGGCCTGTAACAACCATTAATCCATGAGCCCTTTCTCATTCTGTGAGGGGTAAATGAGGTCCACAAGGCATCCCTCCAGGACCGGGCATCGGATTCGTAATGGTGGGAGCTGAACCTTTTGGATGACAGAAGCCACCATCTCTTCCAAAATAGGAAGTTACTAACACTTGGCCAGAAAATTTACAAGACAAATTAACATAAATTTAAATAAGGTCATCATATTTAATATTTGGTTGCATATCTTTTGGTATGCCATGACTTCCTGATGTCTATGACCCAAAAACATCAAAATTATTGATATCTTATTCCCAGGTACTCTTACAAGGGATACTACAACCTCTCTGCATTTGAATGGAACACTTGGTTGGCTAAACCATCACTCTGCTGCCAGATATGCAGTAGATATGGATGGATAATTGAAGGGTTTCGTCTCCTAACTTATATTTCCATAGAGTTCAATAGGTAAATTTGTCAGGAGAAACAAGCTTTAAAGGGTAAGTACACCCTAGATCACTTTTTTTTCCAGCTGTAAACGTGTTTGTATGCCTACCTTATAATGAAACTTATTCATGCATTCTGTTATTTCAACATTTCTGAAATAATATTGTATATCATAAGAAACTAGTAGAAAAGCGTCTTTGTGCTCCACGGTTGAAATTTCCTTTCTGCTCCCCACACTGCCCCCGCCCCAATCGTGATGTCAGAGTACCTCTTTGGAGGTACCTCTATGTCATATGGATAATTGTTGTCGCCCACAATGGAAACAGCCAGCACCTGATTGGTTAGACCCATTACGTTACTTTTGTTTCGGCTCCACATTTTTAAACCAGAACAACGTGGCGTCCTGTTCAACTCTCTTATTCCACCTAAATATGTTTCAGAAAATATTTGAGGTGAGAAATAGGCCATGCAGTTGCTGAATCTTGATTCATATTTGATGTGCAATGTCTAGTTTGACAGTTTGATCCGAGTTATACAAAATCATTTGTACAAATGTTTGTTTATGCAAATGATTATGGACACAGCTTTTCCGCCCCCACCACTCTCCCTCGCTCACACCACAAAGTATTTTTCAAAATTGTGTAGTAGGCGGAGACAGGCTGAGACAGTGGGTGTACTGTTCCACCCAAAAATGAACCTTATTGAACGAATCAAGGTGCAACTAATTAAGTCTTTCTTTGTGGCTGCATGGCCAAAAAAAAATCTGTACTGAGTTATTTGAATATAAAGTAGAAAATTCTGAAAAACTACAGTGTTTTCAAGTGGGTGTGTAAATTACATCGCAAGAAGGTAGAGCCAGCGAGGGAAGAATTGCTGCCTGCATCTCACTGTTCTGAATAGAGACGGGACACATCGTAGATCAAGCTAGCTATCATTGCTATTTTATTATAATGTCAGAAAGTTTGTCAAAAATGTTTGCCATAGAGTAGGCTGTAGTAGCTAACCTTGCATTCATTCATGGATATCGGGGTGATACATTTGTCATTTCCATGTTTCTACCAACATCAGTAAGTTCGAGTTTCACTGGGAAAGATTTTGCTTTGCTAGCAAACATAGCTAAAACGGCTAACAAGTAGCCTACAGCAATAACGTTTTAACTTTTAATTGTATATGTTTAATATTTTGTATAGACATGTTGGTCAATACAAAAGCATTTCATACTGAAAAATGGGAGGTCGGGGGTGGATTTTCCGACATGTAACCGGGGTGCGTAGCTTAGCTAAGGGCCAGATTCAGAGTTGAGATAAGCACGTGCAAATAGGTCTTACTCCCGAAATTCTGCATAGATTAAGCTATTGGTGATTCAGAGATATCCGCTGTTTTAAGCGTCTCTCCAGTAGATACTGTCATGGATTGCGCCTTCCTTCCCTTATCTCCGCACTTAGTATTCCGTTTTTCCATCTACCTGTTAATCTATCAGATTTTTCTGTGTTCCGTTACGGGTTTTGCTTTCGCCTTTGTGATTAGTGAGTTCACCTGTCCTGCATTTCCTCTCACTACTTATACCCGGTTTCCTCCTTTTCTCGCCGCTTCCATGTTATTTCATGTAACATTCTAGCCAGTAAAGGTATAGGAAGTTGTACTGCTATCGACCGCTTTGCTTCTCAACGCGGGACTTGTTAGCAGTACAATTTAGAAAAAGTTAAGTGCGCTCTTTTGCTCTCTTATTTCAGAGCAGAGGTTTTGGTTTTTTTGTTTTCCACTTAAACCTACGAGTGTTCTCACCCTAAGGTTTAGGGTTCTTTTATTTTTCTCCTTCCTTTCTTTTGTTCACTCCAATATGGGAGTTAGATAAGTGTTACTTTCTAGCGGGTAAAGGTTTAGGAGTTGTGCGTGCTATCGACCGCTTTGCTTCCCTACGCAGTTCTTGTTAGCACTACAATTTAGAAAAAGTTAAGTGCGCTCTTTCGCTCTTTTATTTCAGAGCAGAGGTTTTGGTTTCTTTGTTTTCCTCTCAAACCTACGAGTGTTCTCACCCTAAGGTTTAGGGTAATTTTATTTTTCTCCTTCATTTATTTTTGTTCACTCCACAATGGGAGTTAGATAAGCGTGACTGGTTATTTCTTTTGTTTTGCTCGGATATCGAGCTCCTTGCTTTTTATCGCGAGGTTATTTGTGTTCTCCTTATTTTCCCCATCCACTACGGATTATTGTCCATCTTAGTGGTGTTCGTTGAACACTTTAAAAGTCCTTATCTGTCGTACCTGGACCTCCAATATTTCCTCTGTGTCTCTGCCATAGAGATCCCCTACAGATATGCGGCATTACGTGCGCGGAGTGGTGATTTGATGAAAATGAGGCGTGTCTGCAAGTTGTTCAAGATACACGTATTCAGAGTTTTCACTTAACAATTTTTTTCCAAGCAACTTTGTTCGGAAAAAAAGATTGTTTATGTCTAGCGTCGCCAATAGATTATTATGAAAAATACAGCATCTTTCGCATAAATGGATATTTGAATGAGTGCATGTTATTTTAACATAATATTGGTCATATTTTCCTTTGCATAGCTAACTTGCAATTATCAGAGAGCTGTCATAAAAAGAAAAATATGTAAAAGTAGGCTATGATTGACCGTCTGGTATATCATACCAGACACATATTAGATGGATTAATTGATAGACAGTGTCTGGATCATATTCACTTTGACGGAGAGACGATTTGTGTCAGCACAGCTTCTCCAAAATTATTAATTTGAAGACGTTGCATATAGGCTATTGTGTTCAACCACCGTAGGTACATGGGTAGGTATCATGCCCTGTACCACACACATTTTGAGATAAGCACCTGTACAACACAAGTTAGAATACGGCGTAAGTCAGCTCGCGTTAAATCCACGCAGGAGAGGCACTTAAGCACATGACTTAAGTTGGCCATCTCTCTGGCCCTAAGTGTTCCTGACTTCTGGCTAGGCTGGCTAGGCTGGCTAATGTTTTCACAATACCAAACGTAGATAAATGAAGGGCCATATTTCCACAGTTTTTCTGGTGACTGAGCTAATGATGGTGGTATTTTCTCAGTATCACTGTTACATTAGTGGCAACTTGCCAGTGAGTTACGTGGCCTCTCTAATATCTGAGTCTCTAAACGCTGCATCCAGACAGGCACTACACTAGCATTAAAATGCCCAGTCCCTTGGCCTCTGCTTCTGTAACGTCATTCAGTGGGTGTGGCAACCTGTAAGCTTTGTGGCTGTTGTAGTTCATTCTAACCCAAGTACCTGGCAGATGCACAGTAGTCTCTGCTCTCACTATAGAGAGAAGGTTGGCTGTGAGCTCATTTTAATCAAGAGGAGAGCTGCTTTTCTACAAACCAAACATAATTTTTGGGTGGAATTCCCTTTTAAAGTGATCCATCCAATTCTACTGCATATCTAGCAGCAGAGTGACGATTTGAGGCTCGTTTGATACCTTAGACCAGGGGTCCTCAATCTTATCCTGAAAGGGCCGGTGTGGGTGCAGGCTTTTGTTCCAACCAAGCAGTTACACACCTGATTCTACTAATCAACCACCTGACTCTTCACTAAGGACCTTGATTAGTAGAATCAGGTGTGTAACTGCTTGGTTGCAACAAAAGCCTGCACCCACACCGGCCCTTTCTGGATAAGATTGAGGACCTCTGCCTTAGACCCTTGATGAATTACAGCCATTTTACCAACCATGTATTCCATACTGTTCCAGCATAATTTACAGCTAAATCTAGTCCCACCCCCCAATTCCCATAGAGATCCATTAAAATGCAGAGAAGTTATAGTATCGCTTGTAGGAGAACCAGGAAATAAGATATCAAAAGTCTTTTGATATTGTTGGGTTACAGACATCAGGAAGTCAAAATCACACGCGAGATTTTTGTACACACGTTGGTACGCTTGTATATACACATTTTTACGACCATATTTATAAATGAGGCCCATTGTCTTTGTTGTTATCACCGATACAATAATTGGTCATTAGACAGAAATAAGTTACACTGGAAAACAGCTCTCACTCTATAATTGCATGTTGGGTCTATCTAAAATCAGGGAGTTTGGAGTTTCCAAGGGACCAGCATAATTAAAAAAGGTACCTTCAATCAAACATGTTTTAATGCATTGCTCAACACATTGACAGATACACGTATTATTTAATGGTGCTAGAAGCATTTTACGTTGGGTAGTTAGAAGCCGTCTACTTGTCTGCAGACCGCTATTACCATTTAATTATTTTCTCTCTGATGCAGTGTCTTATGATATGACTAGAGTGACCCCCTGCTTGTTCACGTATCCTTTTCTTTTCTTAGGAAATAGTTCTCATTTTCTCTGTTTGACATGTTTTTTTTTTTAGATCTGCAATTATTTTTCTGCAGACAGGTTATTATTATGCTGTGGCCTACAGAATGCAGACAGAAAAAATGTTCTAATGAGATCCTGCTAGTGGCCCGTTTGATTATTAATTATTAACTTTATCCACAGAATTAGAGCCTGTTACAAAATATATGGATAGACGAATGCAAGTAATGCATTCCCATAAATTATTCACATTAAAATGGGGTCACCTTAAAGGGAATGCCAACTAAAATCGATGATTCAGCTTTTCAATGGTTAATTGTTGTCATCCTGGTGGAATAAACATATCCCAAATATCAGTACTAAGTGATGTGCCTAAATTAAGATATGCCTTCCTTTTTTCCACCATTGCCTGTAATTGAGCAGGCAAGATTTTGAGCGGGTGGGATTAAAACGACATCAGGACATCATCATAGTCCGATTGACTGCTGAAAGGAGAAGGGTCTAGCTGTATATAGCCCAGATACACTGCCTAGCCAAAAAAAAAGTTGCACCCGTCATGTATAGTGCCCACTGTACAAGCCTCTGGAGGCAGTGTTATGATCTGGGGTTTCTTCAATTGGTCAGGTCTAGGCTCAGCAACGTTATGCAGCAATAAAATTAAGTCCTGAATGAGTACCTGAATGTACTGAACGACCAGGTTATCCCATCAATGGGCATATTCCAGGATGACAATGTCAAGATTCATCAGGCTCAAACTGTGAAAGAGTGGTTCAGGGAGCATGAGGAATAATTTTCACACATTAATTGGCCACCAGTCCTGACCTTAACCCCATTGAAAGTTTTTGGGATGTGCTGGAGAAGACTTTATGGAGTGGTTCAAATCTCGCGTCATCAATACAAGATCTCGGCCAAAAATGATTGCAACGGAAATAAATGTTGTGACATTGCATAAGGTTGTCGAAACAATGCCACGACGAATGCGGGCCGTAATCAAATAAAATATTAAAGTGTGCAACTTTTTTTGGCCAGGCAGTGAAGCTAGCTTAAGGTTAGCTAATATGTAAGCTATGCTGTAAGCTACCGGTAATGTTACTATTTGAAAGACGTGGGTTTCTGAGCTTAACGTTAGTATTATTATGTGAACAGATCTTCTTTAGTTCAGTGGCTGAAACATATGGGACGGTTGCAACTTTCACCACACACTTTGTTTTTTAGGCTATTTAGCTATCGTTTGTTTTGCTAAATGGTGTTTGCATTTCAGAGTCTGCCCATAACTTGCCTCGAGGCTCTTGGGCATGGCCTGAATATTAACTAGCTTTCACGCCCACCCAGTCCTGAGAACTGCATAGTCGGCAAAATGTGTCACGATTCAATCTTCATCTTTTTCAGCTGTAGATGTTTTTAAAGGCTGAGATCATGGTGGATGATTCTTTTAATAATGAGGAGTAATGTCAAATAAAGAAAACCACTTTTTCAGCAGAGTTGGCAATAACCCCCCCATCCAAGAGAGGATGCTGGATAGAATTTTAGAGAGCTCAGCAGGCTAGAATCCTACAAGAGCTTAGGAAATGCTAGGCTATCCTCTGAGTAACATTATATGAGTAGAATAAGGGGGCATAGGTGGAAATAAATAAAAAAAGGTAAATTCCACACAAATATCAGTAAGTATATCTTTACACAGAGAGCTGTCAAAGTGCAGGAAAGCTTGCAAGGTCATGTAATGAGGCCCAAGGGGTGTTCAAATCTACTGCATGCTAGAGTATCTCTAGTTTGTAGGTAAATGGTGAACATAGATGGGCTGAATGGCATGTTTTAGCCCCCGTTCCGCCGGAAGAAACCGGGCCGGTTTTGCTTCCTGGGGCGTGATTCCTATCCCCCTTTTTAGTCCCTGCTCACGAGGTAGTACTTTCAGATAGTTCGCAAACTATTGGGGTGGTGGAGCTTCCAGTACTAAACATCACTGACTGGTCAACCGCAATACTTGCAAAAGCAGACCAAGCTCCATTTCTAAATACCAGCAACAGAAAAACATTTAGCAGCAGCTAGACTGCAAGTGTCTTCAAACAAAGGAAAAATGGAAATGGAAAAACAAAACCAGACAAAACAGACCAACGATGAGATGCGAGCTTATAGCCTATCTGGCCGTAAGACAACATATCACTCAGAGGGAGTTTGAGTCGGCGACCCGTAACGAAAGGTCTACCAAAAGATTTATATGCATTTCGCTAAACTGGGCATAGACCACTCAGTTAAACAGTGCCGGGAAAAATAAAAAAAAATAAAGCAGGATTACTAAAAAATAAAAACCACGAATATGAACATGATTCAGGAACCGCGTAGTCCCCGTTGTGGATAGTTCCTGTATTCTCACTGCGTTACTATTTTCCTGTAGGAAGCTATGGCTTAGCCCAGTTTTTTTTACTTTGACCATCATAACATGACTACAACTGTTCAGAAAGTTCAGAAAGTTATAGCATAGTGCTGAGCTAAATTTGAAATTATAGTTAAGCAATTATATGATATTGTGTTGTGATAGTTGTGTTGTGAAGTGCCTGTCTTACAATAGATCCGTGCTCTTTGTTCATCTACCGCAGATTAATAGATATCACTAGATTATTATAATGGATTCATATAAAAATACCATAATAATTGGAGCAGTACTCTGACAAAGTTTTATATGGTGGTCTTGTCATCTATGGATCTTTATGGGTGACCAAGGAATCAATGATGAAGTACAGTTTGCTTTACTCAGGCAAATGTATTTTCCCTGCTGACTTTTCAAAACGTTTGCCATGACTTCATTAAATTCACTGTGTCAAAGTGTATTTCATTCAGATTCATTTTCAGTTTCACTTTTTAGGATTTCACCATAACCGAGAGACATCCGAAAGCCAATGACAAATGAACACACGCTACAATTGTTACATACAAATTAGAGAGTCCAGTCTGTTGAGCAACTTCCATTCTTTTACTTCATGTGGGATTTTTTTATTAATATTGTTTATTAATAATTTTTACTTGGGTAAATAGATTGTTAGAAATAAAAGGCAGTGAAATTAACTGTACTAATTACAAATCCATAGAGGGAATACAAATGAGAGTCAATTAAATACATTCAAATGATATCATAGAATACATATAAGAATATCATGCAGAACAGGACCCACATTCATAAATCTGTTTCCCCTTTTGCACTGGCACAACCAAAACTGTATGCGACCTCAAGCGACTCGATCCCGGTGGACGTGGATTGAATTGCTTTTCCATTGTACTATTCTGGCATTTAGCCACCCGGGGCATACCATAGCATATGCGCAGCTCTTTACAATTAAACACACATAACAAAAGAGGGCACTAGGCTACAGATATACAATGTTGCAGAATTTGGGGGTGGAAGGGGAATCAATATAATAGGAAAAGTCTTTTATGACCTGTTTTTGGTGTATTGACGATGGTGAACAAGGAGCGGCAGTATAGTATAATGGTTAAGGAGCTGGACTTGTAACCGAAAGGTTGCAGGTTCGATTCCCAGGTAGGACACTGGGTAGGACACTGCCGTTGTACCCTTGAGCAAGGTACTTAACCTGAATTGCTTCAGTATATATCCAGCTGTATGAATGGATAAATGTAATAAGAAGTTGTGTAAGTCGCTCTGGATAAGAGCGTCTGCTAAATGCCTATAATGTATAATGTAAGTGTGTTCCTCGTTAAACAATGCAATGTGCAATGAGGCAACGCTGAGGAATGCCAATGGACTGAAAAGTGCTGGCAATTTTATTCATACTGGGCACTTCATTCTCTTTCACCATGTGATTCTGCAACTATTTACTGTAAGTAAGCTTAGACTTTGACATTTTTTAGGCAGTGTCCAGACAGCAAATCTTCTCCCACCTGGAAATCTGTATATGAAATACAGTTATAACTGTTAAGAGTGTGTGTGTTAGCAATGTACTGACTATTTTGTACATTAGCGGAACAATTCATTATTAAATTCTGACTGAAGACCAACTGGTGCCCACTGGCACAATCAGCACATCCCATAAACAGCACTCGTCACCTGTCAGCGAAGAAGATAACACAAAATCACAGGACTAGGCTGCCACCTATGGCTCATTAAGCGATGTTCAGCTAAAAACGTCCTGAAATAACTTAGCTTATGTCAATGTAAACTTGCCCAGGAAAGATGGAGAAGCACACATCTCTTCCAGGATGGTGGTTGCTGAGTTGCAAACCTCTCTGTTGAGAGTCTGTGTCCCTGAACAAAATCTATCAATTGATAGAATGTATTTTTTCTGGGCTCAACGCCACTTCGACTGTTGTGGTCCTTCATTTTCCTGGAGTCAGTTTCTTTATAGCACTGCTTTGCAGTTTGTGGCAGCCACCTTTAGCAAACTCAGAGCTGATAATAATGCATACTGCCTTAGTTGTTTCACAACTGTAGCAGCTGATCTTTCACTGAAGCATCACCCCAAATATTCAGCAGGCCCAGAACTTTATCGAAAGTCATCAGGTTGTCATTGTAAATAAGAATTTGTCTGACCACCCTGGTTAAATAAAGGTTTGTTTATAATAATAATAATAATACGACTGGGGCATAGTCTAATGTTACTCTATTGGGTATTGTGTTCTGTGAAGGTTTAAATGGCACATTGCTAGCAATATTTTCCATGGTTTACTCAAACATCCTTGTGGCAAACATTCTGAAGTGACCACTGTTGACATTATTGCTAGTTCTCTCAGATCGATTATAATCATGCCAGCACCAGAAATGAAAATGGTCTGTTTCTAGATCAGTTCTCGCCAGCTCGGATCATATTTAACCAACTGCAAAATCTCCAGCGCGGGTCAGCACAGGTCTTGCTTGGCTCAAATGTGCCAGTGCAAAAGGGGTATATGTAGAATGCTGATTCAGGATCAGTGCTTTTTGGCATTACTGGGTTAGGTTAGTATATGGACAAGGGGAATCCCACTTTGAAATGCTGCATGGATAAAGGCCCTGATAAATGGATAAAGGCCCACTCATCCCCATGGCCCCACCCCACACATTAAAGAAAGTCTGTTAGTAAAGCTGTACCATTGTTAGTAATTTCAAAACTTGTACAATATTTCACCTCCTTGAAAGCTACAGAAATAAACATAATGTCAATTGTCCTAATTATAAGGGGGAGTTGGGTTCGGAGGACCAGATGCGACAGAGGGGAATCTAAAAGTGATCCACGTAGTGGAATCACCACAAGAGCGGAGACAAATCCGCAAAAGGAGAAGGGAAGAATCCCACTTGCTCTATTTAAACGGAGGTAAAATAAATAGAGGACAAATAATAGCGACCCAGGTAATAATAAAACAAGTGATCAACAGAAAAGAAAATAATTACCTCTCACCCTCAATACGAGAGAGCACTTACGAGAGGTAAGCGAAAACGGAAACGGTCTCAGGGAGAGCGGAAAAGAAAACCAGAACGAGGAACAGAAAGTGCAAAAGAGAAAACAAATCTAAGGAACTCTAAGCACCTAACAGGCAAGTCCCACGTTACTCCAAAGTGGTCACCTCAGTCTCACACAACCGATACCGGCTTTGTGGCAGCGTATAATGACAACACAGAAGCGCCGAGACCGGAAGGCGCAGAGCTTAAATAGCCGGCGGAAAGACCCGAACAGGTGTGGGCTCTAAGTGCTAGGTAGCGGGAAAAAACCCGGCGTGGATGTAGAACCGAATCTGCGGCGCACTGCCACAGAAAGGGCGCGGCAACATGCGAAACCGTGACACTAATGACTTATTTCTTTCAGTAATAATGCCATTTACTTTCACAATAACACTTTTCAAAATGACTTAATGCATGTCACGTTGCCAATTATGCCAGTCTAAAACCACCATCAGATCCTTGCTCTCACATGAGTATGAAATGTCACCAAGTTACTAAATGTCAATTTGAGAAGTGCCATTATGAAAATGGGACTTCATTATAATGAGGCAGATTTCAGTGAAGTTATTGTTAAACAAGCAATATTAATATAGGGTGTCATTATGAATTATATAAAAATTTGTTATGAACAGTGTCGTTGTGAAAAGGAATTTCTTTGTAGAATTTAATTTCATGCTTTATGTGTCTATTTAATTTTGACTGGTTACATTAGTACTATTCCTGTCTTGCATGTCTGCACACACAGTATACATATCTTGAGTACTATTTTTATGGAAATATTGCATATAGAGCAATGACTGTTCAGTTAAACTGTTTAGCTTACCTCCACTTACTATTCATTCCTCATGCTGGCAAACTTGGTGTTGTATTGCTATTATGCCTTCATGGTATTACATTATACATTATTAAGCATTTATTGCATTTATATTTATTATATTTACTTACATTTTGAGCAAGGGAGTAGTCCCGTGTAAGCGTAAATGAGCACATTTTATGCACACTTTATTTGCTGATTAGCATTTATGCACATTATTTCCCATTGTTGATTGACAAGTCAGGTCTTGGTAAAGAGGTTTTAAATTCCCCAGACATGCATCTTTTTCAAAGTGTGTCCATGGATTTCTACTTGTCACACATTTCTCAGCATAACATAATTTGATTTGATACTGGTCTGCTCTGTCTTTATATCAAAGTTGGAAACCTTTTTCATCTTCAGAGAGATAATAAATATATTTTGAATAAAGACCTTTACTTGGTTTACTAAATATTATAGTGGGGTGCAAAAAATTTGGGCACCTCTGGTAAAAATGCCTTTTACAATTAAGTGAACAGTAGTTACACACATTTCTTAAAATTTTAAAGCAAGATCATTAGGGCTTGAATGGGTCAGGTGAATATAATTTCAGAGCTGAACTATTTATACTGAAGTAAATCCATGCCTTCTAAAGCATCCGACATTCCTGTAAATGGTTGTCCAAAGATGTAAGAATCAAGATAGTTTACTTCCACCAACAAGGAGAAGGCTAAAAAAAACTTCAATTTCAAACTATTTCCACTGTCAGAAACATTATCAGAAAATGGAAGATAAATGGAACAGTTAAAGTCAAGGAAAGATCTGGAAGACCAAGAACAACATATAAAATGGCCTGAGACCTGGTGAGAAATGCTTAATAAATGTGTTTTCCTTTTTTTTTTTTTTTGAAAATGTAAAAAATTTAAATAAAAAGTAATCTTGCTTTAAAATTTGAAGAAAAGTGTCATGTTTAACTTTGTACTATTTAGAGGTCAGGTTAGCTTCTGTTCACTTAGATATTAATTGTAAAAGGCAGTTTGACCCAAACTTTTGCACCCCATTGTACAGAGAAATATTATGGCCCCTCACACTGAAATGTACAAAATAATTCAAGCTTCACGATTTCACGAAGGATAAAAACATATATTTACCTGTCCCACATATTTTTACGCCTTCCTTGCATGGAATAATGTTGTGTTGGATCGATTGGAGGCCCAGTTTACCTGATTTGAACCTAGTGGAACACTGCTGGCATACTTGCGATAGACAGATGCTGTGACATCATTATGCTGTGATCCACTGCACTGTGTGCTGCTGTAGCAATTACCAGTGAGTGCAATAGGACTTCCCACAGAAAATAAAATGCATCTGTCATGCCAGGTCAGGTGCAGGTACTGCTGGAAGGAACACAAATCAAAATGACTGATTTGTCTGATTAGTTTGTTGAAAACATGGAACCCCTTTTTAAATTTTAAAATGGATGTTTTATAATTGCAACCATTATGTTAATTTTCTTTTCCATATTCATATTGCATTCACTGAGCTTAACTAATAGGTTTATCCATAGACTAAGAAAAAGATGATTCACAATATAACAATTGTTATTTATATCACATGATGGTATGTTGTTTTTGCTGTTTGTGATTAGGTCAGCTCTAATGTCACACAGAAGAGTGTTTGGGTCCGAGTTAAAATGGTATTCAACAATGAATGCAATGATTGAATGTTCCACAACTTATGATGCATGAGTCCATGAGATATTATTAAAAAAAAATTCTTAACAAACACAGTTTAGCAAGCTAAGCTACACTATATGGCCAAAGGTTTTCATACACCGCTTGGTCTGGGGCTGTTTTTTATGGTGGGGGCTAGACCCCTTTAGGGCTAGTGAAGCCAGATCTTAACGTTACAGCATACAATGACGTTCTACACGATTCTGTGCCTCCGACTTTGTGGCAACAGTTTGGGGAAGGCCCTTTCCTGTTTCATAATGAGAATGCCCCCGTGTTCAAAGTGAGGTTCACGCGGAAATGGTTTGCCGAGATGTGGAAAAACTTGACTGGCCTGCACAGAGCCCTGACGTCAATCCCATCAAACACCTTTAGGATCAATTGGAAATTCGTCTGCGAGCCAGGCCTAATCGCCCAGGAGGCTGTCATAGCAGCAAACGGGGGAACCAACTCTGTATTAATGCTCATGATTTTGGAATGAGATGTTGGATGAGCAGGTGTCCATATACCTTTGGCCATGTAGTGCGTCATCAAACTTCATTTGCCAAATGGTGTCAAGAACAAAAGTCGCATATGTGGCACGGGCTTCTGATACATGTCTCGCACACAACGATTTTACAGAAGATGCAAGAAACGTAAGAAAATCACTATCCGGTCAAAATTTAGTTAATACCAGAATTGCAATCCTGAATATCAAATCTACCATTCACCTAAATTTCAAATCATTGTGTAAATATGTGAAATCTTGATAAATATAGGGACTAGTTGGTGTCCGCCACACTTAAGAAATAACTTTGACTCCCTGCTTAATTCTCAACAAATCTTGTGAAATTTGGCTTATAAAGGTGAGAGATTTCTGTATAACAGAGATTTTCTCAGAACAGCTAGGCTATTTGTAAAACGCTTTTTTAACTAATTACTTTTAGTCACTTACAGGATAGGCTAACTTTGTTTTTTTTCCCGACTTGGACCTGGTTTTATTATTTCCACAAGGCTAATAATAATTTTGTCACATCTCTCTTTGTGCACCAAGTGAACCTGCTTTAATCAGCAGGTTCACTTGGTGAAATTTTTTTTTTTAATTGCACATAAAAATGTTCTATTATGGCACTGATCTGACTTCTCACAATGCCTTAGGGTGGTTTAACCATAATGTTTGTGAATAAAGCTCTCTTTACCTCTACTTATTCAAGACTTATTCAAGGGTTTGCCCCATTTAGTTACCAACTTCAATCATTTCACTGATGTTCAGGTGCAAATTAGTTTGGGGCAGACAAAGCATTCATATGCAAGGAATTGTGGGATAGCTACCTGTTGATGAGGGCTATCAGAATGTTTGGGCACTCCTTTTTTATTATTGCTATATTTCAATAAGGAAAACATTTATCAATGTTTTGAAGTTACATGATAATGGGGGAGTCATGCCAAAATAATTAGTGGAAGAATGAAAAAGGATCAAAGTTTAAATCAAAATCAGGTTAAACCTTTTACAAAACCGTTTGTATGTATTTTCTTCATATTTTTATGAATCTATAGTTTAAACACTATTATAATCAAACTTATTCAAAATCATAGCATTAGCAAGTACTGGGTTATGGACTACACAAATATAACAATTTCATACAATAGTTCCTAGTTTGAGGGTCTATTTTATGATGAGAAAAGACAGAATTCATAACAAAATCCTTAAAGCCAGTTTTCTCAAAACTGTGTTTCGCAAAATTACAATATTCAAACAGGTATCCAATATCATCAAGTCATACCTCATTTAGTAGCTCAGATTATTTTTGATGTGTGAAACTCAAAAAATCACACTTTGAAACATGTATCTGAAGCAGGGATCCAGTCACTTTTGTAAATCAAAAAATTATGACAAGATGGACAATGTATCCGAATGTATCCAGGCCATTTTACTGCAATATATTCAGTCATAGAAAGCAGTCATTACTAATGTACAGTAGGCTCACTATCCAAAGAGCTATTTGAGAGGGTTTAGTCCTCTTGCATTTGAGGCAAATAATCCATTAATAGTAAGCAGTTCTTGAGTACTAATTCATTATTTTTTTGATACGTTAAAAAGACTGAAAGTCTGTAAGTCTGAATAGCTAATCAGATCACAATATAATATGGGTTTGTTTGGAAATGGTGTACATTTATTGAACATAGATGAGATGCAAAGCTAATTAGCATGATATATATTCATCCAAATTCTATATAAATTGAAGGAGACTGCTGCTAGTGAGCTGCATTATAGCAGCAGAAGATTTAGTAGAGCATTGCCAATAGGAAAAGATTAATTATGGTCAGTGTTGGGAAGGATACTTTTAAAATGTATCCAGTTACAGAATACAGAATACATGACCAAAAATGTAATTTGTAACGTATTCCGTTACATTACTCAATCTGAGTATTGTATTCTGAATACTTGGATTACTTCCACATTGAATTGCATTTTATAAGTGTAGGAATGCGACATCAAATCCTGCTTACTAAACAGGCCTATTCTTTTGTGTTCTTCTGTTTTGTTATAAGGGTATATTTATGCAAAAGATATCACCAACAGACGAACTGACCAATTTTACCTTTTCAGTTTCTTTATTTACTGAAAAACATAAAAGGATGATATGAAACATTCCATAAAAAATAAAATAAAAATGTCAACATTGTTACAGCAGACTATACTGTACTCACATTAATGTTCTTTCATTAAGAATGACACTAATAACGGTCAATCAAAATAAAACAGAAACTCAAACTGAATGTGATGATGGCAAAATAATAATGTTTCTTTTAAACTACGCCACCAAATATCATTTTACCCACATGAAACAATGTTCCATTGAAAAACCAAGATTACCTCAACAAAGGCTAGCAACAAAAACCTATCCAAAATGTCATTTGGAAGTTGTACATAACATAGGGTGAAAACTCTTTTTGCAAACTTTTGCAGTAGACATGTAAGGTCAGAAGAAAAAAAATACAACAATTGGTTTTACAAGAATAATGAGGAAGTCAATTTGCATGGATTGCCTGCGAATGTCTGTGAACCTAAAGACCATTATGTTTTGAGCTACCTACATATTTGACATGGTGGTTCTTCTCCAGTAAAGTGGCCAAAGCTCCACAAACAGATAGACAGATATAGACGTGACTAAGGTGCTCCCAGGAGGTCAAGGGGGATTTTTTTTAACACTGGGTAGTGTGTGTGTGTGTGTGTGTGTTTGTGTGTGTGTGTGTGTGTGTGTGCACGTGTGCGTGGACCCACCTACTCTACATGTCAACACTCCAGTAAAGTCGGTTGTATCGCAACAGGAGAGCCTGCTCAAAGTGCTTATCTGTCATTTTGTTACGGTGTGGAGTGAAAATAAGTCCTCCCTGGCTAAAAAGCCGCTCAACAGGAGCACTTGATGGCAGAGTAGTATTGTACTTTAAGAAGAGGGCTCTGATCATTGGATACATCTTCAATGAAGCCAATGACTTGTCTGGATCCTGGAGATACCTCTGCACCTCTTCCTCTGCTGATGAACTTGTCATTTGTGCTGTCTCAAAAGTGAAGAAGTTGTCATCATCTTCTGAATCACCTCCAACTGCGACATTTCCAGTGGTGCCGGCATCCTCAGAAGGCTCTGTATGAAGAAGACGAGTCTCTTGGACCATTGCTGTTTTCATGGCCCCCCTCTCTTCTTCTGCGAGCCACCACAGTCGAAACTTTGGGTGGGTGGAAGCCGCCATCCTTGCCTCATGGGAGGCCAACACCTGCCCAAATCGAGTGTCTATGGCCCTTATAACACCGGAGAGTATGTGCGTTGAGAATTGCACTTTGGACAATTTTTCTGCTAACTTCGCTTTTAGGCTCAGGATAGTGGGAACTATGTACCCAAAGTAACAGTTCTTTTCTCCTTGAAGGAGGTTAATTGAGTAGGCAAGAGGTTTTAATATGGCTGTGTACTCTTTTAGAAAACATGTCTCTTGAGGATGCAGTTTAGCCACTTTCAGCTGGTCACAGATTCCATTGAGCTGACTCTCAGTGAGACTCATTAGTTTCTCAATTGCATGATACTCTGAGCTCCACCTAGTCACCGAAGGTACTAAACATCTCATTTGGGCAATTTCCTCAATCACATCAGCAGCACCTGATGAGCGATGAGACTTATTCCACATTGCAGCACATTTTGACATTGCACTTCTGTATAATTTTCGAGAAACACCCTGTGAGGCAACTTTGTCAAGATCATTCGTGGCAACAAGATTCAAAGTATGCGCGGCACATCGATGGTGGGGTGGCAAAAAAAAGTTAAGCTCCTCTTCCTCTTGCTCCTCCTGAAGAACTGCAGTGACCTCAGCAAACTCCACATCATCTGTGCTATCCATCTCATCATCCAATTCACACCCTCCATATTCATTGAATGCCTTAACGAAATTGCTACCATTGTCAGTGACTGTGGCACTGACTTTGCCTTGGATCTGGAATTCTGCATGAATCTGACTAATTTTGGCAGCAATGACATCATAGGTGTGACGGCCCCTTATCCTTTCACATGCCAACGCAGCAGACTTTCGATCTAATGTCTCTGGCTCAATCCAGTGACACGTGATTCCCATGAAACTCCTATGATGAGCAGTCCATATATCTGCTGTTGTACACACGGTTTGAACATCCTGAAGAGTTTCAGTAAGTGCCTCCTTCATATTTAGAGATCCCCTTTCAATGCGCTGCATCAATGTTTTTCTGCACATGGGTGTCCTACCCCCACTAATTCCTTCAATCATCTTACGGAATGAGTCTTTCTCCACTAATGAAAAGGCCTGCACATCTGCAATTATGAACTCAAGAACCAAGGAGTTTACTTTCCTTTGGGTGATTGCTGAGGTGCTGAGTGTTGCTTGTTTGAGAGGAGGTGTGGTGGGCATGGCACTTCGTTCACCACCATCATCTGATGCCATTTCTGCTCTTTGCAAGACCCTGGAATGCTTCCTCTAAAATAAAGAAAAACAGAAAGAGCACAAATGAATTACACTTTAATTGTTTTATGCTGGGAAGAATAAAGAGGACTATGGTAAATAGGCCTACAACATCCTAGAGGTGCTGATGGTGACATTACACATCACAGTAATCATTATGCCTACTCACAATAATAATCATCTGTTTTAAATGTAATGTGTGAGGTCTAAAACCAACTAGGCTATTCAACATACAATGTTATCACATCATGGCCTACATATTTCAGACAGGTCTTGGCATGTAAGGAAACATAAGACAGTAGCTTTACTGAAGACAGTAGGCTAAATGTAACTAACTGCACATTAACAAGATAGAGATAATAGCAAAATCATAATATTTCAGAATTGGTGATGCTTTCATTTCAAGTGCAGATTAAAAAAAGTTGTTAAATCTGAGAAGCCACCATCACCCAGGTCCGTTCATCTTTCATTTGAAGCACTGGAATTATGTTAGTCTGTAAAGTGTAAAGTCGCACGTCAACTAAGCAGGTCGATACAACTATAAAATAGCAAGGTGACCAATACAACTACAGCAGAGGACTATGGCTGGCTAATTAAACAACAAAAAACTTACTTTAAGATGCTTCTTCAGGTTGGAGGTTGAGTCTTTGGATGCTGAAAGGAGGTTGGTTGCTGGCAAGCAGAGGTTGCACTGCACGGTTATATTCTTTTCTCCCTTCTCTTTCCTTAACGTGAAATGCTGTTTGAATTTCCAAGCTAGAAACGCATTCCTGCCCTGACTTTGTTGTGCCTGTTCCGGCTCCAGCTCTACCTCTTGCTCATGCTGCTCCTCTTCCGACTCCATTGTGAATGATCACGCAATTTAGCACTAGATCAGTTTTTTCGTTTTCATACAGGGGCTTCTGGGAAATGCATGGGGTTGCCTTCATTTATTTAGAGAGTGAATAAACTCGTGAAACAGAGAAGTATCATCATGTAATCCACTGATTTCAACAATGTAACTGTATTCTAAATACCATCTATTTTAATTGTAACTGTAACGGAATACAGTTACTCATAATTCGTATTCTGAATACGTAACGCCGGTACATGTATTCCGTTACTCCCCAACACTGATTATGGTACTACTAATCAGCTATTAACATCTTTTACCACCAGAGGCTGTATACCAACAATTAAGTTCACCCTGTCCTTACATGCCGATCCACTGGTCTGGGTAATCAGCCATTTAAAATATAATGATCTGACCTTCTGAGAGTGCATTTGGAAAGGATGAGAACCTCAGCACTCTGACAGTAGTGGGGTGCCCAAGATAAATGAGAAGAGCGAACTGAAAACAGTCAGCACAGTACAATCCTTCAGCACAGTACAAGGTTGAAATGTAAAATGTATCATATGAGAAAGTTTGCCGTTTAAAGGGGTAGTAATATGGCAAGACTGTGGTAATATTGCAATGTTAATGTGCAATTATATGCATTTCCCCCTGTGCTTGTAGCTCATTACACATAAATAAAACGTAAAGCAACACCTAGAGGGGAAATAGCATTTACATGACATATTTTCAAAAAGTGTTACTTTTACAGTCCTGTAAAACAATTTCCATGCAATGTTACATCAGGCATATGTATGCAGCGTGCTAGTTAAGTTGTAATTTAGTATTACTTTGTAATTAAATAGTCATAAATCCAAACGGTTCACAGTTAGCTATTAGCATTGTTGAGGTAAAATTCTCTCTCTAACATAATTTTATGAGCCAGCAGAAAGGAAGACTGGTTGTGCAGAAGAAAACTGTAAACACCTCAAGTATGATGGTTTGAAATAATCTGTTTGATCACAAGTGTCCCTTGAAAACACTGTGCACACTTACCTGACTTTATATCATTAGGTTTGGCTGATAGACAGTGAACATGGATGATTATGTTAATCCATGTTATGTATGGATATGTGTTACAGTAGCCAAAACGGTCAAAACAGCAGTGGCTGGCCAATATGGCAGTGTGGTATAATGGTTAAGGAACTGGATTTGTAACCGAAAGGTTGCAGGTTCGATTCCCAGGTCGGACACTGCCGTTGTACCCTTGAGCAAGGTACTTCACCTGCATTGCTTCAGTATATATCCAGCTGTATCAATGGATACTATGTATAAATGCAAAATAAATTATGTGTAAGTCGCTCTGGATAAGAGCGTCTGCTAAATGCCTATAATGTAATGTAATGTAATATGCATCTTCAGTCTGAAATTAATTCTCTGAACCCAGTATCTCTTATATCTGAGTACTATTTATTTAATTCTGATTACACTTTGTGATTGCTGTGAAGTCATTTTAGTATTTACTTGTTTTCACAATGGCTCTTGTGAGTGACCATATGTTTATTGTCATGTTGTCCTTATAAAATGATAACTATTAAATGCATGAATCTATGGACGCTATCTTGACGATCTTAGTGCTTGTTTAACAAATGAAGCAAAAACATGATTGTCAAACATCAACTGCATGAGGTTGTTCTCACAGCAGACAGATCACAGGCAATGAATTTCAGCTACTGAAGTTCAAGCTTCACCTGAAATTCACATTATGTGCATTCTAACATTGATTAATAACATAAATAGCCTTATTTTACCTTAATGATGACACAAAATGCACTAAAGTTGTCAGGTTGGGAACCTGTAAGGTCAAGTCAGGAAGTGAATCTTTGCTTGTGATTCACTCTTAATTACAGTCAATAAGTCTTAGTTTCCTAGCATTTTTACATTTCCATATACAAGGAAGAGTATAGGGGCATCAGCAGTCATGTGGAATTTACTGAAATGCCGTCGGCCCTACATTATGTAGCTTTCTTGTCATGTAAATTTTTTTTATTTTTGGCGGCGGCTAGTGGCTCAGGAGGTAGAGCGGGGTGTCCGCTGATCGCAGGGTTGGCGGTTCGATCCCCGGCTCCTTCTGTCCACATGTCGAAGTGTCCTTGGGCAAGACACTGAACCCCAAATTGCTCCCAATGAGAAGTCTAGTGCCTTGCATGGTGGCTGCCGCCATTGGTGTGTGAATGTTTGTGTGAACGGGTGAGTGAGAGGCCATTGTAAAGCGCTTTGGATAAAAGCGCAATATAAGTGCAGTCCATTTACCATTTGTGTATTTAGCTAGCCAAGGAGGATTTGATGCCTATTTTTTTTGTCATTGAAGCAGGCCAGCTACAAAGAAAAATTGTATTTAAGTTTAAACTTGTTTTAAATATAAAATGTCAAAGAAAATAAATTAATATTATTCATGTATCTCATATAGCTAGCATTATTATAATTATAGCCTAGTTTATGATTGTTCTAGAAGTTTTGCTTCATGGCAGGAGATGAATTAATCAGAGTTTAATAAAACTAATATACAAACAATACCAAAGATTGGCAAACTATTTTACATTATGTTTTAGCGCAGTCATGTTGGTTACACAACTATTGTGAAAATAATAAGACATACTGTAGGTTTGATTGATGTTTTTTTTATTTTATTTTTTCCAGAATAGTGTTGTAGGCACATGACAGAAGCTGCTCTTAATAGAATTTTGTTTGTCATGAGACTTATCAAATGCTGTTCAAAATTAAAACAGAAAGGTTCTAGAAAAAAAACACAAATAAAACTTGCCAAATATTTCTGGAAATGAATTATACATATTGCATCTGTACCAGTATATATCACAATGTGCTCAGTTTCACGTTAGTTTTATTTTGTGATGAGATTTGAAAGATCAGCCCAGAAATTTTTTGAACGAAGTACAGTCACTATTATTAAAACATGGAAGCTTTTTCCTCTCTATCATTGGCAAATTATTTGTAAATTCATTCAGATTTCATTGTATCAGAAGAGCAGCATTTATAGTTTATTTTTTGTGGGAGACTTTGTGAATAACAGTAAACAATCATGACAGATAAGAATGAACTTGGCATGTTTCACACGCAAGCCAGTTACACTGAAGTGAAGCCGAGTCGTGCTGCAGACTACACAGAGTAAATTGCTCCCGTCATCAATAGGAGATGCATTTGTTCTCTGATCTTTTGTCCATTTTCTGGCTGTTGCAATAGAAGCTGACTGTTTGCTTGCAAGGCAGAGCCGAAAGAAAGCCTGTCTAAAATGAGATGGGAAGACGGGCTCCGTTTTTAGTGCGCGACAGAATGATAAGAAACACTGCTTTGGCAAAGCACAGAAAAACGACACAAGCTATTTGAGAAATCATGTTGTTGGCCAAATGAACAGAGTGTGTCCATGAGTGTGTGTCCATGTTTGTTCATGTGTGTGAATTTGCCTTATGGTTTTCAGTTAAACACCAAAACTGTTATAAAAAGATGGTTGCATTTTACATTTTGAAGGATTCTACAAGTGTTATTACACACGTTTCTTCTTGAGATAGCATAAATACTTCGAGTTTAGTTTTGGTTGACTTTGTGCCATTTCTGGAAGTAAAAAGCCAGCATGCACTGTATTTGTATATACTCAGTACATCTCATTTACATCAAAGATCATTTAAATTCTAATCCAATTGGGCACAGTGGAAAAAGAAAAAGAAAACAAACAAAAGCAATAGGGGTTCCAGCACCTGCAAGGCTTTCCTCCCAATAAAATAAAAACTGAAAACAACTGCTATGTTTCAATGTAAGTGTAACTTGTATCAGTGTACAAGTTATGTATCAGTGTAACTGAACATTTTACGTGGCGGTGTCACATAGTGTATTGCATTTACATTTAACTAATAATGCACTGTAGTGTGCAAAATTATCAAACTATGTTATCTATAAATGAGGGAGTGGTGCTAGTTTCAGGGGGCTGTGATGCAGAAATGTTTTTTTATTTCTCCAGAAAGGAACGTTGTAGTATTTTCAGGCATGTCCCACAGACCAAAACATGGTGTACATACAAAATACATCACAAATACATGAATGAGTGGACTGAACTCCAATTAATAAATACAATTAATAATGCATGAGCAAAAAAAGTAATATATAATTTACTTGAAGCACAAAACCTATTGTGCTCATGGGAAGCTTGGGCCATGATTTAGAGCAGGGCCACAGTCTGCTGGTTTTTGTTAAATCCCTGTCAATGAGCAGCCAATTTAGGCCTTGCAAACAAGGTGTGCAGACTCTTTCGTCAATCAATGACTTAGCTTAAGCGCTTAAGTGCAAGAACACATGAAAAACCAGCCGACACACCGACACAGTGGCCCTCCAGGATTTGGGTCTGAGATCCCTGGTGTAGAGTCTATATAATTGCATTTTAAGCAATATCAGTCTGTGAACAGTGCTGCTGTATGAAATTAAAGGCTGAATATGAAAAAATATGAAGCAAGCAAGTACATTTTTAGCTAATAGTCTCGATGATGATAAAGTAGAGCAAGATATTTTTGTCTGAAGTAAAGCACAACTGCATTGTAGCTGGATTGCAAGTGAGCCATTGAAAATGTTCCTCTTTGATGATTGGGCTTATGAGCCAGTTCTCAGTCATATGGACCCCGGGACTAAGACGCTTTGTGGGGAGATTTGATAATGAACGCTCAGATTATTCAGCTGCGGATGCCAAATCACATTTGGGTATATACAGTAAATGTTTCTCGCAAATAACTGATTGAGGGCATAGTTTAAAATATGTTTAATACATTTTAGGATTCATCTTTAAAATGCCAGTCAGGGTCACTATTCTGAGTATCATATTTGAAAGGGGCATAAAATACATGTTTTTATATTTGCTGATGTGTACAACATTTCAATATTTTACTTTGAGAATCCAAATCCTTTTTAACATCCATTTTACACAATATAAATCAATTTCATAGAGAGAGCTATGGTAAATAGATAATGGCATCCTATGAAGTTGAACAGCTTTTCTGTAAAAAGTGTACATATTGTAGAACAGGCTCAGATATATAGGTTTGGTGCCATAAATTAACCTTTTCGGGTCAATTTGACCCCTCTCATTGTTTAACATATCTTAAAAACCAGTTAACCTTGTTTTTTTTCAGCTTGATACGTTATTACTTTTTCTAATTTGGTGGGATCAAAAGTCCTGTACCAAATTTGAATACAAAGTTGTTGTGTGAGGTCATTTATAGGGTAGCTGTATATAATGTAAGGAAATATGCAACTTTTTTATTAATCTCTGATATTTTGTGGGTGATTCTGGTGTCAATTTTCCATACATGTTTTAAACTTCACAAACTTTCACTTACCTCAGGCCCTAAAATGAAAAGTTTCTCACATATTTTAAGTATTAAAGGCTAGTCAATATGGAGACATTAAGAAGGTGACACGCAAAGTGTCAAAATTTTTATATTCCTTAAATTAGTTATTATTATTAAATAGTTAATGTGTCAGTTTAAACTGTTGGTGTCAATTTGACTCCAAACATAAAAGGCATCATAAAATCTTTACGTAATATGAGGGTTAAGAAAGATGATAACGTGTATCTGATGAGTGTGTAGTTTTTATGAAACCTGTTAGGTCTGCAAGTATTTATTTTGGTATAGCCAAACCCATGGGTGGCTAAATAGCTGTAAAACCCTCCAATTCCTATAGAGATCCATTCAAATGCAGACAGGTTATAGTACCTGAAAATAAGATATCTGGGGCTCTATCTTGGCAATCTTAGCGCTTGGTCTAAGCGCATGGCGTTAAATGCAGTTAGGGCGTGTCCAAGTCCACTTTTGCTATTTAGTTGGCTCTTTGTTGAGCGCTAAGCATGGCGCAACGTGCAAATGGGCTGAACCTAGTCTCGTCATTAATTATAAATGTGTCTTGGGCGTGACATGCAATAAACCAATCAAAATGTCATATCCCATTCCCTTTAAAAGCCTGCTTTTCCACCTTGGTGGATTGCTTATATGATGGCGAAACAGACATGCTCGTGCGTGTTTAGTGCGATCAAGAAATAGGCTATATGGATCAATAGTAGCCTATGATCAATATTATTTGGTCTAATCATTATGAGTTGCCAGTAATTCCAGACAGTGCTGTTATTTTACAAAATATATGCGGTTAAATTTCGTTAAAAGCACCTACAACAACTGAGAATAAGCTACCAATGGCTTCCGTCTCACCTGAGAAAACACCAAATTAGCCTGCTTGTTTAACGAATTTCGTTTGATTATGCAATGAACTCATGTTCAAGCTTCATCCAAAGTTCATTACCTGCATTCTAATTTTGATTAAAAACATAAATAACGTTATTTTGCCTTAATGATGACACTAAATGCAACAAAGCTGTCAGGTTGGCAACCCATAGGTTCACGCATATTTTCTCTTGTTTTATAATGTCCTGCTTATGGAAATGTGACCAACCTGTTTTACTGGTAGCATAATTCTTTTAAACAATCCACTTTCCCAGGAAGACCGTGAAAAGTGTGATTTACAGCAGGGAAAACAGACTTGCTCCTGCATGAAGTTAAAGCGCACATGCAGAGAATGGCATTACAATTAATTGTGTAACGTGCTGCAAATGTGTTTTTGTTTCTAATTAGACGCTTAGTTCACTTTAAAACCTTTTGTTCAGTTATGGAATAACAGGTATTTCACAGTGGGGTTTTAATAAGATGAGAGTATGGAAACCTTGTCATTGTAATTTAAAAGATATGAAGGACGAAGAATAGCTAAGGTTTAGTTAACATGGTGACATTTATTTCCGTTTTTGAACCTTAGGCCATAAAAAAAAACAATATGCACAGCAAATCCGCTGTATCCTAGGCTATTTGAAAAATAATTCATGCAATATTCACTGGACAACTTTTTCCAGTCAAAATCATTCTATTTACTTCCAGGCTGTAGGCCTAGAGGGTAGGGGTTCTCTATGCCAGAGACACGGAGGAAATATTGGAAGTCCAGGTGCGACAGATAAGGACTCTTAAAGTGTTCAACGAACACCACTAAGACAGACAATAATCCGTAGTGGATGGGGAAAAATAAGGAGAACACAAATAACCTTGCGATAAAAAGCGAGGAGCTCGATATCCGAGCAAAACAAAAGAAATAAGCAGTCACGCTTAACTCCGGTTGTAGAGTGAACAAAAGAACACTCGTAGGTTTGAGTGGAAAACAAAGAAACCAAAACCTCTGCTCTGAAATAAAAGCGAAAGAGCGCACTATAATTTTTCTAAATTGTACCGCTAACACGTCCCGCGTTGAGAAGCAAAGCGGTCGATAGCAGTACAACTTCCTATACCTTTACCGGCTAGAATGTTGCGTGAAATAACATGGAAGCGACGAGAAAAGGAGGAAACGGGGTATAAGTAGTGAGAGGAAATGCAGGACTGGTGAACTCACTAATCACCGAGGCAAAAGCAAAAACCCGTAGCGGAACACAGAAAAATCCGATAGATTTACAGGTAGATGAAAAAACGGAATACTAAGCGCGGAGATAAGGGAAGAAAGGCGCGATCCATGACATAGAGAGTGGTGTCGTAATGACATCTGAATCGCATTTTCAGAACTAAAATGTCCGTCTACTGCAGTGCGTGAGTGTTCCATTGAATAACAATTCACGCATTAGGTGTAAATGACAATTCGCACATTAGGCTTGATATAGGTGTTATCAGCAAAGTTTTCAATAGATAGCCATTGTCCCGTAACAGAAGATTATCCCCCCGGAAGATTAGGCTACAGGAACTATTGGCAAATATTGTCAAAAATCTTGATCCAGAATAATTGCGAATAGTTATACATGTAACCTTACACGTACAGTTGCACATCGCCTGGATGTTGATGGAGTGGGCTGAAAGCAATTTAATTTGGCATTCCCCTTCGCTGAGGGACAGGTAGCTATGTGGTCTTTGACATATGGACCCTTTTATTATTATGCATTTTTTGATATAGCCTACACAATAATAATATTTCACATTGTAATCTTGATATTTTAGTCATGCTTGTGCATGCTCCTGTTTGTAACAGTCAGGAGGGTGTACGCGCGTTCTGCACATACATATGTAGACGCACTTATATGCGTCGTTAAAATAACATGTAAACAACTGCGACATGACTTTAGACCAGGTTTGTGGTGGTTTTAGCGCAAGCGCTTTCTGCTGGCTCAAGATAGCAATACGCCAAAAATAATCCTGGCCACTTCTCATTTTAAGACCAACACGCTCAGTTCATTTGCAACGGGCGCAAGAATACATGGTATTTAAAACGACGTGAGTGCTAGGCGTTATAATGAACCCAGCGCCGGGTGAAAAATAGCAAAGACACTTGCGTTTGGATTAGTGCCACTTAGCGCCGGGTGTAAGATAGGGCCCCAAGAGTATTTTGATATCCTTTTATACCCAGTCATGATAGCATCACCTGTTTACCTGTGGAATGTTCCAAACAGGTGTTTTTTGAACTTCCCAGTATTTTTTTTTTTCCCCTGTCCCAACTTTTTTGGAACGTGTTGCAGGCATCAAAGTCGGAATTTGGCCTATATTTACAAAAATAAATATAGGTTGATTAAATATATGTAAAAGAGAATTTACAAATCACTGCTTTCTGCTTTTATGTGCATTTTACATACTGTTCTAACTTTTTTGGAATTGGGGTTTGTACATTTTTTTAGTTATCCTCGGGCCATTTTAGTTCAGATAATTGTTGTATGTAAGTCAGTATCAGTATATGATCGAACAAAGACTAAATTAATAATGCTCTGTTGTTACTTTTATTTATACCTTGTGTTCTGTTTTAAGCAGAATATATGTAATCAAAATAATATATGTTATTTAAATTCATTATTCATATGACATTATTAATATTGATGCCTGTCACTTTTAGCTTTCTCCTTTAGCCTATTCCTCCCAGTAGTTAAATGGGCTCCCTTTTTAAAGGTCACTGGTCTTTCACTCTTATTCGTGAATCTCATTTTGACTAATCAGCATAGTGCTGGCAGGTTCACAGATAAGCTTTCAGTGGAACTCAGGCATTGCGGGTGCATCCATGATTTTATAGCTATAATCATTCGTCTCAGGAAAAGATTCAGGCTTTTCCAGGCCAATCAAAAAGAGAAGGAAGAAGTTCATTCACCAACAATGCTTTAATCCCTGACACTCAATGCATTCGAGCAAACACTGCTGTCCGTGAAATTGGCTTCTTAAAATTCAAAGGTTCATTCAAACAGTCTAAAAAGATACCCTACAGGTCTGCTAGCCTGTTTTTAGCAAATCTATATAGGGTGTGATCACAATTACACAAATACAATTTGATATAGTTTATAAAACAGGGCTACATTGCTCCAGTTTAATCTGTCTTCTAGGGAAGTATGTATTGCATTGTCCAACTGCATAGCAATTGTACTGCAATGACACGCAACTGAATATGAATACGAATTTCTGGAAATAAAGGGTAGAGCTATGCCTCCCTTTAAAAACCTATTATGCATTTTTTTAAAGCAGTGTGTGCTAGAATGCACTGTAATGCCACAGGTCAAGTAAGAGTGCCATGGCGCGCTTATTTCAATTTCCAAGTTTTTCAGTATTGTCAAATCGGTAACACTTTACAATAAGGGAACACACCTCATGCCTTAACTAATGCATGACTCATCATGATTTAATGCATGAATTAATGCATGATGTATCATGAACTCTGTGCGGCTCAATATTAATAAACGATCAAGTCATTATTAATTCATGTGATAACTGTACACTTAATGTATCATTAATTAATGAACATTAACTCATAGTTAAGTCATACATTAAGTAACATTAAGTAACAAGTATTAATCAAAGTAGCTGCAAACCAGTTAGGTAGACAAAAGCTTATCAGACCATCAGTGGTGGATTTATCCATTTTGGGGCTGCCAAAACTCCTCCTGACAGCGTGCTGACAAAGCTGTTCGCATAAAAGGAAGATTCTGCCAGTGTGGCTTATAATACCCCCCCCCCCCCCCCCCCCTCCTATCATTTACCTGTGGAAAGGCTCCTTCCCTTCTGCAAATGGTGACAGTAATATCAAATGTTTTGTTATTTTAATTTACTTTAGAAAGTGCATAATTATTAGTTATTTTCAATGATAGCCTATATTTGCCAATATTCAGTCATTCAGACTATTCTTCTGGGCGAACCCAACAGTAGGCCTATCTCTAATGTGTCATAAGAAAATCACGCTTAATAGATTTGATGGTGGTCTTTGTAAATAATATGGAGTCAATGTGTGTGGATTATGACAGCCATTCATCTGTTTTAGAGAATGAGTACTTTGTACTTATTTTTCAATGATATAGTTACCAATACTCAAGGTTAATATATACGCTATCTCTTGGAAAAATTTGGTCAGGGTTGAGTGTGATACCCCAAAAACATCCAGTAAGTGGCAGTTCTGAGAGCAGAAACAACCTTGTTAATGTGAGGTCAGAAAAGAATGGCCAGACACATTCAAGCTAACAGAAAGGCCAAAAAAATTAAAATGAACAACAGTGGTGACAGGGGCATCACTGAATGCATGTGTAGAACCCTGAAAGGGATGGGCTACTGCAGCAGAAGATTAGATAATACTAGGTAGGTATTCCTAATACAGTAGATACTGAGTGTAAATTGTAAGGAGTTCACCATTTATCATTAAATGTCACATATATTGCACCGTTAAAATTATATAGAAATAAACTGCCACATGACTTTATACCAGGTTTGTGGTGGTTTTAGCGCAAGCACTTTCTGCTGGCTCAAGATAGCAATACGCCAAAAATTATCCTGGCCACACCTCATCTTAAGACCAACTTGCCCAGTTGACTTTCTATGGGCGCAAGATTACTCGATAGTTAAACAATGTGAGCACATAACACTATAATGACACCTGCGCAGGGTGTAATATAGCAAAGACACTTGCGTTTGGGTTAGCACCGGGTGTAAGAAAGGCCCCATGGGTGTGCATTCATTATTAGGCTACCCCTTGTTAATCACGCTTACCCTATGCACGGTGACCCCCTAGTGGTAGTTGTTGACGCCCCAATTATAGTAGCCTATTCATATTTTTCTGAAATGATGAATTAATTTACAACAAAAAACCCTGACATTTTGACAACTCCTGTAGGCTATAATATTTAAAAGGCCTTTTGCAAATATGCTAGCTGTTCTGGGAAATTTGGCAATAAGGTAACCTGTATTATGTAGATATTTATAACACAAACGTTTATAACACAAACATTTGTTCAGAATTAAGCAAATTATAAATCTAGCATATTTTCTCAGGGGAAATATGCCAATCTGCCAATACACTCCCAAAATACGCTGATCTTTATGTGACTATGTATATACGTATTATATTAGCCTATATGTATAAAACTACACATAAGTGAGCAGTATTTAGTTTTTTATATCTATGGACTGAGCAACCAATGATCATAGCTGAACATACCCCTGAACATACCCCTAGGTCTACGCCTTAAAATAAATAGGCCTACGCCTTGAAATAAATACGAGTGGAAATAAATACCCATTGAAATAAATGAGACATATGTAAAATAATAAATATTTATTTATTTTATTATCTATTTCATTGCTTATTTTTTAATTTAATTTAGCCACATTTGGGTTTCCATACAAGTATACAGGAGGAAGGCACAGGAGGAAGGAATAGCCTGATAGTCACAAAATGCAGTAAGTAAGTGCAGACTTGTGGGCTAAAAACACCTCCAAAATATTGTTTGAGGATAATAGGACCCATTCATATATAGCCATTGTCGGGGTTCGTTCTTGCCAAAATGAATAAGTGAAGAAATATGGGAAATAGTGTGGGTAGCCTGATATCTCAATTGTTTTGACAAGTTTACCTAGAATCCTCTGGGATTCTCCTTTTGTGCTGCTGCTTCAGCACCGCGGGCAGCGCTTTCGACACACGCCAATAACCTTTAGCTACGCAAATCCGAATATTATTCAACTTAGATTCAAAAATATTAAGAAGCCTGAATGCTGCCGATGCCATGGCTCCCAACAGTGGAGAACTGGAGCGCATGAGAGGAGACTGATCAACCCACCCAGGGACTGTCCTCATATCATGTACAGGAACGCGTTCCAACTGACTTACCACTGACCACCATCCACCCTACTCCCTAATGCATATGGACACGTGTCCCCCATACATGTGATTATTCACCTCACATCCATAGTATTGATTTGCTATATCTAGGTCCACCCTTCACCCTGTATCCGGTTATTCCAGCCTTGTTGAAAACACAAAGCTTGGTTTTTATTTATTTTTAGTGGCATTTTCTATAGTCCATTGATGTTTTAAGAAACTCTTAAAGCATTCTAATCTCAATTGTTGGACTGAACTATTTCTAAACAGAAATGTTTTTCCCATCATGATAATGATATTATTTATATTTTCTCCTTCTCCACTTACTCTGAGATCTCCAAACATTACAGTTAGAGGACAGCAATAAAAACTAGCAGTGTAACTGCAAATCAATCTTTCTACTTGGGTCCAGAATTGAGCTGCTTCTTTACAGTACCAAAAAAGATGTATTGATGATTCCTCCTCTTCCTCACAATATCTACCTAAACCAGATACCCCATTTTTATTATAAGCATTTTATTTGTTGGAAGATAATTATATATTAATTTTTGCTGAATTGTCCTAATGGACATATCGTAATATGTAATTATTAGCTATCCTGCCAGATTTAAATTGTTTTAAGAATTTTAAAACTTTTCCCAAAGTTGTGCTCGTAAAAGATTTATGAGTTTTGCTTTTATTAAATTGACGTGCAGATTAGATGACAGTATTTGAAGGGCGGCCTCTCTGGATTTGAGATAAACAGCCTGTAGAACAGCAAGGATTAAATGTGAATGCAGATTCAGCAGCTACCTTGCTGCCTTAAGTGAGCTGTTGGAGCCCTGAGGCTCAGTAGAGACTAATGGGCATAATCGCTGTTGCTATTGCGACACACAGCTTTCTCTATGTACCTGTCCTTCACACATCAAGGCTGGTGATAGCGGCCCTTCTTTTTTTAAGCCCTTCCTTACCTGATTAGGAATATGACTGATGGGTTGCGGGTGATGGGTGTACAACCACTAACAACCTGAGAAAGGCTGTTTTTCTTTTAAATTTATTTTCTTTTATGTAACTCTTGAAAAAAATTTGTTTTTCTGAGGGTGAAAATACATGCTATTTTTGGTGGTGTTGAGGCGGAGACTTAAAATAGTAGTTGAAGCAGTATATTTCAAAAGTTCAAACTTTAATCAGATGAGAACCATCCAGGTGTTATGCAAGGTGTGAAATATTTAATGAACGGTCTGTTTGTGAGAGCATGTTATTTGCCTTTGTGGAAGACTGGCGATGACACTGCTGCTCATGGAACACCACAAAGCTGCCAGAAGAATATGAAATGCATTTTTTAGCTGCAGCAACTTTCACGTATATGCACTTTCTTTTAATGTCTTGTGACCCCACTTTAATCTACACCAGAGTGTAATCCACCATAATTGACAAAGCAGGCAAGAGTTTAAAGCAGAGAACAGTTATGATCCATGTTCAGTGTTCCCATGGGAGCATGTCATCCCCATTAAAACTGTCAGCTAGCTCTGGCCCTCCAACCAATTACATACTGGGACATTTTCAGATGAACTAAAAATGGCACACTGTAAGAGCTATTAGTCACACTGTTCAGTCTTTTGACTGAATTTTAGGGGTGGCCCTGGAGATATAATTAACCCAATGCCACAAGAGTTTATATTTTAACTGAATGGAATCTGGGGAATGGGTCTAGTTTGATTGCTCTGATTGGGTTTCGGCCATAGGGTTAGGCTTGACGATATGTACCTTTTTGATACTTTGTGTTTCCACAGAGGAGACGGCCTTTGAGGCAGGAGTCAGAGTGCAGATCCACAGCCAGGCCGAGCCCCCTTTTGTTCACGAGCTCGGATTCGGAGTTGCTCCGGGATTCCAGACCTTCGTTTCAACACAGGAACAGAGGGTATGTCTGTCTAAAACCTTTCTTTTTATTTTATTTTTTTAAATTTTGTTTCTGATTTTTCCCTTTTTCTCCCAATTTAGTAGCCAATTGAACCCCTATTCTAATTCAATTCCCCCCCATGTAGCAACCGCTAGAGAACCACCGCTACACAACCCCGTCAATCGGTACTAGTAGTAGGAAGGAGGGCGCCACGTCCTCTACAGGGCGTGGCTCCTCGAGCTCCTGACCGTGACTCGCCCTGGGTCCTTCCGTGCGCAGCGATTCTCTCCGAGCCCCTCCCCCCACCCGTAAGCGGCCGCCAATTGCCACTTCCACAGGGCGCCGGCCACGCTCGGATATGGCAGGACCGGGGCGCGAACCCCGATCCTCGGAGTACAACTGCGCTGACTGAAAGTCAGCGCTTTTTACCGTTGTACTACCGCGGCGGCCCCACGTCTAAAACCTTTCTTGATACTACTGCATCTGCCCACACACACAAGGTTAATTATTATGTCTACCCTCAATAAAATAAGCTAAAATAAAGTAAACTCACAGACACTTTTCCTGTAGTAAAAATATAGCATAGGCGACTTTTCAAAAGGAAGAACCACAAACACAATTAGCTGCTCATTGACCAGAATTTAATTTATGTCGCTGACCAAGTGCAACAACTTAATCACTGCAATCATTGATAACCACAGTGTGTCAGAATCTCTGCGGAATATCATCTGTAAGAGGATGCCTTCTTCAGTACAGTGTGCTCATTGCAGTACAGAATCGTTAGTTTTCTGTTTAGTCCCATGGGAAGAGTCCCATCTATTGGTCCATTAGCTCTATGTCTTCAGTTTCCTCTATAACTCTGTATTGTTCTCAATATCTTTTCCCATGAGTCAAATTAAATGCCAGATATTATTAGCCCCATAAACACCAGAATATTTTCTATTAAAATATCCTGTGGCTATTCTGCTGTTGTTCATGTTTCAAATCCATATTTTAAACAAGAAAAACATGTTTTATCGTTTCTGTAGTGGATCTGTTTGTTTCTAGTTTCTGTTTGTTTTCTTTTTCTTTTTCTAATCAATCAGATTTTTTCCACGTTCCATTTTGTGGTTTGCCAGCCTCATTATTGTTTTCACCTGGGCTTCTACGTGAAGGGTTAAGTACCTCACTTCCGCTTCTCCGGTGCTTGATTGTCTTACGACATTGCATTTGAGCCAGGTATAGCCGGTACTAGCGACCTCCTGATATTAATCTTGGTTTATGTTCAGGGGGGACTTGCTATAGCTACTTAATCGGGAATAAGATTGTTTTACCACCTGGTAGCGTTTGGTGCTATCTATTTTGTACATTGCTATTCTCTCTGAGACAGTTTTTCTTTGTACTTTCATTTCGATTTTACACTCTACCGGCTTTGAGCTACGGTAGCCGAGAGTGTTCTTTTGTTTTACTTAGTTTCCCGTTTTTAGCTCATTACGTGAGCTCGGGAGATTTAGTTGGTATTCTACTAGTTTTCTAGTTTGCCTGTTTTGGTGGGTTTATTTTCGTTTTGGCTGTTTGCCTTAAGGAATTAGTTCCTGTCTTTTCTTTTTTTCTTTGCTTTTATTATTTTCTCTCTCTGTTATTGGTCCTCACGGTTGTGAGCTGATTTGTTCTGATTTCCCCACCTTCGCGTTTGAATCTCCGAACCATTTAAAACCCATTACAGTTTCCAAAAAAAGGGCACATAGATGCATTTTTCATGTCACATATTTCTGTAGAATATGTTTCTCTTCTTCATAAGAATGTTGCTAATTTATTTCAATATCAATACTCAGAGGACATGATGGCTTTCAGTGTGAGGTTTGATGTTCTTTTGAAAAATGGATCTGTTTGTTTAGTTGCTCAGCACCTCTTAACCATTGACACTCACTGATATGATCCTTAGAATCAAAATACATATTCTGCCTTTCATGTGAATGATCCCAAATCAAACAACCTACATCATATAAAGTGCATGATACAGCCCTTACCTACAGATTCCCATCAACTACTCTGAGCTAGTCCTTCTGTTAAGGAACCTGCTGATGAACAAAATAAAGGCCTAAATCCTAAATGAGTGTGTGTTACATCGGTTTTACTATCAGATATAGTGGAGGTACTTTTTTTTTTGGGTACTGATAAGTACCTTTTACAAACAAAATTTTTATTATTAATTATGTTTTGCTGGCTAGGGGTACAATTTGATCTACCTATAGCATACCACCCCAGTGACAAGCATTTATAGGAACTTTTATATTAATCTTTTTTTCTGAGAGTGTGCACAGTTATACGATGTAGACAGCCAGATGTACTGGCCTTGCTGTTAGATATTTATTTCATGCAGTTCCCCATCCAAACAAGAAGCAATCATTTTAGCTCAAAGCACTGCACCTTCCTTTGTGAAGAGGCTTCTAGTCTTGTGAGGTCTAGTGTTTGAGACCCATTAATTAATATGCTATCAAAGGAACAATTTTTGCCTAATCTGTACACTGGCTTGTTTGTGTTATTTCCCATGGATGCACAGCCTTTGGTCACAAAAGCAGGCAATTAAGACGGGTGCGTGAGGGTTGGACCCTAAAAGCACGACTCAGAAACAGTGGTAAAATAAAGTCCCGTCAGGGCTTTATTTCAGGAATTTCCAAAGAGCGTGGTCAAAAACAAGCAGAGTTTATACATAGAAATTCAGCCAAAACCAATGTACAGTACCGAAGGAGAAGGCAGTCTCGGAATCGGTACACCATGCAAAAGTCCAGTAACCAGAGTAGCTGTCAGCGGGGCAGAAGTACAGGCAGACGGTAGGCAGGCTTGGGGTCGAAGGCAAAGCAAAAGTCAAGACCGAAGTCCACTCCGCGGGGCAAAAGTACAAAAAGACAGCAGGCAAAACTCGTGGAACAGGCAGGCAGTGATAACAGAACAGAGGTCAATAACAATGGTCAAAAACAGGCTTGGATCGTAAAAAAGACGGCACAATAGTGCACTGAATAAACAGGGGCAACAATTTTGCAAAGACAAGACATGAACAACTGAGCTTAAATGCAGGTGTATACAGGTGCAGACACTTAGCTTGAGAGCAGCATACGAATGGAAATCAGGTGTGGAAGGCTGACAAGGTAACAAGATAATTAGTACTCTACCTATCGTAACCTATCCTGACCTAGCGTTAGTAAATTAGTAAATGGCATGCACGAGAAACATAAGGTAAACATGAACACATGGTTAGAGAGTTAGTATTACCCAATCCTGATCTAACGTTAGTAGATTAGTAAATAGACACGGGAGAATGAAACAATTAGGGAAGCGTGAGCGACAGCAAGAGAAAGAGAAACAGCATGAACGCAAGGCTGTGGAAAAACACGGAAATGTGTATGTTAAACAATGAACGGGAAACGTAACATGAATCAAATATAAAATGTGACATGACAAGACTAGAAAATAAATCGTAACAATAATAAAACATGAAACGTGACATGACATAAAAATGAAAAGTAACAAGAATAAAACATAAAACGTGGCGTGACTAGATTAAACACAATACGTGACATAAACAAGAAATCTAACAAAGACAAAAAAATAAAATAAAACGTGACATGACAGTAGATTCGTGACAGCAATCTCTTTACAATCCACAATGGGGGCTTTAATCTGGTTGTCATGTGGGATGTGCTCTTGAGGTCAGGTCATCGGGTTACTTCAGCCACACCTTTTATGATCTGGAATCAAAATTGGTGGCAGGTGGCAAGATTCATTATTTGTTTCAAAATATGTATTACCTTGTGTTTTTTTCGTTCAAGAGTATCACATAATGACAATTTATTCTGCTTCAACTGTGGCCTCACGTGCAATTGATTACGGAGAGTCTCTGGTTCAGCACATCTAACAGATAGATAGATTATTTATTGTCCTTTTACAAGGAAATTTGTTGCCACAGTCTGTACAGAGCCTCACATCAAACATAACAGTGCCATAGATACAGTACATACTATTACTTGAATACAATACAGGTGACATAAATACAGATGACATAAATTCAATATCCACCATCACCACACAGATACAGTGTACACCACCTATTTACATGACACGCTAAACAGTATACCTAGCATCTTTACAAGTACAGGTTACCGGGGTGTTCTATTTAGTGCTGCTATGGCAGAGGGTACAAAACTCCTGCCATAGCGTGCCCGTTTCCAGGCCAGGGATCTATACCTCTGACCTGATGGGAGCAGTGTGAAGAATGGGTTCAGGGGGTGCCCGGGGTCATGTGCAATGTTACGTGCTCTGTGTGTGATGGCTTTGCCGTTGAGGTCTGAGAGGTTGGGGGTGGGAAGGCCAATAATTTTGGCCTTCCGGTGGTTGCGAGCATGAGGAACTGACCTCAAATCCAAACATTCATTTTTTTAAGGAAGCGCAATACGCTCATGTTTTTGGAGATTTCATGAATAAGTCATTCAAGGACTGCAATATATCAATCAGCAAGCATGAACTCCTTGCTGTTAATAGGTAAGGAGGAATTTACACAGATGAAATAGAAGAGCAAATCAAGGAATAAGTTACATAAGGGGGGAAAAAAATTACATCTTAAGACTTTAAATAGAGTACAAATACTACAGCAGCCTAGCAAACACCTTAAGATTGAGAACATTGTCCCCAAAGCCTTTTATGTATAGTCCCTCAATGGAGGAATAGAGATCTCAGTCCCGTAAGAGTGGGAAACCCATGAAACAGTCCTTTTCATCAGACTTTGAATTTCAGTTCTTCCACGTGCACTTTTTTGTGCATTAGGCACATTGTCGTTTTGTAAGCACTCTGTCTGATCACATTTTCCGAATGAAAACCCCCCAAACCTAGATGAATAATGAAGTAAACAAGACTATTAAACTGCAAAGGAAATGCCTCTCGTGGGCTTTCTCAGAAGCACTCCCTGCTATGGCTCATAGTCATTAATATAGCATTTCAAATCCATTATGTAATTTTTTTCTAAAAAGACATGCTGTCTTTCCTCTAATGCCTCTTCCTTGAAATCCTGTTTTTGATGACAGGCAGAAGCAGCAGATAAGAAACTGTATATTCTGTGCTCTCATCATTATGGCCCCTCCTATAAGAAATATCTTTTTCAGCTATGATTTTTTCCCAGTATTCATGACTCTAACATTTAGGATTGTATGTCTACTCCTGACAGAGACAGATTGAAGTTTCCTTTACTAGGAATCAGGGTGCCAAGCCAACCATATACTACAGACTGAAACACACGGGTGCAGTCATGACTTTTGTCCTTGGCCTGCGAAGAGCACTTCTACTCCAAGCTGAGCTCAGTCCATATGATCAAAGCAACTGTAGAAGATCAAAACCATGGATTGAATCTCCTGCCAAGAGTGACAGATTAATGGAGGCTTACTCACCCACAGCAATGGTCACCAAGACAGACCAAAAATAAATGACAGTTTATTTTATCATATACACAGCCAAAATCGTAGTACTCACAGAGAACGTACTGACTCCATTTTGGGTGCCAATAAAGGATGTTTACAGTTGAATGAACACAGCATTTCTCTGTATATATAGATAAGTTCAACAGGCTAGTCAGTTTTGACCCTGACAAGTGAGATTATGTTTGGATATATACTTTATTTGCTATATTTTACATATATGTATATGTTTTACAATTGCAGCAGCACACAATTGAGATGTTTTACATTTTGACCGAAGAGAAAAAAGGTAGCTAATGCATGTACATACACTATATGGCCAAAAGTATGTGGACACTCCATGGTCTGTTTTTTTTTTTCCATGGTTCAGGCTAGACTCCTTAGTTCCAGTGAATGCAAATCTTAACACTACAGCATACAATGACATTCTAGACAAATCTGGGTTTCCAACTTTGTGGCAATGTTTTGGGGAAGGCCCTTTCCTGTTTCAGAATGACAATACCCCCATGCACAAATAGAAGTCCATACAGAAATGGTTTGTCAAGATCGGTATGGAAGAACTTGACAGGCCTGCACAGAGCCCTGACCTCAACCCCATCAAACATAATTTGGATCAACTGGAAAGCCGACTGCGAGCCAGGCCTAATAGCCACACATCAGTGCCCAACCTCACTCATGCTCTTCTGACTGAATGGAAACAAATCCACACAGCAATGTTCCAACATCTAGTGAAAAGCCTTCCCATGAGAGTGGAGGCTGTTATTGTGAGGGTTTCTGTTAGCGGAGAATCAAATGCGACGAGAAGGGGAATCAGAACAAGTCACCCACAAAGGTGAGGACCACTAAAGGATCTAAGCTGCAAATGGGCAGAAAAGAAAAAAAGAATAAATACTTCGGGCTAAACAGCCAATTAATAATCAACCCAGGAAAAATGGGCGAACTCGAAAACATGAGTGAGTGAGCATTTCATATTTATAAAATATTTTGAATGCAAAAAACAGAAATACGGATGTGAATTTTGGTATCATATTTGGGATGCTGAGAATTCAGCATATAAATACGAGTTTAATAATTAGTCTCTCTTCACCCTTAGTAACGCCTTTTCTGGTTTGCAAAAAATGACTATTGTAAACATATCCATGCAAAATCAAAGATATGAGTTTTCTAGAAAGTGGTTATTCCTTACTGGTATGTCCATGGCAGTACTGTGTGTTGTGGTCACGAGATGTGCTGCCTATCCAACGTATATGTACGTATATGTGTGTGTGTGTGTGTGTTTTGGGATGTGCTTGTGTGTTTGTGCAGCTGACCTACCTACCTCCACCTTGGGGGGAGTGTCAGTCCCTGGCCCTGGAGTCCGGATTCTTCCAGGTATACAGTGTCACGGCCTGCCGGATCGACTGTGAGACGCGCTACATTGTGGAGAACTGCAACTGCAGGATGGTGCACATGCCAGGTGTGCCCTTGTGCCCATACCTCAATATTTCATCTCTCTCTCTCCGTCATCTTCCTCTGTCTCCATCTTCATTCTCTCCTGACCAGTCAATCAAACAGATATGAAACAGTAAATTACAATACACAGTGTCAGAATAAATCAAACACACTGCAAAAGAGGCCAAAGAGAGCAGGTCCTAATAAGATCTCATGTTTTGATTATCGTTGCTATTAACCTGAACTAAAGTTTATTGCTACAAAATAAGAATAGCCTATATTTTTTTAAACATACAGCTGCAGCACGTCTGTTTTTTCTATAAAATTTTGTAACACAGTATATAGGTGAAAGCTGTTTTATAAAGCCATTCACATCACCTGTGGCTGTGTAGAACATCTAGACTGGTTTCTCCATGAAGTTTAGGGCCACCCTAGTCTGGAGTATCCACTTAGAAACACGTATGCAGTAAAAAAAACTCCAGCAGAGGAGGTCAACCTTTTTCTTATGTCTCTGTGGTCTGTGGTTCTCAGTTCATAACTAATTCACTTCTGCTGAGTAAAGCAGCTTAACTGAGCTGTTATTCTGTCTACAGGTGATTCTCCTTTCTGCACCCCTGAACAGTACAATGAATGTGCTGAGCCAGCACTGGGTAAGCATGGGCGTGTACAGACGCGTCTTTCATAATACACTGCTCAAACAAAAGCATCTGCTTGCTGTTCCTTCTGGTTTTTTACATCAGGGACACATTTAAAATTGACTTATTTGCTTTCCAGGTTTTCACCTGGAATTTATCTTTGCAGACAAAAAAACGACGTTCCATGTTACACATAGATAGAATCTGACATACAGCCCGTTGAGAATCTTCTGCTCTTACTGTGGTATGCTTATTTTCTATGGGCACGAAACATGGGTAAGTCAACGTGATACTTCAACTAATTAGAAAACATTAGTTAAAAATAAGTTGCTTCTGCTTTGAGAATTCCTCATTCAAAACTCCATTGACATCATGAGCATGAGGATACATCTCTCTTTATTACAGAACTTGCCATAGCAATTGGTTTAAATGAGTAATTACAATACATACAGGTATTACAATCAATGGTAGGCATAGAAAACATGCCATTATTGTAGTTAATTTGTGTTTATATACACGTTCAAATACAAATAGCAATCATTAAATATCAACGTGCATGAAGACACATTAGCTAGCAGCTTGAGAGCTAGCTTGCAGAAAGTATTGTGGTAGCTATAGAATTTTAACCAGCATGATGGCTGGCTTTCTCAGCTAGCTAATTTGAATCAGGCATTAAGTAACAAATGACATTGACCTTGACTTCTAAGGGAGTGCGCCCAAACCATACCAGGAAAATGTGGCCCACATTATAATGAAATGACCAGTTTACTTGTTCAATTACCGTTTACTGGGAACACTGCACTGCAAATGTTTTGTTCACTACCTGTATATTTGTTTCTTAAATGTTACGGAACAGCGAGGATGATGAAAATGTTTCCACATTTAAATACATAACCAAAAATGCTAATTCAGTGCAATAATGCAGAAGGCCCTATGAAATTAAGTAGTCATTACTTCTTTGTTTTACAAGGCACTAGTCAAGCCCCGCCCCCATCTCCCACAAGTCAGGGACTCTACAAAAGAGTATGTGAGGAACAAACTGCATTGAAATGACAATAACCTCCAGCCTATCAATCATAATTACCCATTATTCCTATTATCGTGCAATATAATCATCTTTATTACAATTAAAATAAGAACAGGTAATAATATTTGTATTATTGGGAAAAAAATACTGTGCAACACCACGCTTCCAGTGGGCCCTCTAAGTGAGTGGGCCCAGGGGCAGAAGATGTCCATGGCCCATTTTTTTTCAACAGAAGTACAACATTGCTCTTATGATATTCAGTATACGGCTGAGATGGGCACTCAAGTTGGTGAATCGTACTCGAGTGGCACATAGTCTATTTATTTGCATTTAAGTCACACGTAAATAGACTTCAGACTCAACTTGCAAATCGCCCTTACATGACTTCAGACTGAACTCGGACTCGCCTATAGACTTGTGAGCAATAACAGTTTTTAGAAGATTGCAATTGGGAAAATCACATGTTTTGGAAAAATGTTTTATTTCATTTCCATAAGCCCTCCCTCATCCTTTTACACATCACACTCTGTACGCCTGCCAGCCAGAGTGTGACATAATCACAAAGCGCAGTGCCCACACTGTACTATCAGTTCTACATGTTGTTTCCTTAATCTTCAAAGACTTTAAGCCCCTTCGGTCAAAGAAAAAAATGGTGACATGTAAAAAATGTGGCGCAAAAATAAAAGGTTCTGGGTGGACGACGTCACCTAAAAACTAAATCCGAATGGGTCAGTCTTCTATCACCAGAGCTAGCCACCACTGTTCATGCTAAAATGTGTTGGCATGGCTTGTTATCTTCATCCAGTCCATGTTTGAATTTAGCATTCAGTATGACGACAGCGCAAAATGATTCCTCTGACATATAGTGTTTGCCATGTAGTGAGAAGTTAACGTGCATTTGTCGAAAGACGAGGATGACAAGTGGCTGTATGTTCCAGTGGTACGTTACTTGAACAGACAGTTACCAGCTATTAAGATTCAAAGAGCTGTGCTGCTACGTTAATGAGGAAACCTCAGCTGCTTGTGGAAGTTGATTGATGGTTTTGATATTGCTGTAAGGGGCTAAGCAAGGATTTTGAATTAAACCTATTTGATTTTAGTTCAGTCCTCCAAGGTGAAAGTTGTTGCTAATAATTTCTGCCCATATACAATAAATAGCGATAACTTGGAAAATGTACATAGAGATTCCACTAGGTATAAACAAGTTTTAAGTCAGTATTTTTTCTTTTTTGCATTATTAAGGTTGACTTTTTGTAATATGAATTATTTTTGTTTTACATATGAATGTCTATCAAATTAATTAATATAATAAACACATTGTTATAATGATACTTTTGAATTTGTTTTGGAATATTTATTTATTTGTGAAAATCTATTGAAGAAGTACACACAAGAATAAAACTGCAATTTGAGCAGATTTTCAGTGTTTCAGCAAAAGACAGACATAAACCTACATTCCTGTATGTCTATATTCTACATTCAATATTAGGAGTATTAGAATGCTTTTGTAATGCAGAGGAATATAAAGGTTTGTTTGGCCTACAAACTTTATTTAATTTAATCTGTTTAGAAGTTATTCCTGGACATATTATGCATTAGGGGTGTATCTGAACCCAAATACCCTATTCCGAAATGCAAATAACTGGAAATACCTTGCTACAACATAAATTAACTTGTGTAACAAAAAAGTGAGAATTAAATGGAAAGAAGTCACACTTTCTAATGACAGATGGATTTAATTAACAGTGCTAGAAGCAGTTTAAGTTCAGCTGGGTTGTCAGTTGCATCTGCACACTACTGCTCACTTTTCAATGTCCCCTCACTGATGTTGTGTCTTTTATGGTATGGCAAGAACCATCCTGAAATTGCTTTGAAATCAGTCCCCCCCCCCATGTTGCCTCATCTATATCCTTTGAGCAAGTTTCTTGGTTAATAGCTTTCAGTCTCTCAGTAATCGACACACATATAGGCTACATTCTTTATGACATTAACTAAACCTACAGTAATGGTGTCATTTTAGAAAATTCAAGAAGGATAGAATTTTTGCTAGCAGTTGTCAACTATAGACAGGTTATTATTATGATGCATGTTATTATACAGCGTCTTTTAGAAAGCCAACATATTAAAAAATTGTGTTGTGAGATCCTGCTTACAGCTTGTTACATTGTTAGTTTATAACTTATAGCTAAAAGTGAGAGCCTGTTTAAAAAAAATAAGGCTACAGTAATGCAAGTAACCATTCCAATACATGATTCAACTGGAAATATGTGTTATTTGAATGAACTTTTCAAAGTTGTGAATAGTTATGAACAACCTTTATTCCCAATGGGTTCTACTATAATAGGGGTGCTATGGGATGGTCTGCTGAGGACACACACACACACGCACACACACACACAATCAGAGGGAGAGACACAGCAAATTTGGCAGATTAGTTACACTGATATGCACTATGGTAGTTCTTGATTAGTTTCTATTTTGAAAATGATCTCTCTGCAGAAGCCAGTCAATGGAATTCTTAAAAAGAGCTTAAATGTCACGACAATATCAGCAAAACTGAGCAGAAGGGACTGGTGCTTTAAATACAGCAGTTCAGCAAGATCTTTAATTGAGCCTGTTTTATTCTCCTTAAATTCGGGCTTTGTGTGTTACGGGAAAAAAATAGATTAACTGTATAAACTCAAAGGACAACCTGGATCTGTCGGGAGGTTGATTTGATTTGATTAATGTTTATTGCTGTGTTTTTGGGCACCCCTGGGAAACTTTTTACTTGTCGTCCTGATAAATAATGCTCATACTCACTCTCCAACTTGATTTGTGGCTTTGATTTTAAGGCTCATTGGGCTCCATCTTGAGGATCTTAGTGCATGGTCTAAAACGCATGACACAATTGCATTTAAGGCATGTCCAACTCCACTTTTGCTACTTAGACGGCGTATAATCTGAGCGCAAATTAAGGCACAAGGCTCAAATGGGCTTAGTCTCATTGGGTCAGATTCAGAGTTGAGATAAGTACATGCAAATGGGACTTACTCCCAAAATTCAGCGTAGCTTAAGCTATTTGTGATTCAGACATTTGACTTATCCGCTGTTTTAAGCATCTCTCCAGTAGATACGCGGCATTACGCGCGTGGGGTTGAGATTTCATGAAAATGAGGCGTCTGCAAGATACGCGTATTCAGAGCTTTCACTTAATAATTTTTTACGCGCATCTTTGTTCGGAAAAAAGATCGTTTATGTCTAGCGCCGCCAATAAATTACTATGAAGAATATAGCACATTTCACATAAATGGATATTAGAATGAGTGCATGTCATTTGAACATAATATTGGTCATATTTTCCTTTTCATAACTAACTTGCAATTATCAAAGTGCTGTCATAAAAACTAAAATATGTAAAAGTAGGCTATGGTTGACCATCTGGTATATCATACCAGACCAATATTAGACGGATTAACGGATAGACTCTGTCTGGATCATATTCGCTTTGACAGAAAGACGATTTTGCAGCCTAATTGTGTCAGCACAGCTTTTCAAAAATTATTGGTTATTATGTCGACTTTAACCCAATAGTCACTGTTCAAATCCAATGTTCTGGAGTACAGATCCAAAACAACAAAAATTGTGTCACTGTCCAAATACTTACGGCCTGCACTGTACCTCTTCTTTTAATGAGAAGACATTGGATGGTTGGGAAACAGTGCACACATTGATAGCTATGGTTCAACATAGTTTAACCCAGTCAAGAAAAATTAATAGCTTGCATAAAGATAAAGGATGTTCACAGAAAACGTCTCTCAACCTTATTACATTTTGACTTGAAAAAAGGTCTCAGAAACCTCACCTCACTCAACATTTCCCTGAGGAATGGTGTTGGATTGTCTGCGAATTAGAACGTTAAACTTGCTTTGGCTCCATGGAAGTGCTGAAGACCAGTCTAAAGATGCTGCAGTTGAATTTCAATTAGTCATTTGTTGTGTGTAACAGGGAGGACCGTAGCGGCGTAGCACTCCTAGGGGCCACATTTGGCATAGTCGTCAGGATTGAACTGGATGGGAGCTGTGTATTGGTAGTGGTTAGCGATGGAAGTAGGTTGGGTTCCTGGGTCGGTAACCACGACGCTAAGGAGCGCTCACGCAACAGGGTTCTGGTGCTTCTACCAATAACTGGGCTTTGTAAGTCGTTCCCCTCAGGCTGGGGCCTCAACCCAAACACAATCAGCTTAGCAAACACTGGCTTTGGTGCGTTAGATACATTTCTCAGCACCAGACGAAACAGTGGTTTTAAATGCTTAGTTTGATAAAAACAAATCCACTGCCGGCCGACTGGTTCACACACGCACCAATAATCAAGAGCACTAATCTGAATCTATTAGGATTTTAAGGAATGAGTAATGTCAAATATTGTTCTCTTGGTAACCTCTGAGTTCCAGATCCTTAACTCCCCTGTGTGATCAGTCCTTCGGGCCATGTGCAATAGTTCTCGGCGAGAGCAAAGTTTATTTAATATATAGGCTATTTTGCAATAATCACTTTTATTAACTGATTGCAGTGATCACTTTACGTATCTAGGGTGAACCTTCCTTTTGTATAACTTTTAATGGCGTGTCCATTCTTAATTAGGTGTGAGGTGGAGTGTATTGTTGATCGCTAGTGTGATTATGTATTTAGCCCTCGATTTAACTATTGCACTGTGTTTGGGAGATTTGATGTTGTTCTATACCTCTGCTACTTTGTTATTTGCCCATGCGATGTTACAATTATAGTACCACTTTAACTATTCTGTGTCTGATACCCGAGTCAAGCCCATCTTATTTTGTGTGTGTGTGTGGTAGCCCATTGCCCTCGATCAGATTCTGTGTCATTTTAAAAGATGCCCCCTGTAAAAAAAATTTATAAAGAGATTGTATATTTTTTTGTACCACCTTCCATCTTGCGTCTCCTTGAATTAATCTGCGCGGGGTATTTTCTGGCTTTTACCTTACCAGGGTCTCCCACCCTTATAATTGGGAGTGGCGTAGTCTAAACACTTACAGGCTCCTAGGGGCCACACAAGGAACAAACAATAACAGGTGAAGGGGAAAAGAAAATCACTCATTTCATTTTGTATCATAGAGCTGATTTTGTTAGTAGCTGACGTGTGTTAGTAGGTAGTAGTAGCATCATATTTTCCTTTTTTATTTCACTCAAATGTCAATAGTAGTGATGATAATAGTACTACAGATGATTCCAATTTGAATGTATCTCAGTGAACGTATTCAACATCTCCCTGGGATTGATTTAGACTGATATTACAACATATATGGGGCGGCTGTGGCTCAGGAGGTAGAGCAGGTCGTCCGCTGATCGCAGGGTTGGCGGTTCGATCCCCGGCTCCTCCTGTCCACATGTCGAAGTGTCCTTGGGCAAGACACTGAACCCCAAATTGCTCCCAATGAGCAGGCTAGCACCTTGCATGGCAGCTGCTGCCATTGGTGTGTGAATGTGTGTGAAAGGGTGAGTGAGAGGCCATTGTAAAGCGCTTTGGATAAAGGCGCTATATAAGTGCAGTCCATTTACCATTTTACCATTTATATATCGTCTGACTGCTCTTCTGCTCTTTTTAAACAGCAAAGCTGTCTGAAAAGGACAACAACAACTGCATCTGCCGGACCCCGTGCAACATGACCCGCTACAATAAAGAGCTGTCCATGGTGAAGATCCCAAGCAAGACTTCAGCAAGATACCTGGAAAAGAAGTTCAACAAGTCTGAGAAATACATCACGTACGTGTTCTTGGATTATATCAATGAGTTAGTTAATTTGTGTTCCTCAAGGACCAGAGTCTAGTTATTTAAACAGGTTTATTTGCACCAGGGGTCAGCAACATGTCTGTACACGGTCCTTGGTAAAACTTTTGATGAATTATTTAGAAATGTACATCAAAACTGTCCATTAAAAAAACATAAAAAATGTTTGTGTGTGCAGAGCCTTAAATTATTAAAGTGTCCACTATGAAGGATGTGATGCTAACCCCTGTTTTTTTACATTTTTAATGGTTTTAGTGTTTTTCAAACTATCTGTGGCCAATACAGAGGTACGCCGCAGCAGATTGACTATAGGAGGCTGACAAGACTTTGCCTGGCCTGATAATTTGGTTTTTGATACTGCCTGAAGTATCAGACTGTCCATTAGAGGCTCTTTGTGTCAGTGACACAAGGCAGTAGGCAAAATTCTGTAATATATACTCTTTGACTACCATTCTCTATCTCTGTGCATGACAGAGCTTGTGTTTTCCTTGTGTGGTAGGGACAACATCCTGGTCCTGGATGTATTCTTTGAAGCCTTGAACTATGAGACCATTGAGCAGAAGAAAGCTTATGAAGTGGCTGGTTTACTGGGTAAGAACAATTCATAAAAAGCACTGCAACACTTTAATATATCATAAATCTTGTCCTAGAATCCTGGGATTGTTCTCTGTTCACCATGTGAACATGACATGAGCCCGGTCTTGAGGCTTTCCGTGTCTCTCCTGCTTGATTGGCAGGTGACATCGGTGGTCAGATGGGACTGTTCATCGGAGCAAGCATCCTGACAATACTTGAGCTGTTCGACTACGCCTATGAGGTCAGCATTCACTTTGAGCGTCACAATTAACCTTATCAGACAACAAAATGTCAGCCTGGCCTGAGTGCATTATACCAAGAAATGGTAGTCTTGGAAAAAGAATCTACTAGACGCAACAAATTATTGAATTACATTTTCAGGTATTTCAAGAGTAAGAGAGAACCACTGGTCATGCTCTCTTTAAAATGAAAAAATGTACCATGTTTGAAGGACGTGCACTGTAAATTTTTCAGCTAGTGATTTTCCATGACATATTACAATGTACCCACATGACTATCTTTATGAAGATGAGTTAAGTCATTAAAGTGACACAGGGATCAATTAGGAGTGATTATGTGGCATAGGTACGTATTTTTAATGAATTTGTCCCATGTTTAGGATAGATCGTGTTCATTATCAAAAAAAAACGAACAGTCTTTATGAAAACGACCCTTTACAGAGACTGTAAAGATTTGATTGACGCATGTTTAACATAATTGCTGATTGCATTAGGATGAGTGATGTTCTCCCGGGGGTGAAAAGGCCTGAGCTCTTCAGTTCAGTTGAAGTATAAGGACTATTAATTAAAATTGGCTTTTAAACTCTTTGATGGCTAAACTAACCAGGTATATTTAATCGACCTATGGAATAACATTTAAAAGCGATCTCAAACAGAAAAGAATTTCAGGAAATTGAAAAAAAAATTAAAAAGTCAGCATGCATCCCCAAAAAGGTGTTTGCAGTTTCAAACACATGGGCAGTGATTCCGTTTCCACTTTCTCTAATCATGGTACAGATTCTTTACATAATTTCATTTTTTGGAGAGCCTTGCTTTTACCACCACTGCAATGAGTTTATGTAATTACCCAGTTCTGAAGTAGTTCGCTAGTTACCATACTGCGTTTATGCACTGATTTTAGGTGATGAGAGACAAATATCTGGATTTACGGAGTCGAGAGGAAGAGGAAGGGAGCCACAGGGAGGATGTGGTAAGGAAAGGAATGTTTTTTTCTTTGGGGAAGTCTGTTTTCAAGTTACAAACTGAGTAACTTGGAGAAACATGGTATGTGGTCGCCATCTGTAGTGACAAAAACACATTTAAAAAAATGCTCAAAAGTTCAAAACATATCCGCAGAGGCATATTATTATTATTTGTATTATTTTATTTGGGGTATGTTCTGATCTAGAAAGATCTGGTGTATGTGTCAGCATGCATGTACATGTGCACGTATGTCTCCCTGCTCAGAGTACCTGTGACCCAATGGCGAACCACTCCGAAGCCATCAGCCACACTGTTAGTGTGCCCCTGCAGACTACACTGAGTACACTGGAGGAGATCACCTGCTAGTGCCTCCCAATCTGCCCTGACCACCCACCATCTCGGACAGCAGCTGCAGGGGGCCTCGGGGGGCCTCAGGGGACCGGCCCAGCATTGACTGAGTATCTTCGGAACAAAATCAATGAAAGTCACAGCAGAAGAAAATCAAGAGCTTTGCTGCACCGTGCTGCACAAAGGGGAATAAAGAATACGTCCTCTTGACTTGAAAATGAACTCTCTGAGAGTCAAGACAGTCTTCGACATATTCTCCCTGACAGACTCTGAGACAAACGGTCTCTGATTTCACGGATGATGCAAAATCAGTCCACTGAGGGGATACATCTGTATAGATCTGTGTATACAATTCACTCTGTCATTCACAATCTACTGCCAAATTGTACATTAGCCAACTGTCCCACTTGCATGTTGGTCCTTTGGATACAGTGCTTTTTACTAATGCCAAGACTGTTGTTTCGCTTATGCTGTGTGTCTCGGAAACTATACGGCTTGCAAGGCAAAGCTTGGCGTGCCATTGTGGGAAAACATCTTGCTCAGAGGGTCACAGTCAGTCAGTGCGCCAACATTTGCAGCTTTCTTTGTCAATTAAATGCTGTGTGTAACAAATAATTCAATGTGCGACCCCTGTTACTCTCACACATTGATTTGTGAATCAGTTACTTAACTTAGATTTAAATAATATTCATTTTATTTATTTATTAAAGTTTATTCGCCTAAAGTTCAGTTCAGTTGCTTTAGTATCACTGTAAAATTGACATATTATGTTGTCGGTGGAAATCAGGAAGAATACAGATGTAATAGCGGAAGACAGAGTTGATTATGAGCAGCTTGGGTAAAGAGGTTCAGGGACTTAAGAGTGATGGTTGTGTGGGAGATGGAGAGAGCTGTGTAGGAGTTTTCATGCTGCAGAAATGCCAGGCCACCAGTTCCCACATTCACTGACAGCTGCAGCTCACTGATGCAGCTCACTGATATTATGTATTTACAAAAATACATAATAATAATAAACTTTATTTATATAGCACATTTCGAACACACTGTGCCATTCAATGCCCTTTACAGAGAGACATAAAAAAACGAATTATCAAGTAGGTTTACAAAAATACATATCAAGTTTTTCACTACAGATTTATAATGAAAAATGATACTTCACAGCTGTCCCATTCCAGGTTTTCAAGGCTAACCGGATGCAATTAATTTAGTAAGTTAAGGTGAGGCTTTAAATTAGTGGTTCATCTAAAAAGCTATTTAGAAATATTTTCTACAAATCCCAATTCCAAAAAAGTTGGGACAGTATGTAAAATGCACATAAAAGCAGAAAGCAGTGATTTGTAAATTCTGTTTTACATATATTTAATTGAAAACAGTACAAAGAAAATATATTTAATTTTTTACCTTATCAACTTTATAGATTTTTGTAAATATACGCCAATTCCCAATTTGAGGCCTTCAACACGTTCCAAAAAAAGACTGGGGAGTTAAAGTGATCCATCCATATCTACTGCATATCTGGCAGCAGAGTGATGGTTGAGGCTCGTTTGATACCTAAGACCCTTGATGACTTACAGCCATTTAGCCAACCATGGGTTCCATACTATTCCCGTGTAATTTACAGCTTAATCTAGTCCCAGCCCCCAATTCCCATAGAGATCCATTCAAATGCAGAGAGGTTAAAATATTGCTTGTAAGAGTACCTGAAAATAACATATTTTGACACCCTTTTATACCCAGCCATGATAGCATCACCTGTTTACCTGTGGAATGTTCCAAACAACTTCCCAGTCTTTTTTTTTTTTTATGCCTTTTGTAATGTGTTGTTGGCGTCAAATTCGGAATTACCATATATTTACAAAAATCTATTAATTTGATAAGGTAAAACATATTTTTTATATAAACATATATACATAAATATTTTTTCTTTGTACAGTTTTTAATTAAATATATGTAAAACAGAATGTACAAATGACTGCTTTCTTTTATGTGCATTTTACATACTGTCCCAACTTTTTTTAGAATTGGGGTTTGTATTTAAAAATTATATTGTCATTCATTAACATTCTTAAGACTACGATGTAGTCTTATGCATGGAAATGAATGTAGTCCTGGATTAAATGATGCTCTATGCCACAAATACAGTTTGGTCAGTTAATTGTGGAGATTGTTCAGTGGTGATCTCTTTGTGTTTGTGGAGATAAAACAAACATTTACGTGTAGTTGAAATGAAGTACAAATGTTGATTATATCCAGGTCATAGTACTTTTTTGTGTTGTTTCTGAAAATCAAATTTAAAAATGACAGTAAGTCAAATATCACTGTTTTTGAGGCAACTTTGGAACCAGATTAAGAAACAACCTGCATCCTCCTTCCGATTAAATATTATCTGAAGCACATTTTAGATACACAGATACTTCCATGAAGATCTCCACTTCATATCATCATACCACATGATTTCATATAAATATCAATATACAACAAAATTTTCTGTACAAATATATTGTTTACAAAATATATATACAGTATATATATAAAATAGTAGGCTAAATATGTTTAGTTTTTTTGACATTCATATTCAAGGATATTTATGAATCCTTACTCATTGTTAACCACCCTCAATTTGTATACATTTTGGAACATCCAGTTAGGTTTAATATGTCTCTATGATTGTCTCTCTGTCTGTTGCATTTATCGATCAAATGTTACAAAGGTATTTTATATAGCCTGGCTAACCACAACATTTTATGAACAACCCTACTTTTTAAACAAACATCACAATTATTCTACATGATTTCTCTGTAGGAGGGTTTTAATGCCAAATTTTTGAATGTTCTTAAAGGTCATTCCAATTTAAATTATATTTCACAAGAAAAAACTGACTGGCAGTACCATCTGTTTTTTATTTTTATACATTTATTTTATTTGATATGTTACCACCAAACACATATATACATAATGAAATTAATACCTGCCCATAGAACAGCAGTTCATTATCAGGCTGTTGGAAAATGCTGCTCATTCTAAAAATATAATTGACACTATTTTAGCCTTTTTAAGTCATGTTTATGTCTTGATTTATACCAAATCAAGATATATCAACTTGAAAAAAAATTCAGTAGGAATCAGACTTTCTATTTTATTAATTTGAAACTTGATAAGACCTACTATATGCTTATTATACAAACCCCAATTCCAAAAAAGGTGGGACAGTATGTAAAATGCACATAAAAGCAGAAAGCAGTGATTTGGAAATACTCTTTTACATATATTTAATTGAAAACGGTACAAAGAAAAGATTTAATGTTTTACCTTGTCAACTTTATTGATTTTTGTAAATATATGCTACTTCCAAATTTGATGCCTGCAACACGTTCCAAAAAAGTTGGGACAGGGGCAAACAAAAAACTGGGAAGTTCAAAACATTCACAGGTAAACAGGTGATGCTATCATGACTGGGTATAAAAGGATACTCAGGTACACTTACGAGCGATACTATAACCTATCTGCATTTGAATTAATCTCTATGGGAATTGGGGTTTGTATCATCAGGTTTGCTACCCTTTCAATTTTGTGATATGGTATTTTAAAACTTAAGGGATGACAATTTAACAAATACAACTGTAAAACAATTTAAAAAATTATCCAGTGCAATATCAGCCCAACAAGCAACAATTTTTGTCAAAATTTTAAGTAACAATAGCCTGCAATAACAAAATTAGAAATTCATGCTGCAATGAAACAACTTTCTGAACATGAACAGTTAAACAAATGTTTCCATTCATTTAATTACTGTATTATAGAAAACTATTTTGCACTGCAAAGGGTGGATTTAGACTCTAAAAACAAGGCCTTTAAAACAGGTCTTACTGTTGGTCCTCATGGTGTAATTACAGGTCGACTTATTTTAAAAAGGTAGCTAGGAATTAACTTTCGCAAAGTAAAACCTGAGAAACAAGTGTTTGGTTGGACATACAAATAAATGAAAAAAATAATAATTCATGCCATTTTGTGTGGGGTTATACATAAGTGTTTACTAACTCCATTTTCAAACAATCATCCTAGAAACACATGTCATGCTCCAATTAGCCCAGTGAACATCGAAGTGATCTGTGGGTAGAATTTAATAAAATGCAATCACCCCCCAAAATAAACCACTTTAAGGGCATATTTACATCAATCAGAAAGAATCTTCTGTATTTTTATTAGCTTTCCAGCCTTTTTAGTAGGATTCAGTCAAACCAACTTTTACGCTCATAAGGACCACCCACTAATAATTTATTTGCACTATACGATATAAAGCCTAGATTGAACACGGTCATAATATTAATAATAATAATCAAAAACTTTATTTGTATAGCACATTTTATACATACAATGCAGCCCAAAGTGCTTCAAAACAAAGCATGACAGTCCAAGAGTCATAACCTGTAATGACAGCATACTACTATAGAGGTAATAACAATGTCATAATGTATGCACCAATCAATTTCTTGCAGTTATTTTGTAAATATGTTATGTTTTGTAAAAAAAAAAAAATGGTGTATACATTACAGCAATATTATGACATTATAGCACTTAAAATATATGTCAAATTAACAATCATACAGTGTGATATAATATGCCAACAAAGTTTAATTTGGTGTGGTTTTCTTCAAACAGCAAGGTGCTGCAATGCGAACCAGTTTAACCAGGCACAAGATACAGCATATATGACATCTGATCAAACTGAAACACTTCAGAATATTGTTTTCCACTGAATATCTGAAATATTAGCACAATTAATTGTGTGGAATATTCTGACCAAAAAGATATTCCTTTAGTTAGCACTTGAAATAGCCTTTGCAAATCATATTTGGATTATCACTGTTTGCTACCCTTCTAGTCATTATGAAGTAAAACAAAGTCCACAAACCATATATATTTGATTGAATAGTTTTTTTCCCTTAGAGTGCCAAATGTGTTTGATTAAATCTTGGGGTAAGAATTCAATAGAAATGTAACGTTAGATTTTACATGCGTATCGATGCAAATCTTTAGATTTGTCTTTTCAAACAGTTTGGCGAGATCGTTTTGTGATGACTTGCTTTGGCGCAGAAACAAAAATATTTGTGCCTCAAAGATAAGCACAGATTATGACTGATTCCCGCCCTTGCCATTTCATATTGTACTATTCTCGCCACCAGCCGCTCATTCATTCTAGCAATTTTTGTGTGCTGGGGACAACTTAAAAGTGGGGGCACATGGTTCAATTTTGTCACCTAATAACCGTTCAGCAACATATCTGTGTCAGATTTTTAAAAGCATAAAGTCTAGTTCTTTACTTTCCCACTTGATACATCACAAATACTATATGGCCCTGCATGGGTAAATGTTTGTCAGGTGCTCCTGGTGAACCAATCAAGAGTTTCTTAGGTTCATTGACATGGCCAATTCTATAAGCTCATCATCAGAAAGTGACCGCACACTTGATTTTACTACAAATTGATTTCTGAAGATGCAGTTAAGGTGAATAAGCATTTGTATGTAGTGATAAGCGCTACCCCAGAAAGCAACAAACCACTGAGCTTGAGTGTTTTCAGTGCAGTCCATTGGTCGGACAAACAACATTGCCTCCACCAAACTACTTGTGTCTCTGGCTTTCATGTGTATTTAAATGAAATTGGCAAGCAATAGGATATGAATGTTAGATAAGATCAAGATTTGTGGTCCCTAAGTGTGCATTCGCAAGCATTGAAAAAGCAATTTAGCAGTAATTTATCATCTGGGAAACAGGAGGTTATGCCAAAATTACCCGAGATGAAATTGTATATCATTTATGATCACTGTCAATGGTGACATATGTTTTAGTTAAAAGCCAGCTTAGTTGCTTCAGTAAGAGGCTCAGCCACGGTCAATGAACATTCGTTCGCCTCACTGTACGTGTGCATGCACCATGCTCCCGTTTCTGCCCATTAAATGGCAATCAGTACCACAAGTTGGATTTTAATTATTAAAAATCTAAGCAAATTATTCCCATGAGCATGACTGCTGAATGTGGGAAATATACATTTCCACATGAATTTCCCTTTAATCACATTTTGATCAAAAGTTTGCAAGTACCAAAAAGCTGCTCATTTTGCAGTCCAATCAGACCACGACAAACAGCCTGTCATTGGTGGTAAGGTTAAAAACATGACCCTCTGGAGCTCCTGTGTCAGAGAGAAGCTGGTCTTTATGGTTTTGTTTTATATTGTTATTGCAAGATCTGCTTCTCATTCTGTGATGCTACATTGAGTGTTTTTAACATCAAATGAATAAACCAAAATAATTTTTCCAGCTCACTAGAGCGCGTGGCTTATTTTAAACATGAAACTAGCATGCTGTCTTCTTCATACGTTTTGAAAAGTTATTGCAATCATGTGTACAAATTCCTTGACATATACATAGCTGTAACTGGTTTTTATGCTTATATTATCAAATAAATTCCATATATCCGTCCTCTTTTTGATCAGCTTAAGCACTTGTTCCAACATTCTCTGACTACATTGGCATCCTTAAAATAAAGCCCTTAAAATGACAGTGGGAAGAAAAAAAACTCATGATGTTATTCAGTAATTCATATATAAGACATTGTATCTTATTTCTTTACAATGTATATAGAAAATTGAGTTTTTCCATGAGCCACATATTTAATACATTGTATGTACAGTAGGTGAATTGTTGGAGATTAATAATAGTTTTTATCTCTGTAACCAAAGGAGTGTAGTGAAAGGTTAAAAGAAACTCTGACCCAAAACATTAATTCATTGGTTTCACATTAGCATATATCAGTTTTATAGCAGTCTGAGAACCAAGAAAACAATATTGAAGACCCATTTAAAAAGATTTTGTGAACTCAGGACCTGTTTCATTTTTGAATTATGGGTCAATTGAATAATGAAACAATAGCTAACAAAAAAATATTGTATTGATTGAATCACAGGAAAATCTTGTTACCCAGCTCCACTGCGTGCTGAAAACACAGTTAATAACTCAGGCACTGTTATAACTGAATAGCATGAGAAACAAAAAAAAAGAAACTATTTACATCCAGGCTTGCACTGATTATCTCCTCAGAGTAAAAATGTAAATAATCCTGATCCATAAATAAACTACGGCCAAACAAATCAGTCGACCAACGGGCGGCTGTGGCTCAGGAGATAGAGCGGGTCGTCCGCTGATCGCAGGGTCGGCGGTTCGATCCCCGGCTCCTCCTGTCCACATGCCGAAGTGTCCTTGGGCAAGACACTGAACCCCAAATTGCTCCCAATGAGCAGGCTAGCATGGGGCTGCCGCCATTGGTGTGTGAATGTGTGTGTGAACGGGTGAGTGAGAGGCCATTGTAAAGCGCTTTGGATAAAGGCGCTATATAAGTGCAGTCCATTTACCATTTACCAACTACAGGTTCCACTCAGACATAAATTAGATGGCCAGCCACAGGCTAGAATCTGTAAAAAAAAAATCATACTTTTACTTACTTTCAAGGCATATACAATTTACTCAAATCAAAACAAACCATCTCAGGTTATCCAGCAGCATATTACAATAAACTTTGTTTTTCTCATCGTTATGAGAAATGGTGGAGGAAGTCAAAGGTTCTAGCCAATGGAAATGAGTCGTCTAATTGGACAACTGTAAACAAACTTGTGCTTTTGTGATACAAATTTCTGTTTGGGTCCCTCTTTTGCTCAATATTAGATTTTTAGGGAAATATGAACATGGGGAAAATCATGTACTAATGGTAGTGTACTAACGAATAAATGCGTTGAAATTAATGAATAAATAAGTAAACATAAATATAAATTTTGCAAAACTAAATATTTAATATGTATAATATGTACCAATTGTAAGGATACAGAAGCGTCCATGTTACCTGGGACAGAGCCTGTCAATACATAATATATAGCATATGTTACATATAAATAATATCTAAGATCTTACATATTATTATCAAAAAGCACAATACTCCGAAACTATCAGTTTATCCGATCTAACAATCTGAAACAGCCAATCGCAGAACAAACACAAACTAGCAATGCAATTACTTTGATCAGTGTTCAATGAGGTCTAATTAAAACCACGCAAATGGCAAACAGCGGCTAGAACACTTAAAATCAGTGTTCAACGAGGTCTAATTAAAACCACGCAAACAGCAAACAGCGGCTAGAACACTTAAAATTGATACAACCTTTCGCGGGACGGTTCAAAACGGGTCTTGCTATACAGGAAGAAAGATGCACTTTACTTACATGCTAAGTAAAGATAACATGGTGGACCTGGAGTTTAGTTTGGCGCCGTAGTTGCTCAGCTTCGTGGCAGTGCCTCTTCAACTGGGAGGTAATGTTGTTTTTCCAAGGTGTTTTTCCATATTACGGCTGTGAAAACCATTATTATTTTATTTATTATAGGGGACACAGAATCTAGTGGCCTTAGTTTTTCATTGAAATTGCTGACAAGATCATACACTGATATGTTAGAGGTAGACAAATGTGACAGCATATCAGATAAAGAAAACATGCAGTTGCTGTAGTGTCAATATAACGTTTCTTAACAATAGAACCTGAACATTTCTAGTTGTAGTCTCTAGATGAGTGTTAAAAATAATTCAGCAGTGATCTGAAACGATTACATCAAGAATGGAAGATCAATATTAATATCAATACCTTTAGAGGTAATGAGGTCTAAAGTGTGAGCAGATTTATGTTACTTCAGAGATATGCTGAAGGAGGTCTAAGCTTTTAATAGAATAATAAAATATGTGATCATTGACATTGTCATATGTGTAGGTCAAATTCACCAATGACAATACAATGATTAATCTTTAGAGAGACGATTCATATTTGTCATCGTCAACTGGACAATATTTAGAGAAAGGATTCATATTCACATAGACAACTAGACTATCTTTAGATAGCGGACTCCTTTATATACTCCAAGTAAAGTGGAAATGCTTCTCAAGCTATTGGGTTAATAAACATCTGCATCCGCTTGCAGTGGATATAAATTTAGTCTCTGTTTTAAAAACTCATATTTCACAGCTTCCAATACAACTTTTGGTCTATATTAAATATGCCTCTTATCGTATTTTACACACATAAATATAGTTCCATCGACAGAGCTGGTACACCCATATCAATAAATATATCCGAGTGTGACAGGGAGGCCAAAATGGATGATCCGTGCTTTGGCTCACCCCGCCCCCCTCCCCCTAATAAGATATGCTGAATATTACGAGCTGCCTGGATAAATCTGTGATACTTTATAAAAATACATGTTCATCTCCCTTGTATGACTGTGCTGTTTATAATAAATAAGTCTTTATCTACATGTCACTTACGAGATGATACTGTAAGTCAAGGGTGCCAGGGTCATTTAAGAATTAATGAGTTCAAACACAGGGCGAGGGTGGACAAGCCCAATAATTGTCTTATAATGCTGTAGAAAATAAAACAAAGCACTCCAAGCCGCTGAGCACCAACACAGAAAGAATATACCTTATTTTTATTGTTCTGACTGACCATAGTAAAATGTCCACAACAGAAAATGTGGCTGGGACTTTTTTTGTTATCAAAGTCCAAGTTCAGATCTTTAAAATGATATAGCATCGACAATAAGGAAATTAATAAGAATGTTATGGCTTGTTGAATATTCATACTCATTTGAACTCATTTCTGAAGAAAAAAAAAGGCTGTTGAAGTTTTGGAATGTTTTCCTACACAATTTCAATGAAAGCCAGCAATAGGCATGCATTTAGAAAAGAAGAAGCTAAGTAAAATGGCAACACATTAATAGTTCTATACTGTATGTGTGATTCTATGCTCAAAAACAAATATACATATACAGTACATATACTAAACATAATAGTGCAAAAAGTGCAAATACAATTAAGTGTGACGGTTCAGATAAAAATACAAATAAAGATAAAAGAAAAGAAAAAGTGCAGCAGATTACAAAATAAAGCATAAAGGGACTAAAAGTAGCGACCTAGGAGGCAGACTCAGCTCTGGTCAAAGGCCAGGGAGAAGAGATGAGTTTTTAGCTGGGACTTAAAGGCCTCCAGGGTCTGGGCTGACCTGATGTGGAGGGGGAGGCTATTCCACAGTTTGGGGGCGGCTATTGAAAAGGCTCTGTCCCCTCTGGTTTTGAGCCTAGCCCTGGGTACCTCCAGCAGCAGTTGGTCGGCTGACCTTAGGGCTCTGGATGGGGTGTGGTGACGCAGGAGCTCTGTCAGGTACTGTGGGGCAAGGCCATTTAGGGATTTAAAAACAGTTAAAAGTAGTTTAAAATCAATGCGGTGACGGACGGGGAGCCAGTGGAGTGAGGCCAGGACTGGGGTGATGTGCTCATGCTTTTTTGTGCTGGTGAGGAGTCGGGCAGCCGCATTTTGAACGAGCTGCAGGCGGCGGAGTGATGCCTGATCAATGCCAGCATAAAGAGCATTGCAATAATCCAGCCGAGTTGTAATGAAGGTGTGGATCACTCTCTCCAGGTCGCTCTGGGATAGATAGGCCTTGGTCTTCGCTAGGGTTCTGAGGTGGAAAAAGCTATTCCTAACCACTAAGCTGACCTGTTTGGTAAGTTTAAAGGCGCTATCGAAGATCACTCCAAGGTTTCTAACGGAGGACCGGATGTTAGAGCCCAGAGGACCTAGAGCATTGGCAAACGGGACTGGAGAGGTGTCGCCAAAAATTATGATCTCGGTCTTGCTCTCATTAAGGTTGAGGAAGTTAGCACTCATCCATGCTTTGATGTCGGTTAGACAATCTAGCAATGGCTGAAGTGCGACCTGTCCTGTGGCCTTAAGAGGTAGGTAGATCTGAACATCATCTGCGAAACAATGGAAGGATATTTTGTGCTTGGCCAGGATTTCACCTAATGGTAGCATGTATAGTAGGAAGAGGATGGGACCTAAGATTGACCCTTGAGGAACCCCACAGGTAAGGGGGGCCACGGAAGAGAGGAAGTCTCCTAGCTGCACAGAGAAACTCCGGTCGGTTAGGTAGGACTGAAACCAACTTAAGGCTACACCTGAGATGCCCACATACTGCTCTAGCCGTGACAGTAGGATCCTGTGATCTACCGTATCGAAGGCGGCTGTGAGGTCTAGGAGCACCAGGATCACAGGACTACCTAAGTCAGCGGCCAGGAGCAAATCATTTTGGACTCTCAGGAGTGCCGTTTCAGTGCTGTGAGATGTTTTGAAACCAGACTGGAATTTCTCATGGATGTTATTGATAGCAAGGAAGGATTGTAACTGGACATACACTACTCGCTCAAGGACTTTGGACAGAAAGGGTAATTGCGAGATGGGCCTGAAGTTGGAAAGAACAGAGGGGTCGAGATTTTTCTTTTTGATCAATGGTTGCACCACGGCGTGCTTGAAGGCAGCCGGGACACATCCAGAGCTGAGGCAGGTGTTAATCAACCATAAAATGATTGGGCCGACTGATTCAAAGACTTCTTTGAGAAGGCGAGAGGGAAGGCTATCTGATGGACAGTTTGTGGGCCGCAGGTGTTTGACTGCGTCCAAGAGGGAGGAGAGGGAGACAGGCTCGAACTGCGCGAAAACAGCGAGCTGGGGGTGCAGAGGAGCCAGCTACGCGCCTGTCCTGAGCTGCAGAGCCAGCTACGCGCCTGTCCTGAGCTGCAGAGCCAGCTACGCGCCTGTCCTGAGCTGCAGAGCCAGCTATCCTCCAAGTCCCTGACCCGTCCAGTTCCTCACCCATGTCTGTGTCATGCCTGTTTGTCTTGCCCCTGCCTGTGTCCTAATAAATGTACTCCCCGGTGGAGTTTTCCCTTGAGCCAAGTCTTGCATTTGGGTCCCATCCCCTCACGAGAATGTAGCAGGAATAGGGCGAACAAAAATATGTTCAATTACAATTACCCTCTCTTGTTAGTATGCCATTATCAAATAAAGTGTCTGTCTTCAAGCAGCCTGTCTGTTCAACTATTGTTGCACATTAACAATATATTCATGCATTACAAGCATAGTGGTGCTTAAGAGAGCATGGTTAGTGATGAGACATGAGAGATATGGAGAAAACAGCACACTATTAGAAGATGAATGTGCAATAACCCTTCGTGAATGAGGTGTTTAGACCACCATGGGCAACTTCTGGTAATCTGGAAGTAAAAGAACTGTAGAGATGGGAAGTGATGGAGATCAGGTAGAGCAGCTGACACTTTAAATTTAAATTGTGCTTTTAACCATAACCAAATTATATTGAATGTGTTCAAACTTTTGTGTATTGGCTTTTAGTATTGATATACACCTCCTTGCAGATTGTACTTTTAGATATACTGTCCCTATAGCTGAACATGGACAACGTCAACATAATGTTCAAATTTGGAGGGAAAACTCCCTCATGCTTTCACAAATATCAATGTAGAATTTTCTCAATAAATTATTATCTGGTCATGTGTACGTTATTATGAGAATTATATTTATTAAAGTATAAGTGTGTTCTTTCAACTAAAGATTGGACAGGACACCTTAACTTTGGCTTCACAAAGCCTAGTTTTCAAAATAAATGGAAGTTAACAAGAAAGAAACAGCTCCGGTTCTGCATTAAGATCCATTAATTTCTTTGTGAGCCTATATTTCTGGGTTTTGCTGAATGGTGTTTACTGGAATGTAATGGCAAGGGGTGAGATTTGTATATATGGACAATATAAAAGATAAAGCTGCTGCACTACCACAAACAATTTATATTACCAATGGCCCGCATAATAAAACATAAAACGATGCCATAGATCACAAATACACATGTTATAAATACAAGAGTACATTTGTAATGTTTCTTATAATAATGCCAAGGCATTCTTAAAGTAAAGCTTTCCCCCAACTATCCAGACAGTGGTTGGTCTTAAACAGCTTGAGGGCTTGCATGGTGATTGCTTGTCACAATGTTTATTATATTTGCATAGCTGATAGGTGTATAAATGAGGTCGCATAACCACGAAAAGAAGTGAGATGTCGTAACCATGCCGACTCATTATAAAAATGAAAGAGAACATAAGTAGACCTCCAGATAAGAGATGATCAGCTCTCTTTTACTGCCTGTGCTGATAATTTTTCTTAGGCTGCCCATAGGGTACTGCTGCCCTGTACTGGTGCTTAATTTATGCGCATTGTTTTAATAAACAGTAGATGTGTCTTTTTATCATTTAAAATTCCTTGGGTTATTTATTTTATTTTATTTTTTTTAGACATTAAGTACATTGTAATAGAGTACTTATGGTAAAGTTTAAAACTGTATCCACTTAGGCTAATTATGTACAAAAATATAAAGTTTTTTTACCACATAATTAGATACTTAAAGTATTCTCAAAAAGTGTAATATATACTTGAACTACATTTAATCATAAACTTTAAGTATACTACTTTTTGCATACTACTTTAGGGTGATGACAATGTTCTACCATTGCAGGGGCACTTATCCTACATTTCTTCAGTAATCCAGCTCTATAATTGTTTAACTCATTCATTGCCAGAGTGTTCTGGAATACTAAGCCTCAGCAGTGCCAAACCAATATGACTGCCGAAATTCTAAATTTTTAGATTGATCCTGTCAATGTGCACACTTATAATAAAACATTATTTTACCTATTGAACATAATTTTTTTGTTAATAAGGATAGATGGCACTAAATAGCACACATTCAGGTTCAGTTCACTATTAGAACAATGTCAAACAATATTGATGGTAATATAAATAATTTATTTTCAGTGCTTCTTAGTTTGGTTAACATGACTCTTACATTGCCCAGATAGCAAGAAAACATTGAATCAATGTTGAATTAACATAAGATGAAGCATTGATTCAATGTAGATCTCTGATGTTGATTCTGCGTCCAGGTGCTCATCGAGTTTATGTTGAATCAATGCATTGAAATAATGTTGAAACAATGTTGATGTTAACAATGAAAATCAACGTAACTGATGTTAAATCAATTTAGTATCAATGTAATGTAAACACTGTTTATGTTCACGAGGGACTTGCTATTTAGCTATTTTCAGGTATAAGATTATTTTCCTCCTGTAAGCATTCTGCGCTATTTATTTCATCCGTTGCTGTTCTCACAGAGACAGTTTTTCTTTGTTAGTTTGTTTTGGTTTTTCAGTCTTCCGGCTCTGAGCTTATGTAGCCGAAGGTGTTCTTTTCGTTGCTAGATTTCCCGTTATTACGGTGGCTGAGAAGTGCAAAACACAACGACATTTCACAAAACAACGACATTTCACAAAACACAACGACATTTCACAAAACACAACGACATTTCACAAAACACAACGACATTTCACAAAACGGAAAGGGTAGGACAACACTTCTTGTTTGTGATTGGACAGAACCCAAGCCCCTCAATGTAATTTTCTTTCACAAAACGGAAAGGGTAGGACAACACTTCTTGTTTGTGATTGGACAGAACCCAAGCCCCTCAATGTAATGGGCGTGTTCGGCTAGAGCCGATTTACGTCATATCTTTCCAGGCGCCTTAGCAGCGGTGCAGTTGCTCTCGGGCGCCTTCAACAACATCGCCGCGCCTTCAAACTAACCAACGACAGAATTTGTTAGAGAGCGAGGAGAGAGTGGTGTTTCCTCATGACAAACGCGGATAATTTCACAATATCGCCACCTATCTCGGCGTATTGATTCTACTCTAAAAAAAAATCTAAATGAAATGTACCCCTCCCTAATAGTGTTCAAACACAGGTAGGCTATAAGAGTTATTTAGTCAATCTTACAATGTAACAGCAGTAGTCTAGTTCCCCCCTCTTTCTGGTCTCTTATCTAATTTCACAATTAATATTTATTTTGTTGTTTTTCTTATTGCTCTTATTTAAAAAAATATATTATTTAATACAATCCTTTTTTTGTACTTCAATTAATGCGATTTTGTTTCATAATGTGAGGATCTAGTATAAGCCCAACCTATCGAACACATTTCTGTCCATTACTTTTGTGTACTTGAATTTATTTTTTATTCATGTAAATAATACATTAATAAATAAATATGCGTTTTGGGAGTTTGGGATTGTAGCACATACGGTCACTACTGTGGTTATTATATACTGTACCTTACATGTACTTTCTTGAGATTACCAATATGGATGTGAAAAGTACAATATTGGTAATGTTACACTAACAAATGGCAATTCTCATTCTTGACTGCTTCTGTAATCCAACTGTAGGCCTACCTCTAACTTTATAAAATATGTTGTCTGAACCTAGAAGTGTCAAGAAATAACCAAAAACAAAAAGGCCTGGCCAAATATAGGTAACTTAATGTTTTGTTCAATAATGTAACTATATTGGATTGACATATTTTATATCAAATTAAAGATGCAACTTTGTGATGAGTGTTTTGTATTTTGCATTTGTATAACAGCTGGTTTAAGAGTAAAATCCTAATTGGACTGTTGTCCAAAAAATTGTCCTCTTCAGAACATTTGGTGTGAGCATATAGAACATTAAGGTAGGACCACCAAATGATAACACATTCATTTTTGTCAAAGTATTTGGGAAGTTACCTAATTTATATTTCTCTTCACCATCCTTGTTATCAGTAAGACAACTCATTCGGATCTGAAGGGATGTTCTGCTGATGTTCTTCTGTTGAGAAGTGGAGTTTTCCCTATCTCCAGATGGGACAGTGTATAGGCAGACCTCTGCCTGTCACATTCCAGCAGAGGGGACCACATACAAATAAGCCAATTCCATAATAACATGAAGGGAAGGACAAATTAAACAATATTATGTAACACATCCTGGTGCTACTGTGCTGTACATCCACTTTGCAAATTGTTGAAAGATTAATGATTGAGATTAAAGATCTAACACTGTTATTATGGCTATGGGTTCATTAGATGTGGGTGTTCTGGTCTCCAAAACAAAACCGATAAATTATACTAGCAATTAAGACCACATTTTCAGAATATTTATTTCACACAATATGGTGACATTCACAAAAGGTAAATAAACTGTAGGACTATTCCCCTCCACCACCATTCAAGCCACAACGACACCGGGTTCTTTCTGTCATTTTGTATGTTTATTGTCAAATCAGAAATATATGAACGATGATTGGTGACAGGTAAAAGGAAGACAACATGTTGATATTGGAATACATCTTATGCAAATACAATTCTATTTATCCATACGTTACCATAACTGGCAAGGAAAATGTCATCTTTCTTGACATTGTTCCCTCAAAACACATAACAACTCCCAGTATCCCGATGTCCCTATATGTACTATATTAGTTATTCATTCATATAAACTCAATTTATCTTGTTAAAGATATTGAATGGCATTCAATTCAATACATTCATTGTCAGGGTCCAAAGGGACCACGTGCTGTCATGTAATTTGAATAAATCATGAACACTGACATTATGAGTAGCTGAATCATCTCATTTTCCCCTATGTTTTGGCTCTGTACTCCAGCAATTTTGATGTGAAATGATACAACAACTGTGAGGCTAAAGTACAGATTGTAAGCTTTAATTTGAGGGCATTCTCATCCATATTGTAACTGAAGAAGGCTGGAGTACAGGCCTGGCATAGCATCACCAGTGAAGATACCCAGCATCTGATGATTTCTACAGCTCGCAGACTTCAGGCAGTCCTTGCATGCAAAGGACATGCAACCACCAAGTATTATTCTTTCATAGCAACATAATTAATGATTAGGATTAATACACTTTCCCCTTATGTCACAAGAAATATATTCAATGCATTAACTGTACAACTCTAAAAAAAAAAAAGTCCCATGCAAGAGACATTTCTCATTTATATTGGTACAGATATTCTGCAATAAAATATGCTTTAGAACCACCACTCAAAGGTCTATGAAAACATGCATGTAAGTTATGATACTTAACATAGCTACATAGATTCTCACATTACAATGTATGACTACCGATGGCTACGATGTATTCTGGGTTTAGATGAACTAAAATGACATGTCTACCATGTTTGCAAGTCTAAACAGAGATGACAGGTGTAGTTTAGACCATCTCATGAATTGACAGACAAGAAACAGCTGAATATGAGCAATAGAACATAAGCAGCCTAATGTTTACAGGTATGTTACCATAACAGATGACAGTTTAGCTAAACAATTTAGTTCTTCGACAATGAAAGGGCACCCAGCGCTTTAATTCCAATGGAAATGATACGTATTTATTCAAGAACTTTAACTGGAGTTTCACTGTGGCACAATTCAGGGTGATAGCCAAAGTCGCGTATCAAAAGATAAATATTGACTACCCGAACAATACAAGTCATGAAATAATGTAAGGCAGTATTAAAACAACCTTCATTCGTTCTCCTCCATTTCTTCAAGATTTTGAAGTAAAAAAGACATCTGTGTCGCCTCCAAGTCCTCCGCAACTACAAACAACACGGCTAACTCCTCCATGTTGTTTTTCTCCCAGCCGGTTTCAGAAAAGTCCGAAACTGTCCCAGTTGGATCTGCTCAGGCGATTTTCACTTCCGCCTGAGGCAGGTAAGCCGACTGCTCGCCGATGTCTACTCGAACACGCCCATTACATTGAGGGGCTTGGGTTCTGTCCAATCACAAACAAGAAGTGTTGTCCTACCCTTTCCGTTTTGTGAAAGAAAATTACATTGAGGGGCTTGGGTTCTGTCCAATCACAAACAAGAAGTGTTGTCCTACCCTTTCCGTTTTGTGAAATGTCGTTGTGTTTTGTGAAATGTCGTTGTGTTTTGTGAAATGTCGTTGTGTTTTGTGAAATGTCGTTGTTTTGTGAAATATCGTTGTGTTTTGCACTTCTCAGCCACCGTACGTTCTAGCTCCAGTATTGAGCTCGGGAGATTTAGTTGGTATTTTCAATCTCGGCCACATAAAAACCCATTACAAACACATTGACATCATTTTTAAAAATGCAAACATCTTTATTGATTTTAAACCTCTGCTTAATGGACACAATACATACAATATAGAAATAGTTTCATGCTGAAAAATGTAAGGTGAAGTGTTTTAAAAGCGAAACTCGTCTAAAAATAATGTTTGTTTACTGTTCACAATGTGGGTCACGGTGTGAGCTGCTATGATAATGTGATGTCAAGTTCTTCCTAGTCGGGAGGTTGGGGTTGATTTCCCGAACCCTGATTTCCAACATGGAACTCCTAGTTGAAAGTGCGTTTCCTACATTTAGTCGGATATCGGGATTCCTAGTTGGAAATGAACAAACGAATGCAGCATTAGCATCAACCACAAATACGCTTTGCTGTCCCACCGGTCACAATTGTGACCACATGGTTTTTTTTTTCTTTTTTCTGGAAGCTCTAAAAGTATTGTTGTTGGCTTTGGGCAAGAAATTCTACTTTTAAATGAAAAAATAGATTGTCTTGATTCAAATTTATCAATGTCATATGACTAGTGTGAAAGGTCACATGACCAGATCAGTTTACTTCCTCCTTGCACCTCTGGAAGAAGATGTCTTCCTCAGACTTCCACAAAAGGAAGTAAGTAAAACACCTTAATTAACAGATATAACTATAATATTTTGTACATATATTCTTTAAAGGGTCTACTACTGATATATTTTGAGAATTACTCACCTGCATATACAGGTGCAGCTCAAAAAATTTGAATATCGTGAAAAAGTTCAATATTTTTTGTCACTCACTTTTTTGCAGAAAGTGAAACTCATATATTATATAGATTCATTACACATAGTGAAATATTTCAAGCCTTTATTTCTTGTAATTTTGATTATTATGGCTTACAGCTAATGAAACCCAAAATTCAGTCTTTTTAAAGTATCATATTTAATATTTGGTCGCATATCCTTTGCATGCTGTTACTTCCTGAAGTCTGTGACCAATCAACATCAAAAAAACTCTCGATATCTTATTTTCAGGTACTGTTACAAGCGATACTATAACTTCTCTGCATTTGAACTGATCTCTATGGGAATTGGGGGGTGAGACTAGATTCAGCTGTAAATTACACTGGCACAGTATGGAACACATGGCTGGCTAAATGGCTGTAAGTCATCAAGGGTCTGAGCTATCGAACGAGCCGCAAACCATCACTCTGTTGCCAGATATGGAGTAGATGTAGATGGATCACTGCAAGGGTTATTTCTCCTGACTCATTTTCCTATAGAACTCTATGGGGAAAAAAGTCAGGAGAAACAACCCTTAAAGGGATCCATCCACATCTACTCCATATCTGGCCGCAGAGTGATGGTTTGGGGCTTGTTTGATACCTTAGACCCTTGATGACATACAGCCATTTCGCCAGTCATGTGTTCCATACTGTACCAGTGTAATTTACAGCTGAATCTAGTCTTTTTGCCTGAGTTTGCCACGAATCCTGCATTTGGGTCCATACCAGTGTTCTACTCCTTAACACTTTTCATGGTTAGAGGAATCATTTACCCTCTTAAGCCACATTATGTCAGAAATAGCCATGTTCACATTGTGCTATATTACAAACAATTACATAAAGAGGTGGCAAAAGTTTAACTGATTAAAATAAAGACTGAGGTGAATCAATAGGCTCCTAATTGGTGAAAGTGTGGTCACCATGTCATGGCCACTAAACCATTTGGTAGATAATGAAGAATTCAAAGATAATTTAAATGAGAACATTAAAATAAAACATTAACATAAACTATAATGGTGTATTTAAAGTCCAGAGTCTAGTTTAAAGTGTGCAATAGCAGGGCCCTGCTCTGGTCAGATGGGATATAGCACAGTGTTCAATGTGCAGCTCTAATGTCCAATACATCTGGGGATGTGCAGTTGAAGTGAATCTACAAACAGAAAGTCTTGTTCTGAGCTGTTGTGGAGTTTAAATACCATGAGCAAACCTGGGTGGTATTTCACAAAGCAGAAACTATCCAGCTAACTGAGTAATCCTGCTATGTCAGGGGTGGCCAATTCCAGGCCTCGCGGGCCGGTGTGTATGCAGGTTTTTGCTGCCGCCAGTTAACAATTATTGAATTAGCCCAATCGTTTACACGATCTGATATTTTAATCTACATATCCGCGATATGAAAAGCAGCTGATGAATGTTCTTGTGCCGGTATGCGTCAATGCGTGTATTGTAGCATTTTATCGTTCTGTAATTTACAAGTGAATCGGTGATTGTGTGTATGACTAATTAGCTGATTGAACCGTGGTAACTGGCGGCAGCAAAAACCTGCATACACACCGGCCCGCGAGGCCTGGAATTGGCCACCCCTGTGCTATGTGAACCAGAAAGATTTTTTTATAAATAAATACAAGCATTATGTTTATAGGAATGTTTGGTGTCGAATGGATTGTAATAAGATGGACTATTCAATTTAAATAGGGTTGATCTTTTATATGAATCCTATATTGTATAAAATGGTTAGTTTAATTTTCTGAGAACTGTGGAGAAAGCCCTAGACAAGTCATTTATCTCTCACAACATCAAAACCTTCAGAGACAGAATCCTGTCACTTCCTGTGAGAACCCCCAAAAGCAAAAACAGCCAATAGAAATACTTGAGCGTATAAAAGTAGGTTTGTAAAAGGTTTATACAGCGTTTCTTGCCAGAGTAAACCAGACTTAACACGACACAAAACCTCAAGAACATGCCTACTGGTTGCGCCACACAAGGTATGAAATGCTATATTTAATTCCCGCAAAAGTATGACGCTAACTATGTGTTAATTACACAGGTTGAATGTTCCATTTCTTTACTTGGCTGTTTTTAATGTAACTATATTTCAGACTTGGAACAATTATTTAATCCAGGAAGACCTGACCACGTGTTTTACGGTCAAGAGGCCCAACTCTACGCTTTTATCAAGACACTCCCGGCCGAATCTGAATTAAACCCAGACATTGAGGAAACTGATCGCTGGAGTAAGATGGTTAATTTTTTTTTTAAAGATGCGTTATTTAGAATTCTCCGTATATCTGCACAAATTTGATCTAAAATGTGATCACGTTATTATAACACCGGCAAACTTTGGGTCGTAACATATTGGGGGCTCGTCCGGGATTTTGAACTTTGATACTCGCGTTACTTTGTTTTGTAGCGCTTATTTTGGTATAGGTTATTGTTGTTTGGAATTTTGCTACCGTTATAATTATTGTACCGCTTCTCTGCATTTGTTACAAAAAATTTTCTTATTGCAGTACTTGATGCGTTTATCCTTTATTGGATGTACCGTTTTGTGGGCTTTTGTTTAAAGTGCATGATTTGTTTGTCCAGTCTTGGACTTTGGTAATCGCTTGCTTACATTATACTCACATGCTTTGTTGCTAGTGACTTTGTGGTGTTAGTATAGTTACTTGGCTTTGTGGTATGCCATAAGTACTTTTTTTGTAGTTTTGCTATTGGTAGCGTTTGTGCTGTTTATTTCATTTCAGGCATAATTCCTATTTATCGTTTTTGGTACTCGCGTTGTCATGGAGTTTGATTTGAAGGCGTCTACTGAGGCTCCAAGCACTGTGCAATTAAATGCATGCAGGAAAGCTGAGCTTTTGCTGATTGCCGAGCATGATAACATCAATGTGGCTCGCTCTGATATCAAAAAGGATATTAAAGCAAACATTCTTGATGTTTTGGTTGATCAGAAATTGCTGTCTGAGCCCAGCTCTGCTATCCACGTTGATAACCCTTTGGTAAAAGGTGCTGAGACTGCAGTACCCTTTGAGCTTGAAATGAAATGCCTAGAGCTGAGAGCAAAAGAGAAAGAGATAGAGATGGAGTGGGAGATATGGAGAAAAAACTAGATATGGAGAACCAAAAGTTGTTGCCGTTAAAAGAGCTGGAGATTGAAGCTAATAAAGCTGGTGGCTGTGTTCCATCCCCTTCATTTGGTGCAACTAAACATATTTGTATGGTTCCTCCTTTTCGTGAGAAAGAGGTGGATAAATACTTTACACTTTTCGAGCGGGTTGCCTCTACATTACATTGGTCTAAAAACGTTTGGACACTGCTGCTGCAGTCTGCATTGACTGGAAAAGCCCAGGAGGTGTATTCTGTGCTTTCTGCTGAGCATGATTATGAGGTAGTAAAAAAATCTGTGTTGAGGGACTATGAGCTTGTGCCTGAGTCTTATCACCAAAAATGTTGGCGATGTACAAAGCAAGATGTAGAGTTTGCCTGTGAGAATGCCGAAATTTTGATTATTTTGGAAAATTTTAAGAATTGTGTACCCGAGCGCATTACCACACATATCAATGAGCAGAAGGTCCTCCAGGTGGAACAAGCTGCTGTGTTAGCCGATGAATTTGTTCTTACACATAAGGGTGTGTTCTATGATAGGTATAGTGATGCCACCCAAAAGGGTTCTCCCAAAAGCTCTCCAGCTCTATCACATCCAAATACTGTTAACTGGGAAAGAGATGGTCGTACACGGGATGATTCAGGGGATATGGAAGCCCCAGTGTGTTTTTATTGCAAGCAAATAAAATCTCAGTACAAGGTCCAGTTATCCCACACACACCGCATTGCTGACAGTCGGCATCTGGTCTATCTAGGTAAGAAATTTATTTTACACACAAACAATAGTTTTTTCTGTGAACTAATTTTGGGGGCCCCCTAAATAATCCGCTACTGGTACAAATCTTGAGCTTTCAAATGTCTCATACACTGCAATATGCAAATATTTGAAGAAGATATGCTTCTTTGAATGTTGGTACACCTTAAAACACTTTCCTGAGAAAACAGCTCTCAAAGATTTGTTTTTATTGCAAGCAACCAGGTCACCTGTTAACTGATTGTTCCATCCTGAAGCGAAAACAGCAGAAACAGACCTCGAAGGGGGTTGCCCTTGTAAAAACAGTGCCCCAAGTGGCTGGACTTGGTACCGAGTTATCCCATGCTAAAGATTGTGCGCTGCAGGATTATGTGCCATTCATTACAGATGGATTTGGCTGAGGACCCTGGTGTGGTAAACCTGTTAAGATTTTACGTGATACTGGTGATAGTTGTTTTTGTTGGAGGGTGTGTTGCCCCTCTCTGAAAAAACCTCCTTGGATTCAAGCATTTTGGTTCAGAGATTTGAGATGCATTATTGGTCTGCACCTTTACATACCGTCATGTTAGTCTAACATTGTGACTGGACGTGTCGTTGTGGGGGTGCGTCCTAGTCTTCCTGTGGAAGGTGTGACCTTCATCTTAGGGAATGACTTAGCAGGGGGTAAAGTTTTGATGAACCCTGAGGTAACTTCTATCTTGTGTTACTCATCGTGCTGACAAATTGGCACAGGAATATCCTGATATTGTCCCTGCATGCGCTATCACCCGTGCCATGGTGGAGACTCTGTGATCATTCTGATGAGGGTGGGAATGACGGCGACATTCGTTTACCTGACACCTTTGTAGCAAATTCTGACATCATGGACTGGCATTTTTCTCCTTCGGCAGGCTGCTCTACCGTAAAGTCGGCTCTGGATTCTGTTTCTGCTGGCCCCAGTGTGGAGCTTGGAAAAGCATCTCTGTCACGTGAGCAACTAATTGAGGCCCAGCGGTCTGATACTGGCTTTTCCTCCCTTTTTGTGAATGTGGTTTCTGATACAGAAATCGAGACGGTGCCTGTTGGGTACTTGTCGTATGTCATGGTTCTATCTGCTTATCGCAGCCATATACTGAGTTTGGCTCATGATTATTGACCTATCGGGTCAATCCTGAAAAACGTTCCCAATTGATTAAAGAGGTAAGTTATACGTTGGAAAACGGAATAGCGGAACCTAGCACTAGCGCATGGAGTTCTCCATGTATTCTAGTTGATAAACCTGATGGTACTTTCTGTTTTTGTATGGACTACCGTAAGATAAATGCAGTAACAAAACCAGACTCCTATCCACTGCCAAGAATGGATGATTGCATTGACCATGTCGGCTCTGCCAGCTTTGTGAGTAAATTTGATTTGCTTAAGGGTTATTGGCAGGTGCCTTTGTCCAAAAGGGCCAGAGAAATTTCAGCTTTTGTAATCCCTGATGGTTTATATCAGTATAAAGTAACGGCTTTTGGAATGTGGAATTCTCCCTCTACGTTCCAGCGCTTGGTGAATACTGCGTTATCTGGCTTGTCAGGTTGTGAAGCTTACCTGGATGATATGGTTGTATATAGCACCTCATGGTCTCAGCACGTCCAACAGATTAAAGAACTTTTTCAAAAACAAACCTGACACTAAACCTTGCTAAGTGTGAGTTTGGCCAGGCAACTGTTACATATCTGGGTAAGGTTGTAAGGCGAAGACAGGTCTGTCCTGTGGACTCGAAAGTTGAGGGTATTTCCCAGTTTCCGCTTCCAACAAATTGGCGTGAACTTCTGCGTTTTCTTGGCACGGTCGACTACTATCATAGTTTTTGCAGAAACTTTGCCGAGGTTGCTTCGCCATTGACTGACTTGTTAAGAGTCAGTTTGTTTTATTTGGTCCGATCATTGTCAACTGGCTTTTGAGAAGGTAAAAGCCCTTCTAGTGCCCCTGTCCTTTCTGCCCCTGACTTTATGTGGCCTTTTAAACCTGCGGTAGATGCGCCTGACTCTGGTGCTGGAGCTGTCCTTCTTCAAAATGACTCTCGTGGTGTGGAACATCCGGTGTGTTATTATTCCAAGAAGTTCAACCGTCAGCAGAGAGTCTATTCAACTATCGAAAAGGAGGCGCTCACACTGATTCTCACGCTTCAGCATTTTACTGTATACAGTATGTGGGGTCCACCTCTCACTCGGTTGTGGTTCTTACCGATCACAACCGTTTAGTTTTCCTCAACCGCATGTGTAATGCAAACCATCGCCTTATTCGGTGGAGTTTGGTCCTACAAGCACACAATTTAGATAATCAACACATACGAGGCAAGGAAAATGTCATAGCTGATGCATTGTCCCGAATAAATTATTCCTCATAAGTGTCTTGCTATTTGCTTACTTTTGTTTTAGTACCTGTGTTTATTGTATAAAAAAAAATACATAAATAAAATACAAAACAAATATACTGGTGTCACAGTTATGTACCCATTTAACGATTTTGTTTTTTTGTCTTATGGGTGAGGATGTTACGCGCCATAACATCAATGAATATATCACGTTTTTCTGTGCTAGTATTTTTCTTAGCATCATAAAATGGGTAGCACTTAAATATATGTAGCGATGGCCGGTGTGTTGGAAAAAGTGGGGTGTACAGGATTACTTTTTTTCTCGTTTATTTAGCTTGAGTAGCCTAACAATCAAACAATTAGGGGGGCGGCAGTGTAGTATAATGGTTAACTGGACTTGTAACTGAAAGGTTGCAGGTTCAATTCCTAGGTAGGACACTGCCGTTGTACCCTTGAGCAAGGTACTTAACCTGCATTGCTTCAGTATATATCCAGCTGTATGAATGGATGAATGGATAAATGTAATAAGATGTAATAAGTTGTGTAAGTCGCTCTGGATAAATGCCTGTAATGTAATGCAATTAATTTGCTGAATAATCAAGACCAATTTGTAGCCTATAATGATTTAGAAATGATAACGACAGACAACTTGAGATTGTTTAACAAGGATCAGGAAATAATCTGAATGCGTTAAAGAATGTAATCAATTTTAAGACGACACTCAAATTAGTCAAAGCGATTTAAACATTACACATAGATTTAAAAAGGACAGCCTCTTAAGTGTCTCGAACCATTGAGCAACGCATAATTCAGACTAGAAAAACTAATTTACGAAAATCTATGAAACATTGAACATTTAAACATGGAGCATTTAAGTCAGAATCTTCGCATGATAACACATCATCATAAATATAGAAAAATGGATATAGAAGATTGCAACAAGTTTGATGCACAGAACAATAATGCCATCTCAAAATAACTGGGTAGCCTAATAATCTACTTATTGTTCTTGGTTATTGAGTGAATCAATTATTTGATTGACAATCAGGCAAAGTAAATGGAAAGAGATTGAGAGTGATCATCCGTTAAAGGTTTACAGAAGGCCTAGTTCTACTCCCACGGTACGCCACTGCTGAAACATTATTCTAGCATAATGTAAAAAAATAATAATAATAATTTTTGGGGTGGCTGGTAAAATTTGGCATCTACCAGCCACACTGAAAGTTAATTTCCCACCCTGGTGGTAATGTATTGTGCATTTTGTCTAGTCATATTTCTTGTGTAAAACTATTTTTCTGATATTGTAATTTGACGTTGATTTTTTCTCTCTGGTTAGTGTCTATATGTGTTATTGTCCATTAGCGTGTTAACCGGGTTATTATAATGCCGGCGAACTTTGGGATGTAACAAGAACATCCTGCGATTAAGTATCTTGAATAACTTTTTGAACATTGTTGACAAAATATTTAATTAAAATGAAATGGCTCAGAAACAATTGTGTACGTGTTCGTGTTCAGAATCCTAGAGCAGCAAAAGACCGGCCACTGAAAATGTTGAAAACCATGACACCAACAGCTTAGATTTCCAGCATGAAAATGTTAACCCGCATCTGTTGGCGCTTATCAGACATAAGACACCGGAAAATAAGGATCACTTTAAGGGTTGTTTCTCCTGACAGATTTTCCTATTGAACTCTATGGAAAAATAAGTCAGGAGAAGAAACCCTTCAAGTTATCCATCTATATCTACTGTATTTCTGGCAGCAGAGTGATGGTTAAAGGCTTGTTTAATACATCAGACCCTTGATGACTTAGAGCCACTTAGCCAACCATGTGTTACATACTGTTCCAGTGTAATTTACAGCTAAATCTTGTCTCACCCCCCAATTCCCATAGAGATCCATTCAAATGCAGAGCTGTTATAGTATCGCTTGTAAGAGTACCAGCAAATAAGATATCAAGAGCCTTTTGATGTTGTTGGGTCACAGACATCATAAAGTCATGGCATGCAAAGGATATGCAACCAAATATAAAAAAATATGGCTTTTCTACCAAGTATTAAATACATTTAATGTAGCGTGTTCAATACTTTTTTCCTGTGTCATTTCACTTTATTGCACATTACTTTTTTAAAGAATTGGAACGGTCAAAAATGGTCAAAATCTCATGTGAATAGCTACATTGGAAATATGTTTGATAATAAAATTGTTGACGTGTCCAATACTTATTTCCCCCATTGTAAATACCTCAGGACTTCCGCATATCCTCACTTCGAGATTGTCTTGGTTATGTTGACAAACAAAGTTGGTAAAACGGTATAGGAATTCGGTCACTGCATTTCTGGTTTGTATAAATAAGAAACGCAGCAAGTCCGGTTATTTTTTAGAATTAGATTGGGGGGGAAAGATTTATTTTTCTTCCAATCTTTTGCTTTATCCTAATTCTATCTACCTGTTACCTTTTGGTGTTCAGCTCTATTGTTACTAGAACTTAAGTCACAGATTTGATTTTCTTTTTCTTTCCTTCACCCGTTTTTTGGGGTTTTTCTTTTGTGTTGCTCAACCTCTTGTTACGCCTAATTTTTTAGTGTGTGAGGTTTCTTTGTTATTTATTCTTGCCGTTTATTGAGATACGATTTCTTTTCTGAGGTTGTTTTGATTTGCCTTGTGCTAGGGAAGTTTTGCTCCAGTTCTTTTGTTTACCACTTCCTGTGCGGGTTCTGCCGCTTTTGTGGCGTATCTTTCGAGATACGCTTTTAGTATCCTTATCAGTCGCGCTTGGTTCTCTGAACCTTACACCAACTCTTACAGGGAGATCTGCAATTTAACCTGACCTGCAGCATCCTGAGCGGTCAGTCTGTACTAGTACAGAGTGAGTGGGCACATAGACACAGAGCAGTAGTAGAACATGTCGATTGAGGCCTTTTCATCCCCAGGGCATGGAGCCTCTAGGCTGAATCCAGTATGGAGGTATAAATTCTAGTCTGCCCACACCTCCCACCATAGAGACCAGTTGTTTTATGGGATTAAAGATATTTATAATTTAAAATATTATTTCACTCACATTGAAGAACAAAATAGAAGCCACAATTATTAATTCTCTGTTCCTGTGCCTCAATGATCACACCCAAAACTTAACATTTATTTTGTGCAATGTTCCAGGTGGTTCTATCCATCAGTGGTGTGATTGTCTATTTCCTGCTACTGAGATGCATTGCAATGCTGACACGGCCCCAGCAAAGGATATGGAACAAGATTAAATGCCTGATGTTATATCTACAGAGTGTGCAGGGATTTCTCTTGAGTAATGATGCAAGTAGGCCCACTATCAACAAATAAAATCTACCTATGTATTACTTCTGTTTCATTGTTATGAAATATTCATAACTATTTCAATTAATTCTGGACTCTGCAAGATATTATTCTCCTTTATTTTGCTACGGTTGACAGCTCCCTAGAGGCACAGGTGTGATGTGGGTGTTAATGCAGTTTCAGTTTTCAACTTAACTCTTTTTGTGCCTGTGGTCCACAGAAACAAGCAGCTAAGCTTTCGCTTCCTATGCATTTTTATATGGAATCCTAAGACCGACAAAAGTCACTAATAGGTTATCTGGATAGTAAAAAATAAAAAAGCTTTTCATAATTTCCTTAGCCTCCGATCAGTCAATAAAATACATTTTTAAATAATTTATCATACTTTCCCATTTATCATTTACTGCCTCTTTTTATTTTTCAACTCTTCACTTTTTCTATTTTCTCGGGTCCTAGCATGTGTTTAATCATTTACCTATTTCCAATTTTCCACATGCAACATTTTCCCCATCACATTTACTAATCTCCTCACCACATTTCCTTTTCCTCACCACATTTTTTTTTCTTCGTTGCTTATGTGATAATGAGAAGGGCGTGTCTACCATGCCTGGGCGGTGTGAGCCCAAGTGTGGTGTCACTTTCGCTGAGTAAATTTAAGTAAATTTCCCTAGTTTCCCTTTAAATCTTAGATTAAAGGACAACTACAGGGTGTGTTCGGATCCGAATTTCATTCTTTCTTCCTGTCGTTCCCTTCCCTTGATACAAGGGAATTCACATTGAAGCAAAGGAAGAGAACGACAGGAAGAAAGCATAAATTTTGGATCCGAACGCAGTCGAGCACTTCAATATGTTCTTTGTCGGCTACACCTATGGCCCATCTCTCTCCAGAACAGCTGCATTTGCAAGCTAGCACTGTCCATTAACATGAAGCAAGTTGTGTCAATGTTACACAACTTGCTTCACGTAGGCCTATATCATTAGCTCGTTAGCTAAATTACTATTATTAGCTAGCATTCACTATTTTAGACAGACAAATAATCTGCTGAAGTTAGCCATTAAAACGGCTAGCTAACTAAAATAAAATGACACCACACTGGTAAATTAAAATTGTTTACAGACTTCTTTTGTATACATTAGCTATTAGAACGCGACTGCATCGTGTGTGTGTTTAGCCGTAGTGGTTCAGCGTACAGCGCAGATTTCATTCATTCTTCTCACTTCTGCTCATTTGGGATGACATTGGACCTAATGTAGGCCTACCTATCCTTTTGCATTAGATAGAACTGCATAAAACTGACGACTGTAGGCTACCAATGACAACAATCTGGCACAACACACTGCACCATATCCTACCCAGATGGCAGGTTGGTGTTATATTTATTGAAATGTCTTTTGAGGGCAGCATTGCAACCCTAGCCTTAACCCTAAACCTAATCCTCTCGCTGATTGGATGGCTGAGAGAACCAATCACATGCAATGCTGCCCTCAGAAGACATTTCAATAAACTTAAATGGTTATACATTTGGGGTTGCTTTCGCAAATTAGATAATTTGGGCGTTACAAAATACTGTTATGGAACCGAGAAGCTGGTATGATACCTTGTCTTGTTATATTTGTTAATAGCAGAAAATGAATGGGGAAATGATTACGCCCTCCGTGCTCTCCCAGTCCACTTTCCTATTGTTTTCCGTGTTTTCCTCTTCCCTTCCGTCTCACGTCATGTTTTTACACTTCCCTTTTTGTTTTCAGTGTTGTGCAGGCTGGGCGTGGTTCCCCTGCTTGTTTCCTCATTTCCCTTCTCATTCTCCCCAGCCAATTACCTACCTTCCCCGCTTGCATTCCACATGCTCCTATTACCGTTCAATCACTCTCGCATACAATATCACGCTGCACTCACTCATTGACTCATTAACTTCACTATATATTCCTTCTTTGTTTGTTGTCTCGTCGCCAGTTCGTTATGTCTTGTCGCTACGTTTGTCATGTTTTTGTTGCCTAGAACTCGGCCTTGCCTTGTCTTGCCTCGCTTTGCTAACCTTGTCATTTGCCTTTCTATTTTTACCACCAGCCTGCATTCCCTGACCTGTTCCAAGCTGATACACTGCTTCCTGCATCTGCTCTGCCCCTGCTACGCCCAACCCAAGATTCAGTCCCTTGCCCATACTCTGCCTTGTGTGCGTGCCTAAAAAAATGCTCCCAGTGAGCTTATTGTGAGTTCTGTCTGATTCGTGCATTTGAGTCCCGGACCCTAACAGAAATTTCTCTTCAGGAACAGAGCAGCCGGGGCAGTGACATCACACTTCGGTTATCTTCAGCATGGGGTTAGACACGCACTGCTCATTATCATATAATCTATGAGGGGAATTGGAAATGTGGTGAGGAGATTAGTAAATGTGGCAAGGAAAATGAGATATGTTGCATGGGAAAAATTGTAAATAGATAAATGATTAAATGCATGCTAGGACTGAGAAAATAGCAAAAGTGAAGAGTTGAAAAATAAAAAGAGCCTGTAAATGATAAATAGGACAGTAAAATAAATAATTTTAAAATGTATTTCATCGACCGATTGGAGGCTAGGAAATTATTTTAAAAACATTTTACTATCCAGATAACCTATTAGTGACATTTGTCACCTTTGGGATTCCATATACTTCATCTCACTATACCTTTTTCAAAACTATTTTAACTGAATTATTTTAATTCATTAATTTGTTTATTTTACCTTGAAAGTGCAGGGCTCTGGACAGAATGTAAACAAGGCCTTTACAAAACACAATGTTTGATTTTGTATTCACAGCACTGCTTTTTGATTTCAACAGCCACAGAACTCTCTTCAATTACTTTTTGAGAGTGCTTTCCAAATGAATGAATACCCTGTATACCGTCATAAGTCATAGAAACTGTTCAATCAAGCTAATATTTTTCAAAAACCCAGAAGCAGTATGCATTTATTTATAATGAAGTTCCCTCTAGACACTCACATTGGTGATGTGCTGTGGGACAGGGCATTCACAGCAATGGCTTAAATGATTTATTACGAAATGCTGAAGGCAAATAACCTTTCAGTTTTACGCAACAAAGTTATTGTTTGAAATATTTTAACAGTAAGTGACCTAAATTAAAATAACTCCATTTGGAGTTACTTGAATTGTATTTTCTTTCTTTTGAAATGGCAGTACACCAGCCATTGTAAAGCCAGCTTTTAGTCTGAAACTTCTTTAAGTAATTAAGTATTTAAAAGGGCTATATGTAAGAATTTACATCCATTCGCAATTGAAAGCGATTCATGCATGAACAGATTGTAACATAACTTTAAAAATTATACCTTCCCTGTCTTTCTCCGTTGCGTATAAGAGCCTATATGGAATGTGAACATCGGCCGGGCATTCCAGCCACGGAGAGACCTACGTTTGTTGTTGGGGACCAAACAAAACGACCCGAGCTGGTGTTCCTATTGGACAGGTAACATAATGTTACTGCAAAGCACGTGTAATATATTGTGATGTTCCTGATGCTAACATTAGCTTGTAATGTGTGAGATGCAGTGGCGGGCCGTCAGGGCCAGCAAGGCCTTCTCTGCTGGCCTAAACATCATCAGAATATAAATTTAATTTTGATATATTTTTTCCACAAATATGTATTAAATTATTCCCCATAGTCTATTCTCTTCATTTCATAGCTTTCCTCTTGGTTGCGCTGCTTCCAGCCTCAGATCGAGATTTGGAGGGCTGGCCTTTATGTTAGAGCTTTTATCCAATCATATTTCAGCCATAAAGTGTTGCCAGGGTCCAAGAAATCTGCCCTTAGGCCTTCAGAATAAACATTGCGGGCGCATGTAGCTTAAAGTGAACGGAATCAACCCTGTGGTGTTAACCAATCAGATTTAGAGTTGGCGACACCGGGGCCAGCTAGCAGGCGTACAATAACGTCAGCACGTGCACGTCTTTTGATTGGATACGCACTATTGAGAGGCAGAGCTATGCATAGCTAGGAAACTGAACTTGAACGAGCTAATTTGTGTAGATTTCTACAAGCTGTTTTTTTTCAACCCACAATGGCTGAAGGAGGAGAAGAGATCGATTTGGTCGCAGATATAATTACAACGCCATTTTCAAGACGAACTTTTCAAGAAAAGCTAGACATCGTCAGAAGAGAACGGCCAACCCCGACGCTAGCAAGCCGACGCTAGCGAGTCAAAGTGGACATTCAAGGCTAGGAATACACTTTCACCACTGTCGCAAATATATCCTCATGAACAAATGCAAATTATTTGTTTGTTTTCTTTTATTTTCAGTGAATAGTTTATGTGTCTTTATCGTCACGTTTCCTAAATGAAACTGCTTTGGGTGCGACAATGTGCTGTTTAGCGAACAAACTTGTTAAAGCTAACATACTTTTGGTGGACTTAATAAAACTTTGTAGACTAATCCCTTAAAAGCGCCTTTTATTTTAAAGTTTTGACAGTATCCAAGCGATCTTAAAGCTGGTAGTTTAACACTCTTAATTGTAAATGCGGATTTATTGATTATAAATGCTTCAGAAATATGAATATAACTCTGTTGTACTTGACTATGTTAAGGTGATGCAACGCCCGGTTATACTGCGTTTCTGTCTAAATGTATAGTTTCTAGAGCCATGGCGTCATAATGATGGTATTAAGAGGTGGAATAATTCAGGTAGGACTGTGTAGGACATCACTGAAGGCCTAGGTGTGAAATGCACGGCCCGCCACTGGTGAGATGTTGCTTACATCTAGCTGGCTAATGTTAGCAAAATACTGTCCGAGTGGATAACGTTAGCTAGCTAAGTTACATTGATTCAAACCCGACTCCCGGGGCTGATCTGGCTGGTAACATTAGTTGGCTAGCTTGCCGTTTACAAATTAGCCTATTTTCCCAGCTAATGTTCCAGGATAATGCCAAACATATCTGTTCTTTCAGAACCTGGTATTTTGTACATTTTATGTGCAATAACTTCAGTCTACTCATGCCACTCCCATCATCTGTTAATAACTAACATGAGACGGGTGCGTGAGGGGTGGACCCGAAATGCACAACTCAGAAACAGAGATCGAAGGATAAAGTCCCGTCAGGGCTTTATTCAAGGAATGTCCAATGAGCGTAGTCAAAAAAACAAGCAAAGTTCATACACAAAAATCCAGCCAAAACCAATGTACAGTACCGAGGGAGAAGGCAGTCTCAGAATCGGTATACCATGCAACAATCCAGTAACCAGAGTAGCGGTCAGCGGGGCAGAAATACAGGCAGACGGTAGGCAGGCTCGGGGTCGAAGGCAATGCAAAAGTCAAGACCGAAGTCCGCTCCGCGGGGCAAAAGTACAAAAAGACAGCAGGCAAAAACTTGTGGTGCAGGCAGTGGTAACAAAACAGAGGTCAAAAACAGGCTTGGATCGTAACAAAAGACAGGCTTGGAAAACCGCTCAATAGTGCACTGAAAAACAGGGGCAACAATTTCACAAAGAACAGACATGAACACTGAGCTTAAATGCAGATGTAGACAGGTGCAGACACTTAGCTTGAGAGCAGCATGCGAATGGAAATCAGGTGTGGAAGGCTGACAAGGTAACAAGATAATTAGTACTCGTTAGACTATAAAGTAAAATACACATGTACAACCTCTGGAGGGGTAATGTCACTGTACAAGCTGCTTTGGAGTTGAAATGTATTTTCTTACTTTAAACCACAAACCCGTTGATGTCCCCCAAACAGCCATTGTGAAGCCGATGGGTCATGAGAAACTTTTAAAATTATCTCAAATATCATTGAAACACAAAAACCTTATGGGCCAATCAAAAACAAACACTAAAACTGAAATTATATATTAACAAAACTAGAAAGTGAACTATCCCTTTAAGCATTCTGTATTTTATATTGTGGTTTTGATGCCCTCTAGTGCTTTGTCATGGTCTCTGTGTGTATGAATAAGATCAGTCACTTGTTGACTGTATTTGTAGTGGGACTGAGACATGAGATTGACTAAATCATTATTCACTATTCACGGAGATGGATTGTTGCTTTGTCTTAGAAAATGTTCTTGTTGTTCAGTTGGATAAATATAGCCTAATCCCTAACCAACGTATGACGAAGGCAATTCATTATTTACCGGTACAGCATCTGCAGTAAATTATGTCGGGTGTCATATTGATTTACGATTCACAGCTAACTCCGTTGCTAAAGACAATCTTGCTACAATCTCAGAATAGCATTCAAAAGCCGTCATGGAATTCGCTCGGCAGCATCAGAGCAGTTTGACTAAGCATGGGGGGGGTGGGCATTAGATTACGATCACGGACCAGGGGGGAGGGGGATGGGGGTTGTTCAGAGATTTGCGTTCACGGACCGCACCTGGGGTTGGGGGTAGATTTGCGATCGCGGACCAGGGGTGATTGAGATCGGAATCATGGAGGGGGGGGGTCATGACCCTTCCTTTCTGCCGCAATGGGGGTCATGCCTATGCTTAGCATCTGGTGCTGTTTTCAGTAAGTCACCATTCCAAAACTATATTCTGAATAAAAACAATGCTCACTGAATATATCATGCCGGCTGCGGAGCTTTTCCACCCTAGCTCCACAGTGGTGGAACGAACTTCCCATTCCCCTACCTTCTACGCCAACCCTGCCTGCGTTCTGTCGCGGCCTGAAGACACACCTTTTCAGCCTCCACCTGGACTGATACACCTATCTAGGACCTCTCATGGTACTTGTTTCTTGTTTAACTGTGTGTTGACGTTTATAATAGTATTTAGAATAGAATTGTAGTAGTGCTGATTTACCCAGTTTACTGTGAACTCCATTCAATGTTCATTACTAGGGATAAATGCTACTTTATGGGAAGGATGTGCTTTGTCTTATCTGTTCTGTAGTTACTTCGATGACGTTTCTGTATGCACTTACTGTATGTCGCTTTGGATAAAAGCGTCTGCTAAATGACTGTAATGACTGTCATGTAAAAATGCATTCTGCTCCCCCTCCCCAAGTATTTTAGCTATACAATTAGCATGATATGCAGGAGTGAAACTCCTCAATACTAGCCAAGTAAACAATATGATAGATCCATTATGCACTGTTTATAAGAAAATACTACATGATTATGTTTCAATCAATCTGTTTGTGATACCATAACATATAAAGACTATGATGAATTGTATCATGTTATTTGCTATTCTCAAAAGAGAGAAACATTTTATATTATGACTCCAGGTTTCGGTTATTGCCATTTCAGCAGAACAGGTAGCTGCCTTCTGTAAACCGATTGTGTAAATAATGGTCTAATTTCCGATTATTACAAAATATTTGTTTTGCCAAACATTTCACAGCAGATTCACAACAATATTCAGAACATACACAAGACAAGCTCACCACTGTGCTTGAATAGTTTAGTACAATTGACCTTGTAACATTGACGCTTACTCATTGATTCCTCTTTATCAGCAAAGCCATAGCTGGACAACTTCCTTCCAATCTCAGTTCTCTCCTAATTAGGTGCTTTCAGAGCCATAATCTATCTGCTGTATTAAACCAGTGCCCAAGGCTGGACCTAAGATAGGAGGGAGGACTCAGTCAAGATGTTCCATGGTAATAGAATAATTTGTATCACAAAGTAAAACAGAAAATTTCCCCCCAGGTTTTCTAAAATCAATATTATTTTAATTGACCACATTCTGGGTCAGTTTAAATGCAATTGTTCTTTTTTTATTTTTTTATTTTCTTTATTTAACCAGGGATATGCCAATTGAGAGCAAAGCTCTCTTTTACAATGGTGCCCTGAGAATACAACAATGCAACAATAAAACACAACAATAAATTAAAAAGTAATAGTAGTGTGAATAACATGAAAAAAATTATAATAATAACAAATACATTATGAAAAGCAAGTACAAGATTTCTGAAAAAAACAAACAAATTCAAAATAAACCTGAAACCCTCAGTCTGTCCAATTTGAGGGCAACCTGTAACTGATTCCATTTAAAAGGTGCATAGAAGGCAAAAGCAGCCTTTCCAGTTTCAGTATTCACACGTGGGTTACAGAGAGTGAAATATTATTCAGAACGAGTATACTGCCCAATAGATCTAAACTCTAAAAGGGAGCAGATATAAAAATGGCAACTTATTTAACGCTGCTTTATAAATGAACATAAGGCAGTGGAATTTCCTTCTGGCACTAAGAAAGGTCAAACCAACATTCTCATATAATATGCAGTATACTAAGCACCAGTGATAAACCTGAGTGCACTATGATACACTGCATCAAGTGGTTTGAGGGTACTGGCAGATGCATGAATGTAGATTATATCCACATAATTCAACACAGATAAAAAATGTTTTTTGTATAACTTCTAATCTTGATGCTCTTGTAAAACTGTTTTTGTTCCTGCAGAAAAAACTTATATAACCAATGTATATATATTTTTTAAAAGACAATTTATCTAACCAGATGCCTAAGTACTTATAATCTTGGCTCTCTGAATTTCAAGACCGTCCATAGTATACAAATTAAATTTTTTAAGATGTTTAGTTTTTGATCTACTGAAGAGCATATAGCTTGTCTTAGTTTAGCATAAGTTTAAGATCCAATAGAGCATTTTGAATGGCATGAAAGGCAGCCTGTTAATTTGTCAACTGAGGGTGCTGAAATATAAATTATGGTATCATCCGCTTAAAAATGAACAGAACTATTTGTAATCAGTGAGCCAAGATAATTTATGTATAAAGTAAAAAGCAAAGGAACTAATATGGAGCTCTGGGGCACCCCTATGGAAACCTCAAGAAAACTAGACTGATGCCCATCCGCCACTATTGCTATAGTTCTGCCATTACGGTAACACTGAAATCACTTACAGGTATTAGCATCAAAGCCAATTGATTTAAGCTTATCTAAAAAATAGTGTGATTTATCATGTCAAAAGCTTTTGATAAATCAATAAATAGGGCAAAGCAATGCTCTCTCTTATCCAGTGAACAGATTATATCATTTACCACCTTGCAAGCTGCAGTCGCAGTACTGTGCCCAGGCCTGAAACCAGACTGATATGTAAATAATATATAAATAAGAACAAACTTGTTTATTCACCAATTCTTCAAAGATTTTGGCTAAGCAATAAAGTTTGGAGATTGGTGGCAGTTGTTTGGGTCACTAAACTCTCCGCTTTTAAATAAAGGAGAGACGTAAGCTACTATTCAAACTTTAGGAATACTTCCCCCAGCAATTGTAAGCTTAAAAATGTGAGTCAATGGTAAAAACAAAATGGGAGCTGCCAGCAAAAGCAATCTTGGTACCTCATGTACAGAGAAATACCTCAGTGAAAAATTCAACCTGATAAACCTTTCCATACTGGGTGTGTGAGAGATTTTCTTTCAAATAGATTACCAGAATAAATTAAATGTTCATTAAACACATTAGATATTTGCTCTTTATCTGATACAATTTTAGAATCATAAATAAGATTATTTGGTAGAGGAGAGACCTGAACAGTTTTCCCAACTTTACCAGGATTGCCATAACAATCTGACAATTTGTTAACAAAATATGATGATTTTAAAATATGATGATTTTGCCGCTCTGATTTTCCGAATGCACTAAATTCCTAAGTTGACGAAAAGCTTGCCGATCCTTTGGCGTTTTTGATGTGCATGCTATGGCCCATGCACCATCTCTTTCCCTTAATAAATCGGAGAGCTCGACTGAGAACCATAGATTGTTTCTATTTTTACCCTGAATGTCTTAAATGGAGCATGCTTATTTGTAAGAAAATCTAAAACATTAATAAAATGTCTAACAGCTAATACAGGGTCCGGAATGCTACATACTCTTCCAATATCACTGTGAAAAAGGTCATACAAAAATGCTTGCTCAACAAAATGCTTAAAATCCCTCTTGACATGAATACGGGATGAATATTTGAGCTTTTTGGATATCGAATACAGGCAATTGGACAATGATCACTTAGGTTCAAGGAGAAAACACTGCTTGCTACATATTTATGTGGTCTATTTGTCAATACCAGATCCAGGGGGGTTGCATTTTCAGCATTCTTTAGATCAGGTCTAGTTGGTGTGGAGATGATCTGAGTTAAATTTAATTCAGTACAATACTTTTTTAAACAGTCAGAGGCTTTAGATAACCAATCAAGGTTCAGATCACCTATAACAACCATTTCAGAGGTCTCATGTAACATCGAAGAATTAACTAGATGATCAATGGCATTTTGCGTTGCCGATGGAGGACGATAAACACCAAAAATAACTAGGGACTCAACAGTATTCAACGAGACAGTTAATGCTAAGAGCTCAAACTGTTTGGCTAAAGAGATGCAATTAAGTAAAGCTACTACAAAACAGTTTTTTACAAATATGGCGACACCACCCCCATGTGAGGGTCTGTCTGTTCTATAAATATTCTAACCATCCAGTGTTATGACATCATCCTTGGCTTTGATATTTGATAGCCAAGTTTCTGTTAACACTAGAATATCAGGATCTGATTGTTTCACCAAAATCCCAAGGGAATCCAGTTTTGGCATAGGACTCCTTATATTTAAGTACCGGCAGTCTGGGGGTCCTCCCCCAGAAAGTTTTGAGCCTTTTAAAACGAATTTCCTGCATTTCTACACAACCTCACACAGGGTATTTTCTAAAATAAAATGTTTCATTTATCAACAGTTTGGAGAAGATTATTTTTTTCAAAGCCCTAGGCGAGATTTGAGATGCTTTTATATAGAGCTAAAGCCATGGTAGGCTAATCAGTAGCTACATTATTATATTATATTATTAGATTATTATATTTTAAATATATATTTTTTCAACATATAACTTTTTTTTGTTTGTTTTGTGACTCACAATCTGTTAATTTTATACACATTCCTGCATGCTACATGAGATCAGTCTTCTGTATCTTTCCGAAAAAAACACGTAGCCTACAAATTCATCCATATCAAGAGCCGATGTATTGACCGTCTCATGCAGCAAGAATAATCAGGGTTTTTTTTGCCCGTGCAAATATGATACGGCGGAAGGGGGTCAAGACGCGTTATCAGTTACAATCTCTTGCCTAATGAAGGTAATGTACGATTTTTTAAAAATTAAGAATCTACTCGCTTAGTTGGCTATACCCCATGACGTGCCTACACTGCAACATGAGCCACATCTGGACTTCATAATCCATATCAAGAACCGATGTAACGGCCTTCTCATGAGCAAGAGTAACCAGGTTTTGCTTTCGCCCATGCAACATGGTACGGCGGAAGGGGTTAAGACGTGCGATAACGTGGAGAAATAACTTTCGCATACTGCCGATAAAACTCAGATAATATACCATTTTCAAATATTCACCTGCACATTACAATGACTTTGGCTGTGTTTATCCCACAGAAAAATAACCCACTGTTGCCCTTTGTCTAGAGTTTTATAGTAGGCTATATGTATATGGTTCGTCTGTAGCTCTAATATTGATGGTGCAATGGGCATCAATGTCCGACATCATATTATCGGATTTAATTTTTTCTAGACTTGGCTTTGGGGGGGCAGGCGGAGCATTTGGGGTGGGGGGGCATTGCCCCCCGTGTCCATCATGCCTATAACCAGCCCTGAAAATATGGCTGTTCGCGGCTGGAGTCATTTGCATAATGACTCTTAGTTGATCACTCGCAAAGTGTGAAATGTTAACGCGTGCGAATGCTATGGCTGCGCCCGCAAAATAACACCCCTTATCTTAGTAAATCGACCTTTAAATTACAATTACTACCCTTTAGCCTCTCATATGTTTGCATTATGATCCAGCAAAATAATATTTCTTAAATTGTCTCAAATTAAGATGGTATATTCTATTGCTAAGGTCCATTACCCTTTCCATGTGATTTCTTTGTATTCTCCTGGACAAGTGCTAAACTGAGCAGAGAAAGGCATGTGCCGTTGCCATTTACAGAATGCCATTAACCTCATGTTAGGCCAGAAAGTTCAATGTGAGATTCCATGTGTATGAAATTCCAGAGTGGGAATTGGTCACTGTCAACAACCGCCAATTCTCATGCTCATCAATGATCTGTTTCTCAGGCATACATCTGGGCATGTTTATTCAAGTGGAATGGATACGCTGATTCCTTGGTGTTTTTCAGCAGTGGTCACTTCTGGCTTGCTCACTGTGCATTTGTGTTCAGCTGTTCACATGACCATAGTCGAGTGTAGCCAACAGATGGCAGTCATGATGCCTGCAGAAAGCTTAATGTAAAGAGAAGGTTGCCAGATTATTCACAAAATGCATTGATGTAAATGTTTATCTGTTAAATTAATAGCAGAAATTAGGACATTTTTACAATTTTGAAAAAAGTGTCTGAACACTTAACTATTACTATTATAACTATGAAATGTATTATATTACAAACTCCAATTCCAAATAAGTTGGGACAGTAAGTAAAATGCACATAAAAGCAGAAAGCAGTGATTTGTAAATTCTCTTTTACATATATTTAATTGAAAACAGTACAAAGAAAAGATATTTAATGTTTTACCTTTTTTGTAAATATATTCCAATTCCAAATTTGATGCTTGCAACACGTTCCAAAAAAGTTGGGACAGGGGGAAAAAGAAGACTGGGAAAAACAAACAACACAAACTGGGTTCATATACGCAATATAACTTGCATCATAATAACAGTTTTCTGCATTCCTGGGCATGAGAGTCAAGGTGAGTCACAGTACAGCATCCTCAAACAATGGAAAGTCAAGGTGAGTCACAGTACAGCATCCTCAAACAATGGAAACATAAAGCTTAACGTACCACCGAAATACAATTATTTTAACAAGTAATTTTCCTATTAGATTTTGTTGCAGCGATACTTACCTAGACCCATTTGGCAGTGTATTTATATACTATTAGAGGCACTGAATTTGGTAGCATGGAATTCCGTTTTGATTACAATGAAATGCTAGTTTCTACATCAAATTAAAGAAATCATAATAGAAAAATTGTAACCAGCTGAAGTTCATTAGCAGGATATGACTCAAACTGGTCAATTATTTTTTAAATGTAACTAACACAGAAATATTTGTTCAAAAATGATATGGAGCTAATCTCTTTATATCTGACTCAAATATAAATATATTAGCTATTAGAGACTAAAAGGGACTATTAGTCATGGACAGTGTTTATTTGCATAGAATGTTATTCAGTGGTGTAGGTACAGACATTCTACTGTGTAACCTACTCCTGCCAGATGGTTAAAACAAATTGGCTGAGCTTTGTTAATACTGAGATAAAATACCTGGGGGAAAAAACAAGTTGGTGTAGTAGGACGTAGTAATGGTAGAGCAGTAAGGAGCAACCTTCCTCTAAACCAAACATAAAATCAATTTCCCATTGCTGAATGAGACATATTTCAGATGATACATAAAACCAAGGTCAGGACCTACTTTGGTCATGAAAGATTCCATAGCGCAAAGTATGGAGTTCTCTGTTGGCAATCTGGCCCCCGAACCATCCTCCTCTTTAATTGACATAACACCACTACCTCTCCACACCATTTTAGCAACATGGCTGCTGTGAATTATCTGCATGGAAGCTACTCATTGATGATGGTTAAAGTGAGTTTCCTTTTACTGTAAAATGGTTTGAGGGCTTTAAATCAAAAGTTCTATACATGTATTATTATTATTATTATTCAAAAGCAAGTAGAAGTCCCAAACGCAGTAACCCCATTTTGGTAAAAGAGCATGCCCTGTAACAAATATCGTTGTAGGCCTCCGAAAATAGCTGATACCACAGTAGTAGATTTTCTTTCATATCTTTCCTTAGAAATGTTATGGAAATGGAGTGGTATGGAGGAGTCTTAAATGTACTGATTTTCTTTCTTGTACCTCACAAATGTGAATGATTTTGCATTATTGTAAATATTCACTCTTCTGGTATGGAAATGAATAGCATAATTTAGAAAAATAAAGCCCCAGTTTTAAGAGGCATCCATACCAGCATTAAAAAAGTTTATGTAATATTTATTTTACAAGGAAATTCCTGTACATGATCTCTTTCCTTATCAAGACAGTACAATACACAAAGTATACAACATCAATCATAGGCCTACACAATAATGTTCTCACCCGAGATGTCAGTAGGCTATAATATCTTTCTTGCCGCTCAGAATAAATCTTTTGGAAATCTAAACTTCAATAAGCATTGGCCTACCACAGAGAACACTTTTGAACTGGCAACCCTAGAGGGAGGTGTCTGGGTGCAGCGACAGACACACACTCCGAGAAACCCTGTCTGATCGCTATCTTTAGACATTGGTCAGGCGCTCAAAATCTTGCGTTCCAACCATTTTAAAAACAGAGGGCTTGAACAAAGTAATGGATTCATGGGAAGTGATGACACGTAAAACAACAACCGTTTACACGCTAAAAGAGTGAGAGGTCGCTGAAAACATATCCGGGAAATAGTCAACGTTAGCCATCGTAGCTAACGTTACATGTAGCTTAGCTTTCTTGCGAACTGACAAGTTAGAAATCAGAAGGCAAACATAGTCAAGTATGTGTAGCTAGCTGGCTAGCCTATAGGTTGTTGCGCTCATGTTATTGAAAACGTTTTGTTAGGACATTTGTTACTGAACTTGATCATTTACCACTTGTCATTATTCTTCCGCAAATGTCTTCGAGAGGGGGGTACCCAATACCAGGTAGTCCAATGAACCCTAACATTAACCCCATGACAGCTGGACATGGAGGCGGCGTGAGAATGCCACCACCACCGGCTACAATGCAACACAACTCTGGATTCAGGACCATGACTAACCCCGCCTCGCAGTACCATCAGGTAAGTGAACGTAACAATATGGCTTTTTAAAACTGCAATAAACTGAAGGAGGGGGCCTTTTAAAAAAGCAAAGCATTACGTTACCAATAATCTTAGCTACGTTGACTTGCGAGCTAACTTAACGTGGTTTCAGTAACTTCCTAAGCGCTTTTTATATCGTGTGTAGCGTTAATTCAGCCACACAATTGTAAACTAAGCAGGAAATGTGATTCAATTAATATTAGCTAACGTTAACCGTTGACTATTTAGCAAACTGGAGCACAATTTGTATAACACACGGTTGGCTAGCTGTGATTGGTTATAAACTGCAAGTAAACAATGCAACTTGTCCTGGGTTCAAGAGGAACTAACTTTGTTAACGTTATGCGAATGGTCCTGTTGCTCGCAAGCGAGTAAGGTCAGCAGCGAACTCATTTCTCAGGATACATTTGAACTGAAAAGGAAGATAATAAAGCGTGGACTGTTTGCGTCCTTGTGGATTTATCTATATATCTATCCAGCAGCTGGCGATACAACGCAGTGACAGTCACATTAGCCAAATATACTGGCTAACAACTTAACCAATTTAGCCTTGCTTCACTTCCGCGTGTTGGCGCGCCTCAGAACGCAAAACTTCGCTGTGATGCGCTAGCTGACAAAAATCGCAATAAACATCGACTGACTTGCTTTACGAAACCTGTGTGTTTGCGAACTGTCCAGCGAAAAATGTGGGCAATGGCCATCATTTTGCGTACATGCGATCCTTATCTAGAGCAACGTTAGCTAGTTTTATAAGTTTGTGTTTGACATCAGAACATTATCTCTGCCTTTTTTGGTTCGGTTGTATGACTGTCTTGGTGTTGCGCGGTTATTGCAACCATATATATGTTCTATATCTATGATTGCAACATTGGCTTATAGCTGGTATATAGCCGACTTCTTAATACATTTTTCGGACAGCATATATATTGCTGAAAAGTTATATAATTTGTAACGAATAATGTCTGTGCCAAGTTCCATGTGATGTCCTGATATATTGCTGCAAGTATGCAACTAGTCAAACATGTTTCTATAGGAAGCCGTTAGAGGAGTCATGCTATCAAACGGTCCGTAAGGACAAGTCCTTGGTGTTATGGGTCGTTTCATGTGAATTCAAACGAAAAGTAACGCGGGGGTCAATCCGAAGGAAAATTTACCCTTTTAAACCTTGACATTTCCGATATTTCGCGCCCATAATGTAACACCATAATGTAATGGCCATTGTTATACTTTTGAGAAGAAAAAACCACCATTAAAGAAATTAGGGACAGCGTCCATTTTCACTCAATTTTTGGCTTACCCACCTCTACTTTCGAGACCTACAGTTTGATAACCGTAAATGGTAAAAATAATAATAGCTTAATTGGTCTCATTGTAATAACAAAGGGTCTAGACATGGGTCATGTTGACTTTTTTGCATTAATTCATTAAGAATGAATCCATCTCAAAACTGATTTAAAAAATTCTGCACATTTTTTCACATGTTCTATAATCTATACATTCTGATGTATCCACATGCCAATTTACAGAGTGGGATCTCTTTTACTTTTTAAAGTAAAATGACAAGGGGTGGATGACTGGGTAAAGCAGGAGTGCAAAGATCTGGTCCTGTATTTTGTTCCAACCAATTACCTTTGTTTTAGTTTTATGACCGTTATGCTGTGAAATGGTTATGATACACCTGCAGTCTGTGGCTGTAGCTGGTGGTATACAAGTTTCAGCTGAAGATATGATTGAGCTAATTAAATAATTGACCAATGGATTGAAAATGGATTTTCCACAGATAATGTTCTCATGTCAAACACAAATCCTACAACACAGGACACTTTCTTTCAAATTTTATTAATAATGGTTTGTGTTTTTTCCTGAAAAGATTAACAATGGTCATTAAGGTTACTTTAGCCAAGCCAAGGTTACTTTATGGGTGTGAAATATCTGTGAGGTCAAGGTTAAAAAGGGTCCATTTCCCCCCAGGAATGACCCCTGAGCCCCTTACATTTGTGTGGAAATTGGCGCATGAAACTTATCTGTAACTATAGTTTTATGAATTGTGGATTACTACCAGAGGCAGTACTTAACACTGGATATCATCTGTATCGCGTGCGTGCAGGTCAAATATTTGTATGTGTCACACGTGTCCTAGGATGATGTAGGGCAGTTGGCAACCCTGTATATAAGCCCTCGTCATCCTGAATTCTGTTCCAACCGAATCTTACCGCCAAGATTCAAGAGTGACAGAGAACTCTGGTAGTTATCCAGAATTCATAGAACCGTAGTTGCATTTGTAAACCGTTCTATATCATTCCTCCTGACTGCCAGAGGCAGTGCTTGACACTGGATGACCTCTACCAACAAGGACCCGAGGAATCAACTAGTGATGCACCAATACCGATACTTGTATTGGGTCGATACTGTCCTAATGCTCATAAAAATACTCTAATAACCAGACCCTGTTGAAGCCACACACAAAAAAAAATAAAATTGAAGATTAAAAATGTCAGAGGTTTGGAAGTACTGTAAGAGAAAGGAAGGCTAGAACAGCACGACAGACTGCAAGCATTCATCACTAGTCGCATCGCTCCATGGCCTACCCAATGATGGAAGCTTTTTTGGTATCCGTGCTTATAAACCAGGGACATTCTGGACGTAGACTTGCACATAATCGCTGCACTTGATGGACAGAACCATTCTGCTTGTGTCTTAAAACAAACCTATCTTTTCCTGAGGCGGGTATGGTTTGTATGGTGACTGATAGTATGTCAATCTCTCGAGGTGACAAAGACAATGAAGAGAAGGTAGAAGAGCTTGTTGATTGTGTCTTATTGTAATTTACATTTTATTATTATTATGTATTATATTTACATGAGCCTTTCGAGAAACTCTAGGACACTTACAATGGTGAGAGGGAAACTCGCCTCAACCACCACCAATGTGTAGCACCCACCTGGGTGATGCACGGCAGCCATTTTGCACCAGAACACTCACCAAACATCAGTTGGGGAAGTGAACATTCATTTTTTTAGGCAATTGAATCAGGGCATTGTTAGGTGGCAGGTTGAGAGCGCCAAGTTGGGAATTTAGCCAGGACACCGGGGAACCCCCTACTCTTTGTGAATAAATATTCTAATTTTCTGAGACACTGAATTTTGGGTTTCATTAGCTGGAAGCCATAATCATCAAAATTACAAGAAATAAAGCCTTGAAATATTTCACTCTATGTGTAATGAATCTATATAATATATGAGTTTCACTTTCTGAAATGAGTGACAAAAAATATTGAACTTTTTCACGATATTCTAATTTTTTGAGCTGCACCTGTAGTCCCCAATTGCAGGGCCCCATAATGTTTGGGACATACATATGGCTTCACAGGTGTGATTAGTCAGGTGTGTTCAATTGCTTCCTTAGTGCAGGTATAAGATAGTTTTCAGTATCTAGTCTCCATTCTAGGCTTTTGCTTGCCTTTGCAGCCTGTTATTGCTGTTTGTCAACTTGACTACTTATTCTGAGGTTTTGCAGCGATTTTACTTGTCATTCACTTCTGTATTACTACCTAGTGTAATTTAAAGTATACAAAAACATAGCTGTTGGAATGCTATTTTTATAATATTTTAGCCTACATGCAAAAAAGAAATATTAACAAGAAGTTTTATCTTATATTTAGAATCTTATTTCTGTTACTTTTTTTTGCTAAATTAGACAAACTATCTTCCAGTGGGGTGAGATATTTTTACTCATTTCAAGATTTGCCAGTGCGGTAAGATAATTTCAGTTGTCAAGCAAAAAAATAACTTAAAACAAGCTAATATTTTCTACCTTTGAGGAAAAAAAAGATTTTTAAGTCTCATTACAAGACTAAAACACTTAAGACAGACATTTTTGTATTGTATACTAATCTCTGTAGTACTTTGAGTTGTGGGTGGGTGATTTATATGGAATATGAAAATATGTAGTTTTTGGTTTGGCACTCCGGGACCAGGGTTGCCTACCCCTGCCATACAGTAATGTAATCTCCTGCATTTGCAATTCTCAGCGCCCAGGCATGCCACCCAACAGAGGAGTGCCCATGGGTGCAATGGCGGGACCTGTCCCAGGACCTTCCTATGGTTCCAGCTTACCCATGCGCTCTGGAATGTCCCAGTCTGCCATGGACCCTTTGCGAAAGAGGTTCCTCCAGCAACAGCAGGGCCTTGGAAGTCAGAGACGTGGGTGAGTAGCACCTGCTGCCGTGTTACACAGATACAGATGTACAGGCTCACAGAGTGCTGAGAGTACCTGCTGTATGGCTAACACCTGTATCTCCTGCCAGACAGTTAGATGTTCCCAGCCTTTACGAAGCACCGTTGTCTGTTCATGAGAAGTTATGACTTTCAGAGTTCAGTTGGTACATCCAGAACTGTTTTAATCTGCTCTTTGCAGTAAGGCTTATGTACAGATTTCAAGGAGCAAACACACAACAACACATCGATATACAGCTTGATGACTTACAGCCATTTAGCCAGCCATGTGTTCCATACTGTACCAGTGTAATTTACAGCTGAATCTAGTCTCACCCCCCAATTCCCATAGAGATCAGTTCAAATGCAGAGAGGTTATAGTATCGCTTGTAACAGTACCTGAAAATAAGATATCGAGAGTCTTTTGATGTTGATTGGTCACAGACTTCAGGAAGTAACAGCATGCAAAGGATATGCGACCAAATATTAAATATGATACTTTAAAAATATGTTAAAGCAAAATATTCAAATTTTCTGAGACACTGAATTTTGGGTTTCATTAGCTGTAAGCCATAATAATCAAAATTACAAGAAATAAAGGCTTGAAATATTTCACTCTATGTGTAATGAATCTATATAATATATGAGTTTCACTTTCTGAAATGAGTGACAAAAAATATTGAACTTTTTCACAATATTCAAATTTTTTGAGCTGCACCTGTATAAATAAGTTTTTTTTTTTTTTTTTTCTAATCCAGCAAGTTGTGGAGAGGAGCATTTCTGTGAGCGACAGGCTATTGATAGAGAGAGAATGGCATAGGTGTCAACGTAAACAGTTTGCCCGTATGATATACTGGTTTTCCAACTTTTTGAATGCAAACGGGCATATAAGGTTATGCTCTGGGAAATCTAGTCTAAAACGTTTCTCCATCAACCTGCCCAGGGACTACAGATGAAAATTAGCCCCAATGGCTAAATCTGGCACATTTACATTTATTAATGTGCATTGTCCCTTTCTTAAATAAATAAACCAAAACCTATAATTAATTTAATCGCAGCAATCACATTTTCTTTCTCGCTCTCGGCTATTCTCCCGCTTTGTGAGGCCATGGGAAAAAACAAGTAGCAGGACTGATCTAAAAATGAAACGGTAGCCCACAAGATACCTATGTTAGTTAACTTAGCTAACAGTTAAACGGTTATGACTGGTCAATGTTCATGTTTATGCAGTTTTGACCGAAATTAGATGTTTCTTGAGGTTTAAATGTGGCTATATGACTCAATTTAGCGAAGTTACTATGAGTTTCATTGTATATTAATTCATGGCTAACCTTGCAGTCTTTATTAACGTTAACTGTTACTAGAAAATTATCCAAATTAAGATGAGAGCTACGTTTATAACTAGGTCTTATTATGTAGCCTACATTCTCCAGTTCTCCGCCTCTGCCACGGCCGTTGCTCCAGGCTCAGCAGCCGGAGCGAGCGGCTCGAACAAAACACAGTTTGGCTGTGAATGAGCATACACGTTAAAAAAAGGGCGTGGCTTGCTTACTCGAGCCCAACCGTTTTCCCACCCCCAATTTTGGCATTTTTTGAAGCGCAAACGGAGGCGCAGTCGCTCTGAAACAGCCCGTGAAGTTACCCTTTACAATGGCTCTCTTGTCAGCGCTATGAGAGGGTGCCTGGTGGGTGAGGACAGCGGGGGGAGGGATGCAGATTTAAGGCATCCTAAGAACAAGGAATCCCCAAGGCAAGACTGTGACTGGAGTGATCACACCAATTGTTCCATTGGTCGCTGAAGATACTGAATACACAGAACCAACAGCTGAAACTCACGGTCTGTGTTTAGGCGTGCTCCCCAAAGACTTTCGGCGTCCCACAGATTAGAGTGGACTGGCACACAGTGTAGATTAGATCGTGTCCAGTTAGATTACCCTTAACTTTTTATGCGAAGCAGCATTCATTCTCCAGTTCTTATCCTCTTCCATGCATTTCAAGGTCACACACTGTTTCTTTGACTCTTTCAGTGTCAAAAGGCGCAAGATGGCTGACAAGGTGCTCCCGCAGAGGGTGAGTTTCAAAGCAGCTGTCACCCCATCAAAGTTTCTTGGCGGGATCCAATAGAACAAAGTCATCTTTGAGCGGTTGCTACATCCACTGTCAGACAATACTGTACATGGATAAAGAAGAGCCGAGACATATCTGCTTTTGTGTGACATCGAGACACATTCTGAATAGGGCATTGATGATGATGATGATGATGATAGTTTTGGTTAATTTTGCAGATCAGGGACTTGGTTCCTGAGTCTCAAGCCTACATGGACCTCCTTGCCTTTGAACGGAAGCTGGATCAGACAATCGCTCGTAAGCGCATGGAGATCCAGGAAGCCATAAAGAAGCCCATCACGGTAGAGACTTCCTGTGATTTCCACCTAAAGCACACACCTCACTAACCATACCAAGAAGCTTTTAACACCAAAACCAACATCAGCAGCAGTTCCATGTCTCTTTAAATGTTGAATCGTTTATGGATGGGGAAGTTATGATAATTCAGTGGAGAATCATGGCTCAGATTGATTGTGGCGATAAATTATGTGTAGGTGCTCATACAGTTATACATTTTTAGAGCACCAGTTCATAATTTTATTCATTAATTTTATCGGAATTGGCACAGTAGTATTCACAATTAAATGACACCTGGCCAAGAGCCACTTGGAAAGCCATTAAACAGTGAACCTAGGCTCCACCTAAGTTTGGAGTTCCAGCTCTCAAGACAACCTCCTTTAATAGAACCAATCCAATTTTATGTTGTTATAGACCCTTTAGAACCTTAACTGGACATCCCCATCTGTTTTGGGTGGTTTCCTGATTCTGTACCTTAATTTAATATTTTTGTTAGCGTCTCAGATTAACTGCATATGTATTCAGCATTGTATATTATTAGTATGATTGAGTTAAGCTTTCATGTATTGCTGCTCTTAGCGGAGTGTTTTAATCTGATCAAAGATGTTGAAATACTTTGACCACTCCAAAGTAATGCTGCAGGGTAGCACGATGTATGGCAAAACCAGAAATATTTTGAAAACCTAGTTGCTGGGGATCTTCCCAATGGGCGGAGCAGTAGCAATCGGTGCTATTTCTCCCTCCCCTTCCCCACGGTTAGCAAAAACGCAAGCTGAGGATATACATCTCTAACACCTACACACCTGGCAAGCCAGAGGGCGAGGAGGCGGAGAAGGTGGCCTCCTGGGAGCTGAGAGTGGAGGGCAAGCTGCTGGAAGACGTAAGTGCGTGGGCAGGTGCCTCAGACACGTGATCAAGGAAGCACTGGAGTGTTCAAGAAGCGTTCATCTAATACAGGGAAGGAAATGAAGACACGGAGCACTGTGGACCATCCAGTCTTATACACTGTACTGCTCATAATGATATCCCTCAGATGAGGCTGGAGCCATCACATTATCCATCCATTTTAAATGTATTTGTAAACATTGCTTTGTACTGAGTGAGTAGTATGTATATTTAAGTAAAGCCGAGAGACCAAATTTGTTCTTTCCCAGAGTGATTCAAATGAGACACTGCTATTGAGTTTGCTCTTTCAGTGCGAGGGTGTTTGTGGGAGATGGCAAGACTGCGTTGAAAAGCTGCCTGTAATGCCATATCAGATTAGACTGGCGTATGCAGTTAAGTTGTTGGCAGACTAGTAAGAAAATAAATGATGTCCTTAGCAACTCAAGCCATCAGAAAAACCAGCATACATTGTTTTCTTCTCACAAGGTGATCGCTTTTAGATTGGTTCGGGCCGTCTTGACAAATAAAGATCACGTTCATCTATTCCAGGGCTGGTATCAGTGCATGTTTAAGCCACTTTTTAAAAAATAAGAGGGATTCCCAGCCACATTTCTCAGGCTCTCTTCCTGTTGTGTTGTTTCTAGTGTATTTAAAAAAAAAATCAACTGGGTTGGCACGTGTCCTCGGCCCACTCCCCAAAACCAGATGTGCTCTGCGTCCCGCGCTCCCTCTCAAAATGCCTAGGAGAAAAAGCTCATGGAAACTGTTGGTTGCACACGAGGCACAAAGATGTGGACCCTCCTATTTGTGTTCCAGCTGAGAGTTGTCGACTTGACTGCAGCCACATGAAAAGGAGGAACTTGTTTTGATTCAGCCGTTAGAACATGTGTGGGAGGGGAGGGGAGGGGTGGGTGGGGAGCGGTGTTGCACAAGGAGAAATGGCAGCGAAGGCTGCAAAGATAGCCAGTCCTCAAGAATCTTGAGTTTCCCCAGAACCAGCCCCTGATGTGGTCAGCCCCAAGCAATGCAGCTGCCTTCTGTGCTTGTAATAACCCACAGACACAAAAACAGTTTAGCCGGCCATTTTGTTTGTTTGTTTGTTTTACCCCCGTTTCCCTAATCTCTTCTTCAGCCGGGGAAGCAGAAGAGGAAGTTTTCCTCCTTCTTTAAAAGCTTGGTCATCGAGCTCGACAAGGAGCTGTACGGACCAGACAACCACCTGGTAGAGGTATGAGACCAAGTACTGCAGGAGGTTGTGCGCACGGTACATGTTTGTGTCCTAATCCCTGCATGCTTTGCAATCCAGCACTCAAGTATCAATATGTTGCCCATGTGTCTTTTATTGGCCACAACCCTCTTGCTAAAGAATCTCAGAAGAACATCACGGCCGCAAATGTGTTTCCAGTCACTGACTCATCAGAAATGATTATAATAATTGTGACCAGCAGAAAAAGTCCAAAAAATTGTCAGGAACTTTTTAAAATTTTAAAGTATTTATTATTTAAGTAATTTAGTCAATGCCAGCTCACTGAAACTGAATGTGGAATTCCTATCCACAGTGGAGTTCGTTGCATAGAGGCCTAACTATCAATGTGCTTTGCGCTGTTGTCTCAGTGGCATAGAATGCCCACCACCCAGGAGACTGACGGGTTCCAGGTGAAGCGGCCAGGTGACGTGAGTGTGAAGTCCACCTTGCTCCTCATGCTGGATCACCAGGTACCCCTGCAGTTAGGGCATCTCTCAGAAACGTGGTCTAGTTTGACTGACAAACAACACAAAGGCAATGGAGTGATGTAATATCTGTCCGGAACTCATGTTGAAACGGTTTTATCTGTATGAAGTTGCAATTGGGGAAGTAGACGTGCGAGCGGAAGGCAGTCTGTTTCAATCTCGTGTGGGATGTGGGCTTATCGTAGACCAGCCTACTAAACTAGAATTTTCGCAATCAACATCCAGTTGCTAAATACTCACCCAAGCCAATATTGTAATTTGTGTTTGTTTAGTGAGGTTTCTGTGATTTCTGAATGTACTACAAAGATGTCCTCCTCCTCCCTGCTCAGCCCCCGCAGTACAAGCTGGACCCCCGCCTTGCCCGGCTGCTGGGCGTCCACACGCAGACCCGGGCCAGCATCATGCAGGCGCTCTGGCTCTACATCAAGAACAACAAGCTGCAGACTGCCACGAGAAGGAGTACATCAACTGCAACCGCTACTTCCGCCAGGTCAGTGCGCTTCCCGCCTGGCACGCGGCACCAGCCTCTAATGCTAATGACTGTTTGCCGCAAACCGATACGAGGTCGCCGTCGAGCGAAACCGTTTGAGTGGGGGGAAAACGGGCGGGACGCGTAGCGTGGTCCGTAGGGCGGCCGAAGTCTCGAGCCGTGCGCGAGTCCCTCCGCACGGACGGGTCCGATATCCCGCCGTGCCACTTTCTCAGCTTGCAGTCCCATATCCGTCCATATCCCCTCTCTGCTTTCTACCTGTCTGAATAAAGAAAGAATTACAGAAGAAGGGTGATTCCACTATCCATGGAAAAAAAAAAAAAAAAAAAAAAAACGTCTCTGAGGAATGGGTTCGGTCGGTCGTGACCGTAACACCGTTCCCTTTCGTACAGATCTTCAGCTGTACCCGCATGAGGTTTTCCGAGATCCCCATGAAGTTGGCAGGCCTGTTGCAGCACCCCGACCCCATTGTCATCAACCATATCATCAGGTGAGATGGAGTTTGGCTCTGTTGGGCCTGGGCGTCAGTAGTGAACGAGCACTAATTTCAGGCGTGGATGATGTGTTTCTGCCTTGCGGTTTCAGTGTGGACCCCAGTGACCAGAAGAAGACCGCCTGCTACGATATAGATGTGGAGGTGGACGACCCTCTGAAGGGCCAGATGAACAGCTTCCTCTCCTCTACTACCAACCAACAAGAGATTGCTGCCCTGGAGATGAAGGTCTGCTTCGACAGTTTAGTATGTATGGGAGCTGTGTAAATATTGCCGGAAATAATATATGGCTCCTGCCAATCGTTAGTGCTGTGATTAGTTAATTCAGATGAGCCTCGAGCCCCAAATTGTTTTATTAGATGTTAAGAGGCAGGGCAAGTGTCATTTTTTATTGTGGTCCAAATTTAGTATGCCAAGTCTGCCCCATAAGATCCACGAGACTATTGAGTCTATTAACCATCTGAAGACACAGAGAGACTTCATGCTGAGCTTCAGCAACAACCCACAGGAGTTCATCCAGGACTGGCTAAAATCCCAGTGCAGAGACCTCAAGGTAGGGAATGGTTTACTACAATTTATGTAGATTACTACAGTTAGTGCATATGATTAATATCGGTTTGCTTTTTAAATTGCCCAATCTAGGTTTAAGTTTATAGGTCATGTATTTGGTACAGTGTATATTTACTAAAGCAGTTTGCGTTGTAAGTGAATGTGGATGTTCTTTAACCACTACGCCACCTTTTTGCTGTTTTTCACACGGTCAAGTCACTTACTAATTAAGGTGACATTGCCAAAATGTGGGCTTTTGGGTGCAAGTGATGCTGCCGGTGACCGAGTTGGAGTTTTTCCTCATGGTAATGTGTCCGTTCCAGGTGATGACAGACGTCGCAGGAAACCCAGAGGAAGAGAGACGGCAGCTACAGAGTTCTTTCAAAACCAAGCGCCGTGGGTATACACCCAGAGGCTGTGGGGCGTTACGTCTTCTCGCCCCGCCTAAAATCTAAGGTTGGCAGCTGCGCATTTCAAAAATGTTGTACATTGTACCCCATTTTTTACATCACTACAGTTATCTGCTGAGTTTCACCTGACTCTAGCGCCTTATGTTACGCCCTCCCGCGAAAACCTATACATTTTTTGATTTGGTAGTTCAGGCAAAATCAGTTTGGTAGGTAAAGTCAAGTTAAAGACAATGTTTGGGCGGCAGTGTAGTCAGTGTTGATAATGGTTAAGGAACTGGGTTTTGTAACCGAAAGGTCGCAGGTTCGAGTCCCACGTAGGACACTGCCGCCCCCCTCTTTGTACCCCTGAGCAAGGTACTTCACCTGAATTGCTTCAGTATAAAAAATAAATATCCAGCTGTAAATGGATACTATGTATTAAATACTCAAAATGCAAAAATAACACCCATAGCTGTGTAAGTCGCTCTGGATAAGAGCGTCTGCTAAATGCCTATAATGTAATGTAATGTAATGTAAAGTGCTTCCATCTGACCCGTTCAGTTGTTTTCCTAGCTGAACGAGCCAAGGCTGCTGTCTTAATAGTGGTCCGCTTCGTTCCTCTCAGGTGCAACAGAGAAGGCAGGAGCTGGAGCAGGTGCTCGGAATCCGACTGACTTGAGGCTCTATGCACATACTGGGGGGACCCCTCTCAAAGCCTCTATGCACATACTGGGGGACCCCTCTCAAAGCTGGAAATGCAGCCGAGCCGCAAAACTGGAACGGTCAACATCCGAAGTTTCAAGCTCTCATTTTTTTTACTTTGCTCTATTTTTGTGAATTTTGCCAATGTAACCACATGCAATTTCAAACATTTACCTTTTTTGTCAGTTAAAGGCTGTCTTCTCACTTTTAAGTGGGGTAAACTGGATTACTTAGCCTTTCTTCTGTCATGTTTTGTAATCGGTACTTCCTGATACCTTGGACCACAGTGAAATGTGCACTCTCCTGGTGTCTTTTTTCAACAGCATGAAACATGCTGTTTTCTTTATTGATGCAATTGTTTGTCAAATTTTTTTAAACCAACCAGATTTATTTTTGTATGATTTTTGACACTTTTTGACATTTGTCGCGCCAATGGCTGCAAAGATTTGCACACTACTAGCCTAAGTTTTGTGGTATTTTGTGTTTATCAAGGGTGTATAGCCTTAAACCCTGGAAAGCCACAGTTACACAGACTTATAAATGTTCATGATGAAAGCTTAATTGTTTGTTCTACTACCCAAGCATGCATGTACTGATGAAATTTGGAGATCGTTGCCTGGTGGAGGGATACAGGACGTCTTGGAGCTTTGCCATGCGTCGGTGGACAAATGTACTTGCGTTTTTCCCGCTTCCACCGTTCCCGAACCCAGTGAAAATCTAGTCACTGAAGTGTTTACAGCATTTTTGTTTTGTTATCTTGTAGGAAATCAGTGTGGCTTAACAGGAGCCTACACCGAAGCCTGGTGGGATTATGTTGGGCATCTTCATACAGTGACCAGCTTTGAAACTAAATTGACTTAGGCATAGGAATCAAAGCCATAGATCTAAGCCTTCTACCAATCCTTCATTTTTATTATTGGTTTTCTTTTTTCACATGTTGTGGGTGTCTATGCTTCCTACCACTCAAAGGATTAAACTCAGCAAAACCTGCCCCCCCATGCAGGTTGTTATTTGTGTGTTGTAAAAAGTGTTGAGGAAGGAAAACATTCCAAAATGTGACATCGTGCGCACATACACTTGATGGCCAAGTTTGCACTAAGAGGGATATCTGTCTAAGATGTGTATTTTAGTATGTGGAAGTGTTGACAATAATAACGGTAATTTGTTGTAGTTGACATTGACTTTCAGTGTGTGCTTGTGCAGGAAAAGGTGGCTCGTTTTAAGACTCGGTCTTGCAGGTTGTCATGGTTTCTAGAGAATGTCTCCCCAGGTACTTCAAAAGCTGCTGGCTATAGAAGTTTAATTGAAAACCGTATCGGGTTATTCCGTGGAAACCACAGATACTGGCAAAATGAAAAATAAGTACAAATTGTTGTGAGTTGACACTCTAGTAAATAGCGCGGTGTGGAGATTTCCAAGTTACCAGACTGAGTGATTAAGGGTTTATTGCTTGTCATTTTATTGGAGCTCCCACGGAGAACTCAGGCTTTTCCGTTTAGCAGCTTAGAGTTCTGTTCAAAGCGCTTTGATCTGAAGAACAAAGAGGCAACAATGGTACGGA